>WAAD01032318.1:16658-66632 GCA_013389945.1 Fregata magnificens | reverse complement strand
TTTTCCTCTCTCCAAAAAATGCTAGTTTGCTCAAGCAGGCAAAAGTTCACAGAGAAGCTGGCAGGCTCCTTCTGCTTTGCAATCATATTTTGTAAAGTACAATCATCCGACATACTTGAAAAAGCTTAACTTCCCCCCTCAGAATACAGTCCTAGTTCTGAGTGTCAGAGGTTTTTTTGTCCCTTATCAAAAGAGGATGATTGTACTTTTCACCAGTAGCAGAAGAGTGTAAGGGAGAGCAAGATGAGAGGAGGCCTGTCAGCTGATATGTTGACATTTTCCTATACATGTCTGCAACTAAGTTATTCTGATTTGAAAGCCATTCTAGATGATTGTTAAATTCCTTCCATAAAGAGCTTGGGTTTGTTAGAAGGAACACACTTCTGCTATCTCTCTCTCTCTCTCTCTCTCTCTCTCACACACACACACGCACACCCACAGAAATTAACTCTTGTAAATACCTTATGAAAATCCTTCTGCTTTATACCATTTTCTTTCTACCACAAGTGCATCTCAATTTCTAGCTTCAGTGAAGACAGAGTGAGGGGAGAGAGAGAATGAGAATGGAAAGTGGGGGTGGGGGGCAGTTTTAGTTTAAAATGCAGACAAATCTGCCTTTTCTGCTTGATGGCCTGTAACATTTCCATGTAGTGTACTTTGCATGGCAGAATAGCTACTAGTAATAGAATTTCTCACAGTGGAGGTTAATTACTTTTCAGCTACAGCAAAATAAATTTCCTGTCAAGCCCAGTGACAGGAATATGCCACTGTCACCATTTTTACCTGCAGTTTTAATTCACTGTTAATTTTTGACACTAGCTTGCCTTCGGGGGGCTGATCTCCTGAACAGTAGGGTTTCCCAAAGGAATAGGACAGACTGGCAGTAATGTAGTATCAAGATATGTGGAAAAGAGTACACTTCACCTCTCCCCCAGCACACTGTAAAGAAGATTAACTGACCTGTCTCTCACTTTAAAGAACAAAAGAGAACCTCAAGCTTGATGAAATAAAAATGACATGGTAAGGTGCACCTTAAAATACAGGGCAGAAGAATGAGGTGGCATATCTGGCCTAACATTATGCTAAGCAAACCTATATAACATACCACTTCCTTTCTCTTTTCAGCTTTTCTGGGCTTTAAAAATCAATTTTTTGAGCCTCATAATTTTGTTGTAAAAGCTGAACTCTGTGGATGAGACAGTAAACCTTATGTGGTAGTGAATGATACAACTAATTTCTCCTAATTGTCTTCATATTCTTCAAATTAGTTCTCACATTTCATTGTCTTGAAAGAAATCTCTCCTGCTGCAGAGACAATAATGGCATTTATCAAGTGTTGGTGTGACATGCATTGTCCCACCCTTTAACTAACACAAAGTCCTACGTGAAGTCACATTAATAATCCTTAGGGACATAACAAAAGTATGCCTAGGGCTTTCCAACCTCCACTCAGGCTGGTTAGACTAGAAGGCAAACTCCTGGACTCATTTATCTTTCCTAGCCAAAGTCTTATCTTCCAACATTTTAGTGATTTTCATGATTCTGAGGAAATCAACATGCTCCTAAATTTGCCTGATTGTGCACCTGGGACTAACAAAGTGGGGGGTTTTTGTACCTGAGGCTTATTATTGCATTGCTCAGGAAACATAAGGAAAACACAGTGTCTCTTCTTTTACCAAAATTAAAACCAGAAGGAAGAAGATGAAATATCAGAAGTTTCGTCATACAGGCTTTTTTCCCTGTACAAGTAGCCTCAGTTGTTTCTCACTACCTGTGCTCTTCTTCTTCAGGAGGTGGCCTGTGACATTGCAGAAATGTGAAGGAGCGAGGGCAGATGAACATGTAAGGCATGGGGGAGCTGTGGGGAGCTGAAGGATTTTGGAAGCTGCATGGGCAGATGAAGGATAGCTGGATCAGGTTAGTGGAGATCAGCGCAGGGGTGCACCTTGCTGAACTGACAGTGCTCAGTCCTTCCCATAATCATGCTGAACCATAATGGGCATCTCTTTGACTGATAAGGTCCAGTAAATTAGTAGAAATATCAAGGGAGCTTGCATGCATGAGTGTTTTGTGAACAAAATATATTGGCAACATTGAGAATTTAGAAGATTTTCAAAAGCAAACAACAGTTAGAGTGAAGTTTTCATCAATGCTGATGTCAAGATTTCTTAGTTTCCAGATGAATTGTCTGAATTTCTACACCACCGAGCCCAAATAGGATGGCATTAGGGTGAGTTTTAAAAACGGACCTGAAAAAGTTGGGGCCCCTATTCAGAAGCATGGTTCCTGTTGAAAGAAGTGACTTGAGGTAGAGCTGGGCAGCGCCTATTGCATTTAACACCTGGGTCCCCAAGGACATTGAACACAGAGTTTATGGAAAAAATGGAAGAGGAAGTCTGGATCCCTGCTTCACTTTAGGAACATGTGATGTTACAAAAAAACCACAAAAGATAGGTCACAGCTTCTCATGTATGAAATATATCATTTTAGCTGCAGAGATTGGTTATAAACAAGGAGGCATTAGATTTAATTGATTGTATTGTTGTTTAAGGGACTGGAATGGAATTTCTGTTTTTTGCAAACCACAGGAGGCATCAGAGTTTTCCAGATCTTTAAAAACCCCTCAAATCCTGTCTGGCAATGTAGTTAGAACAATTGGGCCTACTGAAATTGCTTTTTTTTTCAGAGCATTATGGTCAATTCTGATGGTTAAAGCAGAGATGTACTTCTGGCTTAGAAATGAAGCTAGCCCAGAAGGGTGCTATTCAGCATGGTTTGAACTTCTGATTCACTTTCTGCGCTATGTGAAACTGCTTTATGTTGCTTGACTCATATTATTCATCTCCGTGAAAATCTGTATTAGTGAAATGTCAGCTCATTTGCGGTAGCATTTAGGGCTTTTTAAGGTGTCTGTAGGTTCATAACAATATTAAAACAAGCGCCTTTCTCAGAAAAAGTTCCCATGGTATAGTTTCAACCTTTCACAAAAAAAGCCCCAGGCAGCACAGTGCAGCTCATATCTACACCACCAAAATGCTCACACTAGTGTCATTCAGCATTTTAGAATATATCTGTATATGTTTTGGTTTTCACTTAAATGCCCATTGACAACTCATAAAATTATGAAGGATTCTTAATCTGCATTTTGTGCTCCCTGGTTTTCATTTTGCTGTCAATCACTGCTGCCGGCATTTATAGAGAAACAAAAATTCAATGCCTATATTCCAGTGCCTATATGGCTTGGAACCTCATTTCTTGCTTCTGAAACTTTTATGAAGCCTTAAACAGAAAACTATAACATCACACAGAAAACAAGCAATATGACCAGATAAGCTCTTGAGAAATCAAGTCTTAACTGTGGAAATACACTGAATTCCGTGTAAAATAAAACAAAAGGTATGTGAACTGCTTACAGATGCAGGTATGTGATTTTCTTGCTTGCTATTTTCATTTTCCTCCTTAAGCTTCCTCCACAGCAACTGTCCAAAGTAGGAAACTACTACTGAAAGATGTCCTCTCAACTTGTATTGTGGTAAGTTAAATCTTATCATACCTGGAAGATCAGGCACAGCTTCCCAAGAGATCGTGCTGTTGTTGAAAATAATTGCCTATAGCTAAAGTAATCTGTTATTAAATCAGTTAAATGCATCATGTGGTCATCTAAACAGCAGTTCAGTTTACATATGTTGCTTTCATATTTAGTTATTTCCACAAATTTTTAAATAAGAATACAGCTAATACATGTAATATCTGTAAGGGAATGAGGAGGAGGCGCTAAATCCCTTGTTTACCACAGTGGGCATCTAAAATCAACAAATGAGTAGCAGTTTGTTTAAGAAGAGAGAAAATAACAGAGACAGGGAATTAGCTTTAGCACCTGTTTTATAGCTGTGGGACTATAAAGAATCAAAGGAAAGAAAAATCAGTGTTTGTGGTTTAGAAAGCATCTCCCAAAGACAGTGGTTCCTTTACATTTTTTCCTTTTTTTTCCTTTTTGTTTTTTTCATTCCACACATTCTGATTTCTCACATCTTATATAGCGTGCTACAAAATTATTAACGAGAAACACTATCTTCTAATCTTGGCTGTCTTAAAAACATTGGCAAAGGATGCCATTTATCATCATATTTCTTATTAAGCTTGGAAGAAAGAGCACACAGCAGTGCATCTTGGAAGTCATAGCTGTGAAGAAAAGCACTTTCTGCTATTTTCTCACTGATTGTGGCTAATGTTAAAATAATTACTGGTAAAGGGTCACCCTGCTGTTTGATTGCCAAGTTCCACAGTTCCAATGACTTCAGGTTCTTCCCTTTTAAAACTTTAGTTGGCTTAGTTCAGGCTATTTTATGTGTCTCTTTGCATGTTTTCAAAATCCCTTAACACCTCAAGCTTCCTTTGTCAGGGACTTGGCAAAATCGAAGTCTTAATGAAGATGCATTGTGAAAAAGCCTGCGCATTCCGGTGATTTTTTCTTTCTTTTGATAAAAAAAAGGGGGGGATTGGTTAGTGTTGATTGAAAATAAAGTAGAAATGTGCTGGCTGTGGACTTTATTCATTGTGCTGTTTTACCACAATCATCCTTGTTACTGGGAGCACTCTGGGAGCAACACTACTTCAGCAAGGAAGGGCAGCCAAAATCCTGTTTTAGAAAAACATGTATCCACTGATTTCTGTTTCTGAGAACGTTTTCCATCGTACCTTGAGGTCTTTTTCTTTCCAACTGACTGTACTGGGATTCTTGATCTGAAAACTGGGGGGCTTTTCAAGTTGCTTTTCTTTGACACTTGCTATACTTGTTATTACAAGCTAACTACCAGGAAAAGTACAAGAAGTTTACCAAAATTAATTAGTTAAGTAAAGATACAATAACAATGTANTATGATTCTATGAAACATTAAGCAAAGTCTACAAAGGATGTTTGTAATTTTAAGCATTATGCAAAGATAACATTAAGATTCATATATGTTTAATTAAGGCATAATTCTCCCCCCCAGTTCCTCCAAAACTGTGGCCTGGGTTGGGGATGACCATACAGGACACTGCTGTTTGTTGAACATTTCCTTATTCAGGACACTGCTGCTGTGACCATATTGCTTCTCACAGGAATTCCTGCTAAAACAGGAAACATTTTTAAAACACCCTCACCTTCCCCCATTCTCTAAATCTGTAACTATTGGTAAATCTTAGTCACAAATTGTATGTCTGGCCAAGGCTACCATTGTTTATTTCAATAGAAAAAAATGGCGCTTTGCTATGACTGGTTTATACTATCACACACAAATCCTTAGCATTTTAAACTGTAGCTGTGTGGACAATCATGTACTTTGCAGCAGCTGTTATTTTTAGGTGAAATACCACCACCTATAGAATGCAATCAGGACTCCTGATATAATGTAAAGTGGAAATATAAAGATGGTTGATTATTTTGTGTTAGGTCCAACCATTTCATTCTATCATCTGTCTTTTTTCATCACCTCCAGTGTGATATCCTGGAATGGAGTTCCTGACACGTAATAGAAAGCTGTGGTGAAAACATTAATATGTTGCCTAGTTCAAGCAGTCCATGTTGTCTCAGAAGTAAATGGAAAGTCTCCCGACCTTTTCATTTACTTCTGAGACAACAGGCTTGAGAGGAAATATTTTGCCAGCTGTTTTAGTTTTAAATTACAATGCCATGATTGGTTTCATTTCTGGGTCACCCATAGCAACCATTACTTGCAATGGCAAGAACAGTCCATGCTGCATTTAAAACACTTTTGGGTTAAAGTCCAAGTGCTATAATTTATCTGACTTTTTTTTTTTTACAACAATCAAATTCACTGCCTTGAAAAATCCTGTTATTCCCTCCAGTGTCTCTCTCTTTTCAATATATAATTATGTGGGTGCTTGGCACCAAAATATCAGTTTCTGTATCTAGTAAGAGATTAATCACTGCGCTGAGGTAATTCATGTCATGTACATGCAATCAGTGGCCAAAATAGTATCTTCACTGCAAATGAATCTTAGGCCAATACAGAGATCAACATAACTGAATTCACTTTGGTCCAGTGCAGCAGATTTAATTTTTTTCCAATTTTAGTAGTGTCCATCAAGTAGCCCAGATATCAAATTACTTAGACTACTGTTTGTAAGGGAATCTGTCTGAATCTTAGGAGCATGTAGAACTGAATCTTAAGTTTCTTGCATCTTCCTATGTAGTTGTGATCATCTATATATGTGCAAGTGTTTAACGAATGATGAAATTAGTGTAATGAACTGCCCTACAAACACATGTTTAACTGACTTCTGTACCTATGTTTGAATCCTGATGTTTTTTCCCCTAGAGCCAACTGTCTCTCCTTTAAGTAAAATAGGCAGGGTCTGCTCCTGCAACTTAGGGCCAGTGACATGGTGGAGCTTCATGGCTTAATTCCCTTCCCCATGAGACAGGCTGGCTTTTTACATATTGTCGATGGGGATCAGCCCCTGGTCTGCACTAGGTCTCAAACTATACCCAGGCACTGACAGCTGGCCAGAATGAGACCAAGATGTGTTTTAACAGTTAAACAGTACAGATGATCCTACACTGGTGCTCAAGCGTGCACATGGACCTTGCCTAGTTTGCTAGCGTAGACACAGCCAAGCCCCACCCACTCCTCTGTAAGGCAAAGGAAGATGGTAAGTAGGTTGAAAGGAAAGACAGACAGAAAAGCAGGATCAATTTGGTCCTAAAGTGCATTTAGTGCTGCATTGTCTAGGTAAGAGGAAATATGCTATCATAGACCACCATTACATCACTGGACCCTTAATAAACTTTGACTGGAAACAGAGAAAGTGATTGGATTTCTCTCACAAAGTGTTCCATGGTAGAGGATCACAGGAATGATTTGACAACTAAGGGAGAAAAAATAGTCCTAAAAAGAAAAATAATACTGATACATCTTCTTGTGTAACATATTAACTGATGTCAAAGAGCATAGCTTGACATCAGAGCGTGTGCTAAATGCTGTTTTTAATTTATTAACATGTACTTTTTGTTTTCTTCATGAGAACTGTAAATACTTAAAGCTTACACAGTACACTGCTTGTCCCAGATTAACCTCCAGTAACATTAACTCTGGCTAATGCCTCCATCATTTCTTACCACTAAGTTGAATTCTGTGAATACTCTGGTGAACTCACTCCCCTTTCAAAGTCCTGTATGTCTCTAATACCATTGAGTATAATCAGTTATGGTGTAATTTTAAATGTCAAGGCCAAGGTCTGTCAGGTGTCATTCGTTCTTTTAGTGAAATTTAGATGTGTGTTTTAGTTAAATTGAGATTGTCCATTTCAAGCAATGTCCCCATGATAGGACACAAACCTAATGTCAGTTCTTGCTGAAGAAGAAAAAGTTTTAACAATAAAATCAAAAAGGAATTGATCAGCAGACCTCAACATAATTTCTCCCATCACATCAGCTGCCACAGCCTAGCTGTACTATACAAACCACTTGACAAAGTCTGCCACTGCAGTTACTGCAATATTTATAGCTGCACTGTTTATGCCTCTACAGTTATAGCTGCGTCAGCACTTTAATTATAAACCTTATTTTCCAAAGATTTACTACTAAGCAACAAAAAAATCACCCTCAGCTGCAAGTTTGGATGTGAAGTGTTCTCAAGTGTACATGTGTAATTTGCACTTAGGTTGCAATAGGCCAGATTCAGTGCCTACTGAATACTGAAGGCAATGGAGGAAGTAAAAAGCTATCATGTATGTATAATTATCAACATTGTCCAATGTGAATAAAGAGTTTTGCATGGAAAAAATAACTTTTTTTCTTATGTTTTGGACTCTAATGTTATAAAGATTTTTTGTAGCAACACTCTTGATTTAGTATCACTGGCATAGCTGAAATGCAAGGATATTAAAAAAGTGAAGTTAATCTACAGTAGAATCATAGAATCATAGAATGTCCTGAGTTGGAAGGGACCCACAAGGATCATCGAGTCCAACTCCTGACTCTGTATAGGACAACCTCAAAATTCACACCATGTGTTTGAGGGTGTTGTCCAAACGCTTCTTGAATATTGTCAGGCTCAGCGCCATGACTGCCTCCCTGGGGAGCCTGTTCCAGTGCTCCACCACCCTCTGCGTGAAGAACCTTTTCCTAATATCCAACCTAAACCTCCCCTGGCATACCTTCCTGCCATTCCCTCAGGTCCTATCATTGGTCACCAGGGAGTAGAGACCAGCACCTGCCCCTCCTTTTCCCCTTGTGGGGAAGCTGTAGACCACGATGAGATCTCCCCTCAGTCTCCTCTTCTCCAGGCTGAACAGACCAAGTGACTTCAGCCGCTCCTCATATGGCTTCCCCTCTAAACCCTTCACCATCTTTCTGGCCCTAGTGGTGGCTCAAGTAACTGCCAGATATTTCACTATAAAGATTTACCACAACTTTCACTACAAAACCCACATCTCCAGATTACTCATTGCTCAGAACTGTGCATTTCAGGACTGAATATTTCTGAACTTGTCTTTCTGTTTATTTTTTTTTCCTACTTTTTACCATCTGGAGACATTTACAGGCAAAACCAATGTAATATTTGATCTTCTAACTATATTTACTACATTGAGGAACTGATCTACTCAAGAGAAGACAAGATCTTTCATTATTTAATTCTCTTCAGTGTTCCATGAAGCATTACAAAACCTTCTGAAAAGCATAAACACAAGTAGACACAAATATAAATGAATGAACACAAGCACATGAATACACATACCTCTTTTAAATTATCTGCCATGTGTTTATAGCAGAGCTCGCTGCATTATTCATTAAAATAATTTATTTGGCTAATTCCGACATTTTTTTTCAATATAATCACACTGAATTTCCCCCTTCTCTGGAAATCAAATAGCAGTAAATGGTTGAATGATATTTGACAAATTTTCTGAATTATATTTTCCTTCAGTTGCTTAATAATTTGTCTACATGTGTATGTTTTGTTCTCCTTGTCCTATATCCTTGTCCTAAGGCCTTTGACACGGTCTCCCACGGCATTCTCCTGGACAAGCTGGCAGCTCACGGCTTGGATGGGCATACACTTTGCTGGGTAAAAAACTGGCTGGATGGCCAAGCCCAGAGAGTGGTGGTGAATGATTGAAATCCAGTTGGCGTCCGGTCACGAGCGGTGTTCCCCAGGGCTCCGTTCTGGGGCTGGTTTTGTTCAATGTCTTCATCAATGATCTGGATGAGGGGATTGACTGCACCCTCAGCAAGTTTGCAGATGATACCAAGCTGGGCGGGAGTGTCGATCTGCTCGAGGGAAGGAAGGCCCTGCAGAGGGATCTGGATAGGCTGGATCGATGGGCCAAGGCCAATTGTATGAGGTTTAACAAGGCCAAGTGCCGGGTCCTGCACTTTGGTCACAACAACCCCATGCAACGCTACAGGCTTGGGGAAGAGTGGCTGGAGAGCTGCCCGGCAGAAAAGGACCTGGGGGTGCTGGTCGACAGCCGGCTGAACATGAGCCGGCAGTGTGCCCAGGTGGCCAAGAAGGCCAACGGCATCCTGGCTTGTATCAGGAATAGTGTGACCAGCAGGAGTAGGGAAGTGATCGTGCCCCTGTACTCGGCACTGGTGAGGCCGCACCTCGAGTACTGTGTTCAGTTTTGGGCCCCTCAGTACAAGAAGGACACTGAGGTGCTGGAGCGTGTCCAGAGAAGGGCAACGAGGCTGGTGAAGGGTCTAGAAAACAAGTCTTATGAGGAGCGGCTGAGAGAACTGGGATTGTTTAGTCTGGAGAAGAGGAGGCTGAGGGGAGACCTTATGGCTCTCTACAACTACCTGAAAGGAGGTTGTAGTGAAGCGGGTGTTGGACTCTTCTCCCAAGAAACTAGGGATAGGACGAGAGGAAATGGCTTCAAGTTGCATCAGGGGAGGTTTAGACTGGACATCAGGAAGAATTTCTTTATCGAAAGAGTGGTTAGGTATTGGAACAGGCTGCCCAGAGAGGTGGTGGAGTAGTCAACTCTGGAGGCGTTCAAAAAAGGTGTAGACGTGGCACTGCCGGGCCTAGTTTAGGAGTCATGGTGGTGTTAGTTGATGGTTGGACTTGATGATCTTAGAGGTCTTTTCCAACCTTAATGGTTCTATGATTCTATGATTCTATGATATAGATAGAATTACTGCCCACTGTAATACTACTGAAAACATATGTGCATGTGTTTCAATATGAAATATTTTATAAAATAAAATATAATTTGGATTAATATTTATCTTATTTTTGTGGGGAACTGTACTTTGAAAGTACTGCTGAAACTGGTTCTTTTTGCTGAGCTTCATACTGTGAGATGTAATCAGGTACAACTCAAGCAATGAAGGAAGCAGATCTCTGTGCCATTTCTGAACAGCATGGTTCTGTTCAATTACATGAGACAAGAACATTTGCCCATGAACTACATGTGAAAGCAGACTCTGTCTACTTTACTGGCAAGCATTATCCCTTGCCAGTTCCCATATTGCCTCCTAATGTGGTGCCTCTAGTGGAGGCACATCAACAACAGGAATTCCTATTATCAGGTTCCCAAGACAGTCAAAACCATTGAGATTTTCTCACAAAATATGAGCTCACTGCCAGGGATCCAAAGCCACTACTAAAGGGTACCAATCCTCTTCAAAAATGATGTTGCTCACTTTCCCCTAAGATTGTATTGGCGATTTATTTCTCTGAATATGCGGTTCACTGGAATGTGCTGGAAACTCACCTGAAGTGTGATGAAAAACTTGAAAATAAACATATCCCTTATATGTTAGTTGTAGAGGTTAGTTGTAGAGATTTTTGTTCCAACTAGTGTCTTCATGATATTTTAACATAAAAATAGGTGAGTTGGAGCTTCATTTCCAAGGATCCTGAATAGCTTCTAGAGAACACTTGGACTCCTTTCCTAAAAAAGAATTACATCCAATTGGATGCAGCTGAGACAATGGAAAGGTTCACATCAAGCTTTCATGTGATCCATATTTATTGACATGACTGAAAAAGATTTTTTCCTTTCTCTCTCTGCCTTTAATGTAACAAAAAATATTTCCGCAGTAAAAAAAAATTAATACCAAATCTAAGCTTAAAATACTATTTGGGTCATTGCCCAGCTGGCAAAAGACAGGTAGCCAACCTTTAGGTTGACAAAGATTCCTTCAGTCACTGCACTTTTTTCCTTCATATTGGTATGGCTCTGGGATTGACTCCAAGCTTCAGCTTTGAGTTTCAGATCTTGTGTCACTTTGTGTCACAGCATTAAAATTATTTACATGAAGTTCCATTTATATCTCTATATAATGATTTTTCTATAACACCGCACACAAAGAAATATCTTCAGTGTACCTGACAGGACACTTGGAAGACAAATGGTCACTTAGAATGGTTAAAAGAAAGTGAGAGAACGTTATGCAAAACAGCTATTCACAAAGGGTAAAGTAGTTGAATTTAAAATGCTGAAGGCTATTGAACCATTATAGTGATAGATTGTCTTTGCTATCTACAAATAATACACTGATCTTCTTGTCTAAAACGGTGAGTTTACTACACTTAATCAGCAATACTGAAGAACACTAATCATTACCACAACCCAAATTACGTTTCAGAAAATCTCTCTTTAAAAAAAACTATGTGCAAGAGGATAAAATGATAGACAACTTTTATTTGGTGCTTTATCTTTGAAAAACAGAACATGTAAGTTCTTAAGTACTCCATCCACAACACAACATTGGTAGGACAGTCATGGTTTGATTTAGCCATTGGATAGCATGACAGAGCATTTCTGAAGTCAGAATAGTCCATACTAACAACAAAATTAAAAAAATCTTACTAGTAACTGCTTTAAACATCAGGCATGAAAATTCTAAAAGGGAGCATAGGAAAGAAAATATAGGGCTTGTCCCCATTTAGGGATATTTCCAAGCAGTCATTTTCCATACTGAACTCCCCATGGCTCTCTGGTTGTGAAAGGGATACAGGGATGCACCAGACTGAGACATGACACTGAGAACTCATATTATTTTATCTCAAAAGGATTCTAAGTATTAGAAGTGGCACCCTGAACCAGTATGACCTCTTTTTGGTCCACATCTTATGCCTCACAAACAGAATACCCTTTAAAACATGACTTCCATCAGGATGCTCCAGCTGACCAGGGGTCTTCAGTAGCTTCTTTTGGGGGGAGGAGTTGTGAAAAATGTGTCAAGAAAAGACTAATCATTCAGGTCAGGAAAACTGCTAGAATAGCCCAGAGGTTGCACACTATGACTAACACCATCCAACTTCCTAGACATTGTACACTGTGATCCCCTTAGAAATACACTTTTCCCAGTTCTGGTGAAGCCCTGACCTGGCTCCCCAACTTCCACACACACATAGTGAAATGGCTGGGTAGCCACATGCCCCAGAAATCCTGGAGATGAAGTGCTTGGGAATAAACTGGAAATTAGACCCTTGTACTTAAGAGCTGGCCAGTGAGACACTGGTTTAGAATCACTGCAAATGTGACTCTAATTCTGCATTGGAAAGATGAAAAACCAAATGCCTTGATCCTGCATTATGATAACAGCTATCTGTTTGCTTGGAGTGTGGGTATTGATTGCTGACAAGGCATTTGATTGCTCAAAAACCCAAACTGTACCTTTGGACTGTGCCACTGGATGGGCACAGATGTGAAGACCTGGTTTTGGGGGAACCTGAGAGCTCCCGTTACAGAGCTTTTGCACAGAGATGCAAAAGAGCCTGACTTCCCATGGGCCCTAGGAGCCCTGCAGCATAAATTATTATCACTGCACTTGCAGAAAACCATTCTCCCTGCCACCCACTATAGCCATGTGATTTGTAAACTCTATAAGATGCTTAGTGTTGAATTTTATTCTGACAAGCTCCATAAAGCTCTAGGATTTTAACTTCACCAGGAAGAGGGTGGTTCCACATGTAGGATTTCTGGTTTAGGCACATCTAAGAAATAACTTTATTACACACCTTATTAACTAGTCATTAAAATCTATTGGTTTTAACTGTTTGAATTAAAAGCTACTGTTTCCTTCCTGAAGAAAAAGAGGCAATTGCTGAAAACTCAAGGAATCAGATCTCTGTGTATTATAATTGATAATTCCACACCTTTCATGTAGCTGTGAAATAGTTCTTTTATGGTAACTTTCTACCATGTCACACTTATACTGCGGAAAATCGTACTCCCGATGTAATGTAGTCACCAATAATTCAGTTTATGTTACTGAAAAGGCTAAAATCTATATTATAGCTATGTAGCAAAACAATAATAAAAATGTGACATTTTATTGTTGCCTTAATTATTGTTTCTTAATTATATTTTAAACAAATTTTATTTAGACATGTGATTCATGGTAAGTACACCCCAGCACTTACAATTAAATATGCTTTGCAAAATTAAATGCTTTGCAGAAACAGGATGGTAGTGTTTTATTAGAAATGAGAATGCTTATGAGTGCCATAATACTTTTTTTTTCTGTATTCAAAGCAATTTTTCACTTTTTCAAAAAACTGCACAGCTTAGGAGGTAGATTTTAATTTTTACCTTCTAATAAATCCTAAGTCAGAATGGACTTTAGCACCTAAGGTAACCTAACTGTTATTGACATATGCTGCGGGCTATGACAAGAAAAATGATGAGATCTTAAGCAACAGATATATTGTCTCTGAAGAACAGTTTGTACGGCTTGGCTATCTTCCAAGGAAAAATCATATAGCATAGTCAACCAATGATACTGACATCTGCCTCTCACAAAAAGCCAAGGGAATCTTGTAAAGGTCACAGTGCTAACTGGCAGGGTAACTGATTAAGACAAGCCTGTTACATACTGTATTGCACACAACAGGGTGCTGGGGAAAAGGAAGCAAACCAGAGTAATTTCCCTTTCTGCTGTGCACACACAGATATACAGATTTCAGTAAGGACTGAATGTGAGCCTTCAGCTGAAGGTGAGTGTATTCAGTTATATTGATAAAATGAATTTTTGATATAAGTAATGCTGTCTTTCTTTTCTAACATAATGTCTGGCAATGAAATGCATTTACATCACTTATTATTTCAAAAATCCTTAATTTTTTTTTTTGTGGGGTGATTAAAACTTTTCTAGTGAATTAAAAATAAAAATCATAAATAAAGCTCATGGAGAACTAAACACCTAGGTGAGGAGTAGGCAAAGTGGGACAGAGAGACCCTCTACCTTCTACTCTTCTAATTCTTCTTCCTCAGCTTCAGAGGCCTCACAGCTGTCTTTCCCCCTGCTGCTTTATGCTAGCTTAATTTCTGCAGCATCACCTGTGTCTTACACTGGTACAGGTAAAAACAGCTTCAGGTCAGGCAAGTAGAAATAGGGTATATCAGCCACTAGCTTATCTGTGGCAAGTCACCCAGAGGGAGATGACAAGTTGTAGTGAGGATTTCCTCCTGCCCATACCAAAATGAAATGGATGACTTGGTATGCCATTTTACCACGCGACTAGGAATACCCAGTTGTTAAGCCTTGCACAAAGATAATAAACCTGGCCATTCCTTTTGATCAATGACTTTTAATCAGAGGAACAGAGCAAATCTTGCATCTCATCATACTCCCAATCACGTCAAGGTACTTTTCTAGATAGCAACAATAATATGATCTCAGACCTCTCTTCTGCCTGTAACCAACAGATAATACCCAGACGCACAAAGGGTGGCCGACACAGAATACTCTGTAGTATTTCTTACTATGCTTCCCTACCTTGTCTTTATCCTATTCTGAATGAACAAAAAGTTCAAATCCTAGAACCAGTAGAAAGCCCAATATTTTAGTTTTAAAATGAATGCACATTGTACAATTTCCATTGGCCCAATGGTAATGCTAAATAATAATGGCATGAAAAATTTGAAGAAAAAAGCTTATATCTTTTAATCTCCAAATATTTTATGAGTTCCATGCTGTAAGGGAAGATAAAGCAAACTGCATTTGTGAGAAGTCTCTGAAGGTGCATGTGCACTTTTTTCTACTAACACTGAAAACTTCTTATGAATTGTTTATATTATTACAGTAATAGAAAGCAGTGTGGCACCCTCTGAAAAGGGAAGAAACAGCCTTGTCCCTGAGGACAGCACTGTCTGAAAAGAAATTGTTATTACGTACAGTAGAAACTCTTTTATAGAGAAAGAAAGAATTTGGCACACTGAGAGAGATTTTTGGAAGAAGAAAGGAAAGGTTGGCTTAATAAAGCCCAGAGTATTAAATAAGTTAATATTATTTTCATCACTATGGGGCCTTTTCATATTAGCTGCTTCAACTAAGCAAATATTGTTCTGCAGACACATATTTTTGCACTAGTTATTTTAATTATATAGTCTGCTGGAAATGTAGGCTAAGGCTGGCAGTTCTGTGTGCCAACTTGTTTGGTTTTATAATTCTGTATTTTATAAGAGAATAAAACAAAGATATGGGTTTCTAAGCATTAGTTTGCATGACTCACTAGGCACAGTGCAATTTGTAGTAGTCTGGGCTGCTTGACACTGTTAATAAGCGTGGTGGTTCAAACAGTAGGGAGGGAAAAAACATTTTGTCTTGAGAAAATCACAGAAGCATTTACAAGTTTGGGTTTTTTTAATGTTGATCATCAATATTTTGCCATTACTTGGGGATGGAAGGGCAGAGCAGGACTGAAACACAAAAAGAAACAAAAAACCTGCCCATTTTGGAGAAGTTACTAACAGGAAAGGTGGGTGTGGCGGGTTGATCCTGGCTGGATGCCAGGTGCCCACCAAACTTGCTCTATCACTTCCCCTCCTCAGCTGGAAAGGGGAGAGAAAATATAACAAAAAGCTCATGGGTCGAGATAAGGACAGGGAGATCACTCAGTAGTTACCATCATGGGCAAAACAGACTTGACTTGGGGAAAACTTAATTTAATTTATTACAAATCAAATTGGAGTAGGATAATGAGAAATAAAAACTAAATCTTAAAACACCTTCCCCCCACCCCTCCCTTCTTCCTGGACTCAACTTCACTCCCAAATTCTCTACCTCCTCCCCCCGAGCGGCACAGGGGGACGGGGAATGGGCGTTGCGGTCAGTTCATTACACCTTGTCTCTGCTGCTCCCTCCTTCTCAGGGGGAGGACTCCTCACACTCTTCCCCTGCTCCAGCATGGGGTTCCTCCCATGGGAGACAGTCCTTCATGAAATTCTCCAAAGTGGACCCTTCCCACGGGCTACAGTTCTTCACAAGCTGCTCCAACATGGGTCTTTTCCACGGGGTGCAGTACTTCAGGAACAGACTGCTGCAGCGTGGGTCCCCTGCAGGGTCACAAGTCCTGCCAGCAAACCTGCTCCAGCGCGGGCTACTCTCTCCACGGGTCCACAGGTCCTGCCAGGAGCCTGCTCCAGCGCGGGCTGTCCACGGGGTCACAGCCTCCTTCAAGTATCCACCCTCCCCGGTGTGGGGTCCTCCGTGGGCTGCAGGTGGATGGATATCTGCTCCAGCTGCATTAAGATGCATTTGCCTACCATGCATTAACCTTCATCAACCTCCGTGGGCTGTAGGGGGACAGCCTGCCTCACCACGGTCTTCGCCACGGGCTACAGGGGAATGTCTGCTCTGGTGCCTGGAGCACCTCCTCCCCCTCCTTCTTCACTGACCTTGGTGTCTGCAGGGTTGTTTCTCTCACATATTCTCACTCCTCTCTTCTGACTGCAGTTGCTGTTGTGCAGTTTTTTTCCCCCTTCTTTAATATGTTATCCCAGAGGCACTACCACTGTCACTAATGGGCTTGGCCTTGGCCAGCGGCGGGTCCATCTTGGAGCAGGCTGGCGTTGCCTCTATCGGACACAGGGGAGGCTTCTAGCAGCTTCTCACAGAAGACACCCCTGTAAGCCTTCCACTACCAAAACCTTGCCATGCAAACCCAATACAGTGGGGTACCTCCAGTCTGCCTACAACTTTCTGCAGAGAAGTAACCATAATCAGATTACAGTAAATCTACAGCCAAAATTATTTTAAAGATAAAGACAATAGCCAGGAGAATGGTAGCATTTTCCCTGTTGTTTGCCTGAGACTGAGAAAATCAGCCATTAACTATCAGGACTTGCTGAAGGCCACGGTGAGATGAGGAAAAGACAAGACTGCAGTGTCCTGCAATCTGCTGAATCCATTCACTAGATGACAGCGACAAGCTCTAAGAAACAGGTCTATGGTCTCTGTCTTTAGGGCATTGATATCAGTTCCAGTCCTTAGGCTTTATTATGTTGACATACTTTTTTAGTGTGTTGTACAATTTCTAGTAAAAGCTTACATGAACCCAAAATCATGAACTTTCTCTGCTACTGCTCTTCCTTTTTTTAAAAATGGATGCAAAATGAAAGACCATCTCTCCAAACAAGTAAGCCTAGCTGATCTTAGAGCAGCAGTTATAGGAGTTCAGAAATCATTAGAAAGGTCACTGAATTTCCAAAGAAGCCCTCTCGCTTAGCATTTGGCATTTGCTACTTTCTAAAAATGTAAGTTGATGAATTTTTAAAGTAACCGCTGTGGATAATTATAACACACAGGACTTTATTGACTTCAGTGGGACTTAAGGCAAAAAGATAGACCTGTATTCTGGAAGATATTAAGTCAATGGACTTCACTTATTTGCTGTTTTAGTCCTGCATGTTCTCTTTCAACTCCTGGGGAGAACCTCCATTGGATTGTGTTTTCAGGGATACTCTATGCAAGTGAATGAGAAGAAATGTAAGCATATATGAAAACAGGGATCAACTGTACAGTTTCCAATAGTTCAGAATGGAAGATAAATACACAGAGCTGTAAAAAAATAATATTGTTTGAGTGAAGCTACAAATCTAACATATTCATGTAATGTGCATTTTAAGGGTGTAATACTATATGCTGAATGAGTGCACTAATGATGCATGTTCTCTGCAACTGTACTATTTACTGAAAAAGGTATAACTCAGCATTTTTCAATAGGGCCAAAATCTCTATGCACAGAAATGCCCCATTGATTTCAGTGGCATAGGAATTAGTAGAGCAAGATTGGTCAGCTATCAAAGTGCATTACAGCTAAATGGAAAGGAAAACTAAAAAGTGAAATTTTAAATCAAGGAAAATGGTACATTTGGTCATTAAGGAAAATTAGCTAGAGATGTACTTTTTATTATTCAATTTGGGCAAATAACTGTTCTTTGATAACTAGAAACAAGAATGGACCTGTTTGGGGATTTTTATTTCCATCTTAATTTGGGGGTTTAGGTTTCCAGATTTTTACATGTAAATTTCCACAATGTAGAGGAATTAATCTAGTTTACTAGGCATTTCTAGAAGACAACTGGAAAATCCACAGAAAAATGTAGATCCTGTAGTGTTGCTCAGTCTTCAGCAATTAGGGAATACTTCTCTAGGGCTTCATGAATGCAACAGAGAAAGGACCATGAATAGATTTTGACTGATCCAGGAACAGCTTTTTTGCCTACTAGAGTTTTGAGGAGACAAATGTAATTAAAAAAATAATAAAAATAAAAGGTTTACCTCACTTTTGGAATGATCAGAACTTTAAGGCAAAGTCTTAAAGACTTCCTCAGGTATCTCAGAGCTGCAGAGGAAGCCCTTAGGTGACCTTACTGTGAAAATGAGGAGGAGTCCTACACAGAAAGAACATCTATTATTGTTGAGTTTCAAGTTTATTGAACTGAAGATACTCCTGTATCTCTGCAAAAGACTGCTTACCCCTCAAACAGAATCACTTCAGAAATTTGCTGTCTCAAACAAGAGCAGTTCAGTTTCAAAAAACCAAAACCTTTCATAAAAACTCTAGATAAGAACGTACTATTTCTGAAAAGTCACATACTATTTCTGAAGTCACATAGGAGTCCCCAGTTTCAAAGATCTCTCTGCACATCTTCTTGAGCAACTGTTGTCATCTATTAAATGACACCAGTTAGAAAACTTGTATTTCATGGAAATTTCAATTCCTGTCTCATAGCAGCAAGCAACATAATCTGTCAAATGGATGCAGACTTCCAACAGAAGAGCAGAATATGCATTGCTACCCTTTCATGTGTTTACCTTCTCCAAGTAAGGATTCAAAAATGGTTCATTCATATCAGTTGTATGCTGAAGTTTTTTTCTCATGCATTTACCAAAGAGATCAAGTCATAGTATAATAATTTCACTCATGTACTGCAAGAGGTCTTAAACAACATGATGATCAAGCATTTCCCTCCATTTGCCTCACTTTTGGCAAAGTGCTCAGTCCTGCTCCTTTTAATCTATATAGCAGTCCATTAACGAATATTCTAGTGCTTTTGGCTTTGTTTTCCATAATGCACTAACACTGGGAGTTTTACATCTCTTTTGCATCAAAGGTCAACAGTATCAGTCTCCCTTGCTGGGAAGAAAAGTGGAATTAATTTAACTCAAAACTGCTAATTGGCAAGAGGTTCTCTCTTCTGAATACAACATCTCTACACATCTGAACGTGATAGTTATGCTTGTGTGGCAAGGTGTTCCCAAAGTAAAAATTGTCTCTGAAAGCCAAAGGAATTATTTTTATTACTATTATTATTATTATTATTATTATATTTATGCAAGCTATTCTCCAATGTAAGTTGCTACAGAAATATTTTCTTCCCTGAAAATATTGACCAACTCCGATTTTTAGAAACTACAAAAGAAAATAAAACAGACAAGATAAGATGTGATAGAAATATTGTTCTGAGTGTCCAACTTTTTTTTTTTTTCATGTATTTTCACAAAGTCTCAGAGTGACGTGACATAAGCATACATAGGCACCTGATTCTATTGTCTGCCAAGGAAACTTCTCAAAGGAGTCTTATTTCTGTATGCATCAGTTAGTTAAAGGAAACTAAGGGGAAATCTTTTAATATAGTAAATCCAACGCTACTACTAGAATCTCTGAGAAGACTTGTTTGACACAATTCCTGACAGTTGGATTATTTGATCATACCTTTATGAATAATATTGAAGGTAATAGTATGAAGCTGTCAAGACTGAAAGAAGTGCTGTCAGGTGATGAAACAGCATTGTTCACACACAAGACTATACCTTCTTCTCTCCTTCAACAGGTCTTTCTCCTTCTTTCAAATAACTGTAAAGTAAAAAATATAACATTGATGCACTGCACCTCTGTTTGACATAAATGAGAGAAAACAGTTCTGTGCACAAGATTTGGATGTAATTTCCTGATGCCAGTTCGGAGTCCAGGTGTTGCCAGCTTGCAAGTTAAAATTCAGAACCGGATTATTACTTATGGCATCTGCAAAGACATACAAACATGTCTGGTTTGGACTGGTTTTATTTTTCTTTGTGCTTTTGCACTCCACCTAATAATCTCCTTCTAGTTTAGTTCTTAAGGAAAGCATTATTCACCTAACTAAAACAATAGCAAAATAATTGCTTCTGGATGAACCTTAATAGAGTAGTAGCATGAACCCATGGCTTCTACAAAAGTGTTGACAGTAAATAATCACAGCAAATAAGTTTTTCTCTCATATCTGTCCGAACAATTAAAGTAAATTCTGATGTGCATTACTTTAAAACTTAACAGGGGGGTTTAATCTTGGCATCATTTCCATTGAAACCAAAAACCAGAATATATATTTTACATATATTCCACATACATATATACATGTATGTAGATATATATGTAGAACACATGTATGTATGTAGAATATATGTACACATCTATATAGGTATATGTATATATATAGATATGTAAACATCTATACATATATATTCTACAAAAATTAGTCTTCAAGAACCATAACTTCATCTTGCACACATATGCGCAATTCATAAAGTAAAAAACTTGGGTTTAGTTTGTCCCAGTGTCTTGAAAAAAATAGCTTGTATAAACATCTATGGTTTTAATCAGATCAGTTTGGCTTCCAACCCAATACATTAGGTAAAAAGAGTTGAATTACAAGGTTGTCCAAAAGGCTTCAGAACTGATATCTGAACATGTCAGGAAGTCCTGAGAGAATCACTTTCTCCATGTAAGTGTTACAGGTGCTGTATGTATTTAAACATAATTTACGTTATGTAATATAATGGATGTTCAGGCAGATGTTGTTATAAAGAACAGACAAAGACTGCATTACTGATTACCATTTCTAATGGCATAAAACACTCCAGCAGCTGTCACATTTTTATACCACTTTGCTGGATGACTCTGTGATCTATGGTGTGCTCCCACACCTTGAATATAGAGCAAACTACAGGTTCCCCTTTCCTACTCAGGACAAATCTTGTGTTTAGGTTTTGTCTTGCTTTTTCTCTGCGCAACTTTTCTACATACGGACTTTCATTTTTAAAGATACGGGTCTCCACAACTGCTACATCTTGGCCCTAATCTGGAATCCTCATCCACCAGGAGAAGTGTTCCTGTGACCATTTCCAGGGGAAAGTGTTGCAGACCATAAGCAGAGTGGTGGCAACTTTAGAACATGAACAGGTTTAACTTGCACACTGATGCAAACCCTGGTAGAGACATTCATAATTTACTGCAGTACACCGTAGAAGTTACAGCAAAAAACAAACATCTGAGAAAGATGGAAATAAAATTTACCCAGAGGTGACATGGATAGTATGAACTTGTACTCAAGTGTAAACTCCCTTAGCTATATGACTTATCATTCTTTTTGTTAAATGTCACGTGGTATAAACTTGTTCACTCTACCGCAGCCTGCCTGTGTCCATTCATGTTTATGTACATAAACGTANATGTTTTCCTCCATATATGATTCACAAAACACAATATTTTATTACAGTCCTGAGATACAGAACTTGAAGTTCAGTGCAGGTTAGCAGACTAGGGACTACAAGTCACTCTTGTTTTTCTAGCCAAGTTGATAGATATCACACAAGAAGCCTTCAGCATGAATATTTTCAACAACTTCTTAGGGGAAAAAAAATCATTTGGGGTGCCTCAAGACTAGCATGCTCCAAGACAAATTCATGATTGTATTCAAACAAATGTTCACAAATACTTTGTTGCAACATTCAACCCATTTCTAATCACATCACTTCACTCTCCAGACCGTAACATGAATTGGAAAATTAACTGAATTTTTACTCCATTCAAAGCAGACTCAGTTACTGGCAAAAGCTGCTAGAACTAAAGAATTCACTTAATACCAAGAAAAGCATCTAAAAAAAGATGTCCATATTTATCAGAAAAAGCTCAGTTCATTAACATTCATACTAATTACAGTTAAAAGGGCTTTGCAGAAAATGCTAGCAAGACATCATTGCACCTTTAACCACCTAAAGATAGGACAAGGATTAGAAATATCGTATTCAAGAGGACAGATTTCTTCCTTGACCATTTCTTTTAACACTACAAGTAACTCAGGCTTATGTTTTGTTCTGTCTTCTCACAAATATTATAAATGACTTAAAATTATCATAGACATATATGCTTAGAAAAATTTGTTCTGTTTTATTTATTTGGATATTTTTTCCTCTTTTTTCTTCCCCTGGAGATAGCGGTTCCAGGCTTGTTCTCATCAAGTGACTTAAAGAGAAAAATCTGACTTTTTACAGCATTATTAGTAGTGTGACATGGTAGTTACAGTCTTGTGGCCTTGCAGAAAATGTTCGTTCTATCCAGTCTGAAAAGAGAAAAAATAAATACGCTTTGCTTTGCTCTTCTCATTGTCTCACCAACCTCCCACTAACCATCTGACAGTGTACACTGTGGGAGTGCTAATATGAAAAGTATGCAGTGGCTCCTTTGCATGCTTGCATTAGGCTAACATTGTTTGCATTTACTTTCTTTCCCGGTACAGAAAAGAGTTGATATATTTTTTAATTTTTTTTTTCCCCAGTGTTATAGCTATAGATACACTAGTGGGAGCTCAGGGGGTATATTACAATCATTTTTATTGCCTGTTTCCTAGTTGTATAGACTAGGAATTTGTAGCAGGATATGTTATCTCATTTTCTCCTGCACTTGGACTGTAGGAGTAGATGTCATTTTATTATGCACAGGGTTTTTTGCTTATGGTACTTCTATGTGCTGGAGGTTGACTGACAAGTCATATGCTTTCTGTCTTCCAGAAATTCTGAAGTATCTTTATTTTTACAGTTTTATGATACTCTTTTATTGGGGTTCTTCAAAGGCTAAGAACAACTATTTTTTGAACATCACTTAATAAAAAAATTAAATAATTGCTCAACAGATTTGTTGTGATTGGAAGAGACAGTGCCAATGTATTGTTCATATAAATGTGCTGCTTGGAGATAGTTTTTAATTGTAATAGTGTTCCAACATATATTCTTATATCTCTTCAATTTCTATAATCGTAAAATGTAGATACCAGCTCATAAGATTAAAGTGTTGATCAACAGTTTTGATACTGTTAGTTACACTGTGCAGGTGAGCCTCACAGCTTCATTTATCAGTAGTCAGACACTCAGGCACTTTAGAGATAGCAGAGAACACAAGGCTGCTTCACCACTCTGGAAAAGGGATCAAGTTATGCTTCCTCAGAATCAATGCACACAAGTTTGAAGATAAGGCAACCAAGACATAAAACTCTCTATCCAAGGCTTTAAAAATGCCTTTTTTTTTTTCCGCCTCTGTTTCAATTCTGCAGAACAGCATCCCTGAGAGGCCCCTGGGTATCAACATGAATGGATGTACTTGTGTGCCTTCCTCTGCCAAGACTATTTTTGTACTGAAAGACCACTCAAAGAGATGTATGGAAGCATTGCTTCTTCTGTCTGTCTTTTGTTAAGTATTATTATATTGCTAAAACAATATCTAGGCATGATCACTAGCGCTGTCTAAAATGGACAAGTCACATTTAAAGAAGCAGAGGTATAAATGGTGAGATAAGGAAAAGAGAATAGAGTAGCTCTGCTAACTACCTCAAAAGGATCAGGAAAGAAATAGTCTGTCTTCAGAAACTGTTTCAAGGCAAAGGGAATTCTGTTCGGTTCAGGGCCTCTGCAACATTCCCCCTCTGTCATACACTACAGTCAGCCAGTCCAAAAGAGAAGGAAGGAATCACAATGACTAGTGATTAGAGGAAATATTGTTGAAATAGAAAAATCCAATACAGGAATTAAAGTGTGTAAAGGTGAGATAGAGGAGGAAACAGCAGTTTGTACATTACATCATTTGTCTTTTACTGTTTGCTTCTCTTTTTTATTATTATTTTACTTGCAGCTGTGTCTGTTTTCCTATTTTTACTCAAGCCTTTCAGTCAATCATAGCAGAGCCTCAAACAGATGTGCAGAGCAATAATATGATAGTAAAATTTTACAAGCATGATTCATTTTAAGTTTGCAATTTTTAGATGAAGAAAAGTCTTGTGTATTTACAGAAAATACGGCACACATCTTGTCAAGAAGTACATTCTGTTTTGCTTGAAGAAGGTTTATGCATGGACTTTACAATTTGCCCATCTCAGTTCACAACAGCTACAGTATTTGAGGTCATTCTTACGGAATAGCTTTTAATAAGAATATGAGATAAAGAAAGATATTATCAGGTTAAATTCTGCTGTTGGTTATTCCTCTGCAACATTATTTTCTCCTGGTACCTATTTGGAACAGAAATTGAAAGTGAAATTGATATACGCCTTTAACAATAGAAGCACTTAGAGCTGGCTGAANTGATGTGAAAGACCGGAGATGTACATACAATAGACTGGTGAAAATGTTCATGGACCTCAAAGATTTCACTGGCATCACCAGAAAAACAGAAGGGCCATGCTGGGTGACACGAAGGTCGGTCTATCTCAGTAGCCTTTCTTTAACCATAAGAATAAGCATATATCGAGGGAAGCATAAAAATGAAGCAAAAGAGTATGACACTTTTCTCTACTACTCCTTGAATTCCAAATATTTTCAGGTCAGATATTTTGTGAATTGTTTGTTTATTCTACACATTTCAAGATCCGGAAGGATTCCAGGACCTTGTCTTGTCTCTCCTTGAACTTCTAGCATGCAACACTTCCTTCCACAGGGAATTTCACAGGTCAGCCTATGAAGGTAAAAGAACCCCATTCTCCTGTTTTTCTTGGAACCCGACTCCTACTACCTTCATTTGATGTTCCTAGGTCTTTTAGTGGAAGATACACTAAGCAGACGTGATTCTTTTTCCCAAATTAGACATGTGCCAGTTATTTGTCAAATATACAGTTCAGGTAGATAATCATGCAACACTACTAAACAGTGACCAGAGGACTAAGTGCCTTCAAATAATTTACTTAATCTCTTGTAGGTAATCTTGAACAATTGGTACTTTTGAAGAGGGATATAACTGCTTCATACATAGCTTGTAGAAGAAGATGACTACACTGGCAAACATCTGTAAAGAATATTTCAAATGTTCCAGATTAAGTTCAGTAAAAAAGCATGATGAACCCTCACACCCTTCTTAGCAGCCTCAATGTGGAGACAAGGAAAAAAAGTGAATGAAAGAGGAGAGGGATTTAATCACATCCCTTCATATTCCTCAGCCTTGAACTTCTGTCTTATTGTTGTTGTCTTATTGTTGCATAAGCCTATCACTAGCTGGTGTCAATTAAAATGGTCCTTTATAACCATCTAGAACTTAAAAAATGCTAAGGTTCAAATATTGATTAAATAATAACAAAACACAACCAGTTACAAACATTGATGGTGCTTTATCTCAGGCATTTTCCTCAAACTGAAAATAATTCTAAGCAAATCATTTTTTAGGAAGATTTAAAATGAACCAGACCATTCAGAGGTTTCTGAGGGCTTTAAAGCAAACCTCATAACTCCAAAATCATAAAGAGAATTTACAATGATTTGAAAATCACAGAAAAAATTAGAATATTTGTATTTCTTGTGTTTTGATTTATTGAATAAAACTATGCAACACATTGAAAATAGGAAGATTGATAATAATCACTATAATGCAGAGGTGAGAAAAGAAAATCAATCCATTATGTCATGCCAGGGTGGATAGTATTCTCTGAAAATACAACAGGAATCTAATTCTAGAAATCATTCTAGAAAAAATTCTAGAAATCTAGAAATCAGAGCGCAATGAAGGTATCAATAAGGATAATAAGCTTTCTTACCTGTTTTGGAGAATAGCAAAATAGTGTATTCATATTTAAAAGGAATAATGAAATTAATATTTTTACCAGTAATTAAGGAAGAGTTTCAAGCACTGAATATTGGGGAGTATAATCAACAATTTGTATCTGTGAATGTGCAAACAGTATAATAAGTCATAGATAAAAAGGTGGATGGAGAATATAAACCCCAAATTATATCATGAAACAATACCTGTCCATTGCTATTTGAATCGTAGATCACAATGTGAATATTTAGGTGAAAAACAGTTAATTAAAGACGTTTCCGGAGAATGGATGTGTTTGGCTAATCCTTTGTCATGTCACAGATTGTTAAAATGTTTCTCTCTTCAAGCAATAATGGCATATAATTTTGGTGTCTATTTGGGGAGGAAGGAGTGACTCTTCCTGAAAACTGAGCAGGATGATCCCTTGATCTCTAGCTACCTCCTCATTTTCGTCTTGCATTGCCAGCAAAATGCCAGCTGCAAAACCTATTTTGCATCTAGTTGTGATTTCAGAATTAAATGCAATGCAATTAGTTCCTTTTATATGTTTGGTAATCTTGTTAAGACAACTCATTAGGTATCTTGGCAATTGGAAATTACTAGGTTTCAGAACATGTGCGTTTCCTTTGTGAATACCAATTATTCCTAAATGAGGCAATTGTTCTTTAAAGGAAAAGGAAAAAGTGCGTCCCAAAAAGTTTTCCAAGTTTATATATTGCCGTGACCTTTAAAAAACTTAATCTGGATCTTAGTGCTTTCTCCATAAAACTGTAGATATGTATAAATACTGCAATGGTATTTTTTCCTACCTAATTTTTCTATGTAATCATGTCAAAAGCGTGGAAAAAGAATACATTTTTTTTTTATGTGAAGCATATACGTTTATCATTGAAACATGCAATAACTGATTAAGATAAGTAATGTAGGTAAGATTTTTAAATCCTATTATTTATAAACAGGGACATACTATTATATTCATTAATTATTAATGTATGCAGTTGTAAGAGATGCTATAATGCAAACCAATTAATAGGAAATAGTTACAGCTGCAAAAATTAGACTATATATTATTTTTATTATCCAAATAACTTAGCAATTTCCGAAGTCTCAGGCAACATCTGTGCATTTTTTCTGGACAGTTCATGTTTCCAATTCTTTTCTCATAGCCAAGAAGCTAGAAACAAGTTGAGATTCTACCAATTGCCCCAAAGATTCAAGGTCTATGCTAAGCACTCTATTCTACATATGCATCTCTCCAGGTGTCTCTGAAAATAAAGTCTTTCCCCACTAAGAAAAGAAGTATGCTTAAAAGAATTCAGCAGAATTAACATGTTCAGTAACTGTGGCTGGAAACCAGGAAATTTGAGAATATAAAAATCTGTTTTAATTTTCAGGGTTAATAGAAAGCCAATAACATTTACAAAAAAATAATGAAACTGTCATTTTTAAACTTTAAGATATTTTATTTTGTTATTTTTAAGCATCATTTCATTACGAAATAATGAAATAAAGAGAGAGGAAGGACAATGATCAAGGAACAAAAGAGAGTTCTCAGGAATATGAACTTAAATCACACCAGACCATATACCAGTTTTCCTTTCAAGAGAAAATCTTGCTGTGAATCTAGGCTGATTCCGTAAAGCCTACACCATGAGTGATGAGGGAACTCAATCTGAAAGCGAACATTAAAGAAAATTGAAACATATTTTAAGAATATTGCTTTTAGAAATGCAAGTTGAGAATTTTCTGGATACCTGTGGGAACCATGACCAACAAACTTCCAAAATGACTAAAATGTAAGACAAAGAAAAAAATGCATAACCATAAAGGTGGTTAACTGAGAAGCTGTGAAGACAAAAAATGAAAAATAAAATGCTTGTCAAAAAAAAATGTTAAATGGAATGATGCATCAGGAAAAGTTTATTTTTGAGCTTCAAATACCCCATCAGCAATTTACTCTTGATGTCTCCAAAATGTTTGTCATAACGTGAGTGCTGCTGGGGACTTTTTCTCACTTTTTCTTCAGCAGACCTTCTTTTTTAATGCTTAGCACTCATACTAACAAAGAGTATGGCACAACCTTTGAAACTGGAAGGTTTGCTAAGAGGTGCAGAAGGGTTTTAACTACATACAGCATGTGAACAGGAGAAAAACTTATACAGCTTTAGAGAAACACACTGCTGTCCTATTTTTCCACTTTTGACCTGCAACACCTTCTTCTGCACAAACCTCATCTCATTTGGCTTTCTGACTTTATCTGCTCCTTTTCAGTTCACAACATTATGAGCTTGAAAACTGCCTTTATTCCCATAGGCACACTGTATCAGCCTGACCAGCAGTATCCTAACCTGGGGCATCTACAGCCTCTCTGGGCAACCTGTTCCAGTGTTTCACCACTCTCATAATAAAAAAAAAATTCTTCCTTATATCTAGTCTGAATCTACCCTCTTTTAGTTTAAAACCATTGCCCTTGTCCTATCGCTACATGTCTTGGATATGTTCAGAACAGATGGGCCCCAAATCATCCATGTTGTGTCCCCACTGTTGTTAATTTAGTCACAGGGGGAAACAAGGAGAATGAGAAGAAGGAGAAAGACTGGAGCAATTACCCTACCACACCACAGGCCTTGACTTAGGCTATGCTTGTTCAAGTGGCAAATGGAGACTCACAAGATGGGCAAGGTTGAAGGCTTGTGACTTCTGGCAGGAGGTGAACGGCTCCTTCTCCACCTGCAGAGCTGCAACTGCAGAATAGGTGATGGAGTCATCAAGTTTGCAGATGACACCAAATTGGGAAGAGCAGTCAACATACTCAAGCACATCCAGACAGACCTACGCAGGCTGGAGGAATGAGTTGACAAGGGCCTGATGAAAATGCACAAGGAGAAATGGAAAGCCCCGCACCCAGGACAGAATACCCCCTTGCAACAATACAGGCTGGGGTCTGCCTGGCTGGGGAGCAGGTCTGCTGAAAGGTCCTAGCGGGGCTGGTGGAGAGTGAGCTGACCATGAGCCCACAGTGAGCCCTTGCAGCAAAGCAGGCCAGCAGTGTCCTGTGTTGTATGGACAGGAGCACAGCCTGTAGCTTGAGCGGAGTGATTATCCCCTTCTACTCAACACTCCCTAGGCCACAATTGGATGCTGTGCCTAGCTTTCAGCCCCCCAATACAAGAAAGACATCAATAAACTGGAGCAAGTTCAGGGGAGGGCCACCAAGATGGTCAGGAGCTGGAGCACTTGCTCTGTGAAGAGAGGCTGAGGGATCTGGGCTTGCTCAGCCTGGAGAAGAGATGGCTTGGGGGGACCTGCACTGTTTTATGATGCGAAGTCTTAATTAAGCATTTATCTGAAATTGTCAACAGACTAAATCTGATTTAACAGACTAAGCCCTGTGTCCATTTTCTATTCGTCTTCCAATTAACACTTAATAAGTTAGATTTGGGACTAGAAAGTGAAATACTAATTTCAGAAGTTCTTTTTAAGTGGTAAGGGTCAAATTGGCTGTTGAAAACAGCACTTTACCCTGGAACCCAAATATCTCTTTGCTGTTGGGGCTTTCATCTGTGCCTCTTATAGTCTGCTCTTCAACTAGCAGAGGAATCACAATCTGCTCTGCTTACCATCTACTCAATAAAAGGTCTTAAGTGTTACAAATTCTTGGCTTTCTAGCATCTAGGATTTGAGTCTGAGGAAATAACCATAGCAATATGACTTCTCCAGAAGGTTAATGTATCAATGTATTGACAGTCTTGCTAAGAATAGAATATAAAATGCTCAAAAATCTATCTGCCATAGTTTACCCAAGGCACCGGGTCTGATATTTCACATTTACTTTCAGTTTCCCTGCTATTCAGGTTGAAGTATAATTTGCCTGTGGATGACCAAACACAAGCATCTTAAAATTTTGTCTCTAGGGATAACAATGAGATGTATCATTTTTTTGACTCTCTTATGTGTTTGTTATTTTAAACTCTCCAGTTTGAATTCATTATGGGTAAAGCAGCACTGTTCTTGCCTTGGTGACAGAATTAAGGAGTCTAATCCCTTTTTTGCTACAGAATAGGAAGTAGTAGCCACAAAACTCTTTTTAAGATTGAAAGTAATCAGAATTGGCACTTAAGGATACGCTACTGAGAACACTGTAATATAGTACAAGCTTACATAGCAAAAATTATTTGTGTGAGTTCTGTTCTTCCATTCTTCTCTTTTGCTACATAACTTGCACTCTATTTTCCCCTCACAGAGCTCTTGAGAATCACTACTAACCTATCACAATTGCATGGCCACTTTCACAAACATCTGTAAAAGAAACAAAATGTTTGAGTTTGGGGAATACATGAACCTATAAGAAAAAGCTTGAAGATTGAAAGACTGGAATTTGGAACTTGCTTGGAATTTAGGTTAGATGTAAATTGCACAATCTTAACTAAGCCAGATGAATCCTTTATCAAAGGTTATACTGACATTTTCAAATCAAGATGGATTTTTACATTTAAGCAAATACAACAGCAGAAACATTGTTCATTTGCATATAAAGGAAGTTTGGCTATATTATGGTACTTCCCATAAATGCTTAAATGGAAAACCATACATTCAGCTGGACAGGCACTATTATCCTAGTGTCATGTAGTTTTACAGCTTTAAATAAGGGCTGATATGTAGTCTCTGCCTCTTACAGACAGTCAGCAAATCTCAGTAGATCACTGATGGTTCATAGATGTACAATATAAATGACCTAATGTGGCTTCTATGTGTACCTTATTTAGTTTTTTTTCAAATTTTTCTCTTCCACAAGGGCTTTTTTTGTCATTGATTAACCAGTGCTAATCTGTATTACCACAGTGTAGGTAGTGGAATACAGTGGTTACAGTGTGTTGCTCTAAAACAAGGTTAATGGTTTCCATTCCCATATGGGTGGCAGAAGACTTTAATCCATAAAAATACCAATGTAATAGAAAATGTTTCACACAAAAAAAAAACTATTAAAAAGCATGGTTCTGAATTAAAAAATGGCATAAATTAAAAGAAACTCAGTAGTTTTTTTAAATTAGTATGAATGGAATCTACAGTAAGGAGGAATCAATCTGGTTATTTTGGACAGGGTTTTTTCAATTTTTCTTTTCAAAGGTTCAGAAAAAAAACTTGAATAGTTTTGAACAAAGTGAAACCTTTCTATTCATTGTTGTGCTGATGAAATTTTGCTTGGTCTCAAGCTGCATAGATCTGTAGGATACACGGCCTATGCCCACCGTGTTTGAAGATGGTCCTGAGGATAAGGTTCACTTATTTTCCCTTTGTATTGCAGGCAAAGGCATCTGCATGCTTTCAACCTCCATGTGCCAAAACACATCTCCCACACATTTGCTCAGATCCTACTGGAAATGGCAAAGTAAAAAGGAAGGAGGCAGAAGATGGAGCATACCTCTCACAGAACTGCTCTGGAAGGCGGCACTCCTTGGTGGTACAGACATATCCAAAAATTTGTGATGAGTCTGTGGTGGCAGGATCAAGTTCTGGCTGTGCTGCTGAAGGTAGAAGTTAATTTATAGTCTATCATTTTGAATTGTCTGCGGTACTGACTGCTTTTATTCTCAAGTGTGCCTGCTTCTGCCAGAACAAGATTCACAGTAATAAAAACTATACATGCACCTCCCAATAAGGTGCTCATAAAGCCTCTAATTAAGTCATTCCTACTGTGCCACTTTCACTAGCCTATGGCTTGCTGTTTTACTATTGTAAGCTTTGGTTTTGTTGATGACTCTTCCTGCAGCCATGCTTATCCCTGTCAAAAAAATTATCATTAATGCAGTTTATCTCTCTCCAGTGTCTTTTGTGAGGCTGGATCTGAGAAAAACCATGAAACATTCCTGTGCCAATCTAATTGACCTGAATGCCTCATGCACCACCAGCTGGTTAAATCAGTTCATGATGCTACTGGAGTTAAAAATAATGTCTGAGAAGATTAGACATAAGTCTTAAATTTACTGATAATTTTTTGAAAATGATGGAAAGCAGGTTGTATGCAGTTTTACCCACTGTGCTCCACTGACTTTTAATAGGCAATGACTTTTTTTTTTTCCCAGGCAGAAATTATGTGCTTTACCTGCAGCGAAATGATCCTCTCAATGTAGAATCAGAATAAATAAAATAATAAGTATGATGCTTATAAACTTTGTGCAGTCTAACTATACTTGCAATGTATCTTCTAAAATTTGCATGTATACCTTGGAATATACATTAATATTATTAAATATGCTCAGTAAGCTAAGCAAGTTTCTATATAATTAATAAACATTTAGTGGCATTGATTTTTATAGCTCAGTTTTTGAACTCCTTATCAGTATTGAACAGATGGGACATAAATATGAAAAATTATATTTTAAACGTGATTACTATACTTGAATTATATTTGAAAAATTTTGTTCAGTGAAGCATTTACAAATACAATTTAACTTCCAGATGAAGCTTCAAAGTTAAGGTCTTTTTCTCTGTTTAGCACAATGATATTTAAATGATGTCTGTAGCACGTAAGAGGAAACAGAAAGCAAAAACTACACAAAATGAAATATCTAGTGTTTTAGAAAAAGCTCTACTTAAGATGTCATTTTGCAATAAAATGTTTGATTGATTCTCTATTCAGTGTGTAGCAAATCCTTTTTTAATACCAGCCTTAACGATATTATACGAAGAATGATTTTTGATTGAAATTTTGGATTACAACACAGCAACACAGTTTGTCCATTGCAATTTGTATACTTAAAGCATAATCTTTTCATATTAAACGTCCTTCTGTAGTCTTTCATATTGAGTTGAGGGAGGGAGAATTCAAATTTGCTGCATAATCTACTTTTGTGAAAAAAATACGTAGGAAGTGGATCAAGAAGAATTGGACCAGAGGTTAAGGATGGGAACCTCTGGACATAAGCCCACCCAGGAGATGTCTGTGTAAGTGTGATTGAGGTGCTGTATTGCAACTAACTTCCAGTTATTTGTCCTTTAAGAACCTATTTATTTGTAAATCTTTAGGGAAAAATTGTTCTTCATTGAAGAGGAAATCCAAGCCCTTGAACACGAATATAAATAGTAAAATGAGATTACTGGGACACCTGTGATATGTTTTACAGCACAAACCATATGTTCCCCCATCCTGAATCTCAAATTCACCCTATTGACTTATGGCTAAACTATGAGCTACTTTGTATTCTCTAGAATTCTCTTCTTGTGTTTGCTGAACCAAGTCTCCGTACATGGATTTAGTGTTCTTACTTTCTGAGAGACAAGTGTTATGCCACATATTTAGTTTCTCTCTCCTTTAGTCTCTTTTGTTGTTTCTTGAAATGTAAAGCTAAGCTCTAAAGGCCTCATTCATCATTGTCTCACAGTGCTGCAGCTGATCACACCTCTGTCTCACAGATATGAACTGTGACCAAATCAAAATAATAGTGTTTCACATGTTGCATCAGTGTAAATGACCAAAAAGGAAAAGATTAATTGTGCCTTGGTAGAATGACAACTTTATAATAATGTAATAATGAAAGGCAAAAGGAAGGAAAAGGGGAAAAGGGGAAAAAGGGAAGGGAAGGGAAGGGAAGGGAAGGGAAGGGAAGGGAAGGGAAGGGAAGGAGACATTTCTATCTGAGGAGAAGGAACTATGTTCTCAGACAATCAAATCCTGAAATCTCTACTTTGGCAAAGCTGGCAACGGGAGCCATAGCAAAACCTGACCTAGAGAGAGTGACAATTTCTTAAGAAATCCAGGATGAATTAAATCAGATGGAGTAGGAGAGAAATTAAATCACAGCAGTTTATTTAATTTTCCCTTCATAAAATGTAATTTCTATGCCTAATTTATATTCATTTTCCGTAGAGGGTATTGATAATAGTTAAGGTTTGATAAAGGAACACAGAGGACTGTTACAAGTATATATTTATTTATATAATATATTTATATGTTTATAAACATATATGAAGCAAGCAGGTTATATAGACAACTAGTTAATTCAAAGATTTTCTTATTGTTTATGCATTATTCTGTTGCTCTCTGTTTTCCCCTCCTTTGTGACTTTGAGACTTGTCTTTTCTTAAATTAGGCCTCAAATGTGTACAAAGAGTCCTGTAGCCATTTAGAGTAATTCTTTTTTTTCTTTCTTTTTTTCTTTTTTTTTTACTTTCTGGTAGTTCGTTAGCATTCAAGGGTCCAAATCAAAAGATCCAGGTGGGAATGGAGAGTGACAAATCCCTATGTGTAAATGCATTATCTTTCTGCATAACAAATGCTGTATTGATTTTCATGGGAAGAAAGATAGGAATAGTTCAGAGGTCAGCAGAAAGCTAACCAGTCTGCAGTTGAACACATACAGGTTCGTTGCCTTGAGGCCTTCAACTGTGTATACAGTGGGGAAAGATCTGATACTCTTTTATGTGCTTTATAGCATCACAATCACTGACTGAGGAGTTATTTCAATGAGTTACCAAGAAGACTACCAATGACTTACATCAGGGTCTGATTAGGGCCCGTTCCCTTGTTCTTGATTCAAGGAGGGATTTCTGTGTCAAGGTTTCAAAGGGCTCAACCAAAATGACAAATCATTTGTGTATTGCCTGACCCACCCGCATTGCTGCCGAGGAGGGGAAAAATTCTGTGTTGCACTATCGGGCACTATGTCTCAACAAAACCAGAGTACAAAATATCTTCCACAGGATTTCTGTCTTGATGGGAAAACCTGTGTTCCAGGACCCTCCCAAGATGTGATTCTTCACCATAAACAAAGCCCCCAGTCTGCTGTGCCACTGCAGTTCTGTTTATTTTCAAACAATACAGAATTCACAGATGCTGAAAGAGTTTGTGGTGGAGAGGAGAGATAAGGATGTCATGGATGTCATTTCACAGCAAAACTCCAGCTCCCTTGCTTTCTCAGAAAGCCTTAAGGACTGCCATGGTGCATACATGCGAGGTTAAGAGACATCCCAATTTTTATGTATGGAGCTAATCAGAAGAGCAAAAGGAGGAGGTTACTACACAATACCAGATTTGTCTATTCCTGGGGAGAAAATGAAGTGCCAGCAAAGTTGTTTTAAAAGGAGGGTGTGCAGCACTGCTGACTCTTTTGCCATTGCTCAGCAAAGAAAAGCAGCCATAAAGGAGAGCAATAGAGACCCTCCTTTGGCAGCTTTTTCAGCTGCTGCTGCTGCTGCTGAAATGCTGAAAAGATGGAGCTGAGGAAAACAGTATCTGAGTTACACAGAAATACTAAAGTGTTTGAAAACATGAAAGCTATACGCATGTGTGATCTTTTAGACAGCAAACCTATTTTTGCTAGGGCTAGTGGAAATGCTTGAGAAACTATTTCTTTGGCACCTTTTGGAAATAAATTCAATAGGTGTTATACAGGCAAGCACTCAAATTATGTAATATATGGACTTTAGAAACAGTACCAGGACATAGGGTACCCTTCTATCATCTTTAAAATAATCTGACAAGTAAAAAGCAAGAAAGAAACTGTGTTTTTATTTAGCTTTAAGAAACTGGTATGCAGTTGAAAAGATTAACTGGCATGTCCTGACAAAGCTAGCTGACTACTAGCAGCTTCTTCCTACAGGTTCAGCAGTTTGGTGAGCCCCTATTCAGTGATAAACTGGTATCATGGGGATTTGCTGAGGTGTACCATAGGCAAATGGACTCTATCCCCTTTTAGTAATTTTCAGGTTAGAAGCTTGTAAGTCACGTACCCATCAACAGATCTCAGCTGCCTTACAAAAGTTACAGCTCAAAACTAGCTAAAATATAATAAAAGAAAATCTAGTGAAAAGTTGAAAGTCACACAATGAAGTCCAGCCGCACATTCAGTGAGACGTGCACACAGGGAAACAGCTTCTTATGGTTCAGTTGTTCATGTTCCACCGGCAGATGCTTATCGCTTCTTCTTTATGGTTTACCACACAGTGACTCAACTCATAACAGCATTTTGACTCAAAATTTGTATGAAAGATTAGACTCTAACCCAATAAAATTTTCTTTTAAAGACACAGTTTACAGGTGCAGTGTCCGTACAGAAGCCTATCTGCCACACATTTTCTGGTCCAACAGGATAACTCTTTTTCTGCCAAAGGTTTGAACTTCCATGTTGCCCTTTAAGCCACTTAGCTCAGTCATTCTCTGTAATGCTGGTTTTTTTTTCTCTAGCCCTTATAAATTATGATAGTATCGGTTTAGAACATTTTTTTAAACCACTGTTTTATGTTCTTTGTTTGTTACAGCAGCTTCTGGAGATGTCAACCCAGTGGCCTCAAAATGTTTACGAACCAAACAGATAAATGGAGAACAGAAATAATTACAAATTCAGGTGATAATCTTTTTTTGAATGCTTGTTGTAAATACTTTAAACTGCATTTGCTGTTGTCATAAACAAGGTATTAGTTAATGTGTTAAAGCTGTCCTAAAAACCAAAGTTGTATTTCATCTAGGCCTTAAGAAACTTCTCTGTCCTTTTGTCTCAGTGTCTTCCTTAAATTGTAATGAGCTAGTAAATGTCAGAGTAGACAGAATCAGGGAATATCTCAGTCAGCAGCTTCTAAATCAACAACTAATTAAACAATTTAGAATGCGGCTTATTTGCATGTGCAAATTTCAGCTACTGCACATGTATTGGGGCTGTTCCAAAATCTTTTAAGCAGTAGTTATTGGGGTTACAATAAATGGACAATGAATCTTCTATTACTCCTATAATATTTAAATATCTAAAATCTAAATCTAAAATGATCATAAAACATCTTTAATAAAGTATTATTTAAAAATCTTTCTTCTTAAAGATGCCTATGAACAAAACCCTGTCTTACAATATTCTCAAATTTTTGAGTTTAGGGATGGAATCAGGGTTGTTACTTCTATAAGAGACCGAGATGAAGCAAGACAACGAAATATTCTTTCCTCTCTGAAGTTCCCATAATCTTAGAATACATTTTGTGATTTTTCTACATTTTACATCACATTTAGATTAGACTGGATGCAATTATACTTAACATCACTGAAGTCAATTAATGGAATTGCTCTTTTGTCAGTGGGCCTATAGACAAAACAAGTCCCAGTTTGATTCATGTTAAATGCAAATATAAAAAAGAGGTGTTCTGTGAACAGCTAGCCCGCATATCATTGATGGAGAGGAAAGAACTTGATACAGATTTCATCGCTGTCCATTGAATATCTCATCACTTTTCTGACTTTCTTGCTCTATCTACCCAGAATATTTTGTTTAAACGAGGCATGTACCTCTTCCTCCATGTGTTCAAGAACTTACCTCCACCCTTTCACTTCCCACTCATTCCCACATACTTAGTCTCCTGAAGCAAGCATTCCTTGTCTCTACATCCATCCTTCTCCAGCAACAGTTGCAGGAAGTCCAATCCTTGCCTTCGCTACTGCAGCCACTGTAGGAAAAAAAAGAAATGTCTAGACAGGATCATCACTGAAAATCATCCAAAAAAAAAAGAGTCCAGCCTTTTTCTAGGTCACATATTGGCATGACCCATGTGCTAAACTTGTCAGTCACCACTCACAATCAGACAATCAACTTCTCAATGCAGTTTCCTTCTGTGTCTCATCCTTGTTAGACAGCTCTATACCCCTTTTCTTTAAACTACGCCCTTTAACATGTTAATATCATATACCTGATATATGCACAATGACACTGGTTTTGGCCAACTACAGAAGAAAAAAAAGAAGCCCAAGGTTGATTTCTTATAGAGAGAGCTTTTCAAGCATCTACTTTTATAATGTAAAAACATTATGTTCTTTTCATTTGTGAGAACAATGTAATAAATCCCATAGATTCAATCTATTTATTTGCTAACACTTCTGTGTTCCTACTTTAATAGCCTACAAGATTGTTGACTGAACATACATTGTGCATTGTCAGTATTTGATAAGATTTTTAAGATGTTGTGATAGTTATCATGTTTTCTTTTAGTGTTTTAAGTGCTAATTTTTTAAAAAAATCATTCTTTGGTGTTTCCAAAGACGTAACTTTCTACGGTGCTAGAGCCGTCATTGGTCTAATTAGCAAAGTCCTGAAACTTTTCTATAGAACTGCTTTGTAATATACCTTATACCTTAACAAGGAACAGTTGATTTATTTCATTGATAATATATAAAGCAATATCTTCTTCACTAAGAAAATTTTCACATTGATGTTGTTAAAGTTGCAGACAGAATCCTCCTTCTAGATGCACTTTCCAGGAAAATATGCAGTCTCATACATAGCATTGTCTGCTCCAAAACAGATATTGTAATTCAAGCCAGACAAATTTTTCACAAATATTTTATTTACTAAAGACATTATTTTAATAATTGCAAAATTATTTGCGAATCTTGGCTGAACACACCAAACAATCTCAAGCAGTTTTTCAAGGTTAGGCCCTCCTTTCAGACTGCAGGAGGAAGTCTTTGCCTTTTGTCTAGCAACGATGTGGTTACCATGCCTCGCAGGAGGCAGCAGCCAGGGTCAAGCCTTCACCTGAGGGAGCGTGAACCCTTTCCATGCCGCACAACACTAATTATCACATCCTAGGATAATCTCAGTTGTGGTCCTCTCAGTCTGTCCTACCAATGCCATGCCACTTTGTATAAATAATTAAATATTCACTGGAAAGCTTGTTCCACATGCATGTCCTATATACCTGGCTAGAAACTGGAACAATGTTTGAGGTGAGCAAAGCTTTTTTATCAGATGGGAAAACAGAGTGGTTTTCTGAGCTTGCCTAGTTTCCAGTGTTTTCATGTTTACTTAGATGAAATGATAATACCTCGATCAGCAAGAAGCTGTTTCTGTTCCCTCAGAATGTATAGGACCATACAGTACTGTGGCTATGTGGTTTCAAATACTTTCAAATAGGAAAAAACCAACCCTGAATATAGATGCCTTACTTTCAGGTGGATATACTAAACTTTGGGCTTTTTCTACATAAAAGAATAGTACCTCCACCAAATTGTATATGTTTACCCCTACCTTTGTTTTGCTTATTGATCAAGTGCCCCAAAAATATTTTATTCCTCTGGGATACTGTTTGGTTTTATATTTGTGTTTCTTTGAATTTTATTTTCAATTTAAGTATCACAAACCAAAATGGTTTTATTTAGGATTGATCAAAACGTCTTCTTTCTTTTGAATCATACTTTCAAACAGACACTCCTTAGCTTCCTTAGAAGTTTTGGACAACATCTGACCATGCTTCTCTTCAGCCCATCAGTTTTGTTCATCCTTCGGCCCTCACATTTTTTTAATCCTTCATTCTCCACCAGGCGTTACTCTAATTCTTGGTTTTGGCTTTCACTGACCGTAGTAACTATCTCTGTTCCCCACACTTGACTTTAGCCTTGCTTTAATCATTGAGCCTAGCCATCCACAACCTAGTCTTATTTCCTCAAAGATTTAGTTCCACCTCCAGCAAAGTGAGAGAAAGATTGGTATCTCCATCTATTCTAAGGGAATGTGCACAGTTAGAATTCAGTCTGGGTTCAGGTACGCAGTGAACTCTTAAACATTTAATTAAGGCCTATAACATCTTCCTTTTGTTTAATCCAGATTAATTTTCCTTTAGGTTCTTAACCCAACCACTTACTAGATAACCAAACCATAATCGTAACACATCTTTCCACATTCTCCTTCAAAGCCAAGGAATAGTAACGGAGGTGATTTTTTTGAGATAAAATTTACTAGGATAGCTGGTGTTCGCAGTGACACCAATTTAGCCAAGAGATGTCTTGGTTTGCTGGATTTTCAGCAAATTAGGAAACCAAATCATAGAATCATAGAATCATGGGCAGGTTTATTGCTTATTTTCTTGGTTATTAACTCTAATGAACATTGAATTTAAACAAATTTAAATAAAGATTTCTGAGAGAGAGATCCTTACATAGAAGATTAGAGTTAGCACTAGGAATGAACAGTCAGTGAGATTATTGTTTATTCAAAAGTGATCAACTGATTTGCCACACCAGGAGGTTCTGGTAAGGGGTAATTACAAGAACAACTCAGTCATAGAATAGTCAATTCAAAAAAATGATTCAAAGCGATGGTTGGAAATGAGATTTCAAGGCCTATGTTAGAGAAATGGCATTGAAAAGCAGTCAGTGGTTGTGTAAAGCAGCAAGTCCTGCGATAGCACTTTAGCACTTGTTGGAAGCATTTCTCATATACTTTATGTCAGTCTCTTTTCCTCCCTTCTTCTTTCAAGGTCCTGGCTCTGTGCCTGTCCCTGCTCTGATAGCCAGTGTCCCTCTGGGATCTGTGGGGTGCTCACAGCATCTTTGGCAAAAGGGGCTGGACGGCCACAGCTGCTGAGACAGGAACCTGAGTGTGCACTGTACATCTCAACGGGATGCCCAAAACTCTCCAGGAGGGTGTTTGCCCAAAACTGATCATGTTGAAGAGGAAGATGGCCACGAGCCAGATTAAACCAGGGAATCGCAAAGAGGTTTTTTAACAGAGGAGTATAAAAGAAGCGCAAATATTCGCAGCAGTGCACAGAAACCTTGCAGTAGAAACAGCAGCAGTGAATGCCAGGCTTGCCATTGCCAGAAATTTTCCTGGGGTATCACCACCACTGCCAAGGCTGGACAGAGCAGCCTCCCTGTCGGATGCCTTGAGCAGCCTATGGGGGTGGATGACAGTATGGGGTGCAACACACAGGGACCTGCCACAGATGTGCAGGTATGTGCCTAGCAGCATGTGGGTTAGCAGTTGTGGGGAGCAGCATAGATGCGCTTAAAACTTCCCACAGGAAGAGTGTGCAGCTTGGAGGCGTGGTGCTTGTGACCCACATTTCCTCTCAGGTGAGGGTACATTTTACTTGGGGTGGAGCGGGGAGTATGCGGATGCAATTAGAATTTTCTAGGATCACCCATAGAAAGCTATTGAGGAATGTGTAGATATATACTAACATTTAGCAAGTGTCTAGTATTGTGATTTATCTGTTGAGTTGCTGGTATTGATCCTGAATGCATAGATCACTAATTGCTGGTTAATTACATTTTACTAACAAATCAAATCACTTTTATCTTGATTTGGTTTAACCTATGTGAATTTAGTCTGCAAAAAGTTCCAGAAGAAATAATTTTGTTAATGATTTGCACAGAAGCAAGTTACGAGAACTACAGAGAGGATTTTTTTGCATTGTCTGGTCACTGATTGCCAAATGCCTGTTAAATATCGTTACAAAAAACCGAACAACCCAAATCCCCCAAACTCCCAAAAGCAATTAAACAAAAACTACCAAAAAAACCTCTTGTTCCTCAAAATTGCAGCCAGATAAGAAGTTACGAAATGAGTAAGATGGACAAGGGAAAAAAGGCATAGAAAGCATTGGTGAAAGGAACAAAGGATAGAAAGTGTGTGGGGGGAAGATTTCCATTATATAGGCAATACTATAGACATTTCTTTTTGTTAGGTATTTCTTAATTCATCTAAAAGTTTCCTATAACAACTGTATAATTTCCTATAATTTTTTTTTTTTGGGGGGGAGAAATACTTCACATCCATGAAAAGTCACTTACATAAAGCTTGACAAATACGTTATTCCCAGCCTACCTAAATATGAATACAATAATTACAATTACACCTTTACTACATGCTACTGCAAAGAAACTCTTCCAAAGACTGTATTAATCATTATTCTCACTTTTTGTGAATTACTCAGCTGACTGAGCCAAGGTATTCTTTGGTCAATGTTTGCTGTGAGAATTCTCAAGTTGAGGAGAAAGAGGAGAAAAAGGGTTAAATAGTGTCCTGCATGGCAAACACAGCTCATAAATATTTTTGAATATCAAAAAACAGAGGGAATTATTTTTCTACACCGCATTCTTCTGTCACATGGACCCTCTATCAAATAACCAACAAACACAATTCTAAGAACATTATGCAAACAGAATATGAGGTTATGGGCTAGTGGCAAAAACTGAGAGAGGGTTGGCTTTTGGCTCTATTTTTTTTATTTTTTCTGCATTTCATCTTGCAATTAGTTAAAAACAATTTAGAATAAGGAATTAAGCCACTGATTATGGTTAGTATTTTCTATGCCTAGCCAATGATATCTGCATTCCAGTTAAATAGCCTCAAATGTTGACAAAGTGATACAGGTGAAGGTGCTTGTATTTTGTTGATGGTGCATATTTGAAAGCTAGCTCACCTTTCAGAGGGAGCAGAATTACTTTCAGATCAGCAGTGCAAGAAATAGGAAAAGGTATACGGATACAGCAAAACGTTTGTGAGGAAAGCTTTATTATCATTATCTAAATATAAGAGACATATATTATGGTTTGTTTGAGGGTATTGATTTTTTTACAGCTTTAATTTTTGTAAATCACAGGCACAATTTTTTTTCTCCTACAATTATTTGCACCCCAATTTAAGTCAGTTAGATGTCATGGGGCCTGACCCAAATACAAAATTACTACTTAGATGTTTAAATTTGCTAAATTGAGCCTGAAGTTAATTGCACGTGCAAATTGCTTGCCCGGTAAAGGCCAGTTTGACAACCCAGATACACCTAATATTTGCATGTATATCACTTCCAACATTCATGCTTCTTCCTAATACCTCCCTACAATACATGCATCCATCCCCATTATAGCTTCCAAATATGAGTACTAGAGATCATGTTGACTAACCTTAATTATATATTTATCCTTTAGTCCTTTAAAAAATGAATCCCTTGTCACCTTGTCCATTATTTTGCCCACAACACACATCAGACCAGCTGCTCTGTGGTTATCCAAATGATCCTGTTCATTCCTTTGTACACTGGCACACTCTCAAACTTCTCTCAGCCTTCTGGAGTTCTCTGTTCCAAGATCTACTAGAAATTAATATACACTATTTTCAAGGTAATTAATATATAATATCTTTCAAACTAATTCTTTTACTGCTCTTGGGTGAATACTGCAGTTATTGATACAAACTTTCCAATTCATCAAAGCAAAACATTACAGTTCACAGCTCTCCTTTTATACTACTATATTGTAACAACAAAAATAACATATTATTAAATCCAAGATAGGATGCCATCATTTTGAAGTACTAAAGTATTATGTTGGGGAGGAGATGGTTAAAATAGCACACTGTTACATTGTGTGCAAAATAAAATTCATTGTTTTTTACCAAAATGAAGTTTTGAAAAGCAAGTTCCAGTCTATGTATGAAGGAACATCAGCAAAAGAGCATCCTTCCTAGAAAACAGTTTCATCAGATTCAGACATATTTCCATCATAATTATAATTCTTTTAGAAATTCAGGACTAAATTACAAAATTCAGTTACATGCTGCCAAAATTTTTGTTATAAAAAGGTGCATCTTTTTCCATTGTAATGTCTCTTTTTACAACTGTCCTATGGTCTTCTGGTGACAATCACCTTATTGTTAAATATACAGTGAACAGCTAAAGCTGTTGATTTTAAAAACTGTGTCAAGACTATTATGAAGGGTCCCAAGATACTAAGTTTTCACCATGAAAAATTAAATTGATGCTGTTGAAGACGGATGACAGGCTGGTGATTTCAGAGTTTTGGGGATTTCTTCTGGTTCTTCAGCTTTCCTCTCTTTAATTGGTTATCCCAAGACACGGGAAGACAGAATGACCCAATTTAAAAAAATGAGTTGTAATCACTAGGGATACCTTTTTTTTTTAGAGATATTTCAGGATATAGTCTGAAATCCTGATGGAAATAACAGTGAATAGCTCATCAGCCTCCAGGAGGATGAATGTGAAACATTTTCTGAGACAAAGACAAATCAGGTATGTGAAAACTTGCACTGAGCTGACATACCTGCTAGGCAAAATGTCTCTTATCGCTAACTGTAAAGTTTCAATTCTGAACTTCATATACTTGATGTAAGAGTTTAGGGGTTATGAGATGTAAAATGGATCTGAGGTTCCTGGTATCTTTAAGATTAGGAAATAGGTTGAAAAGGCTTCTTGTTCAGATAGTGATAATACAGAAATATTGTGCTATTTCCCACTACAGACTTGATGCTGCAGAAACTCTCAGATGGAAATACGTGATATTGCTACTGTCAAAGGAGAAACTAGAAATCTACAGTAAAGCTCATCTTGATATAGCTAGATAAACAAACTGAAAAGATGAACATAAACCCTTTCTTTGGATATCTATTTCTCTCCAGGACTCCAATCCTAAAAAATTAAATCATTCGTAATGTAAGAAATCTCAGACGTTACATCAGTATTTCTTTTCTAATCTTAAGAGTTACTATTATATTACCTGAAGTTTATACTTATTTTTTCTCTTTTTTTTTTTTTTTACTAGAGTCTGATTCCAGAAGAAAACAAAAAGAATTTTTGACAGTTTAGATTTACTGCTCGGTCATCTTTGTATTTTATGAAAATTATGAAAATTTGAAAAAACATATTTCCGCTTCCCAACAGCAGTTGATAACCAGGAGTAGCAGACATCAGGGTGAAAGAAGATGGGCAGAAAATTTCATAGATAACGGTGGTGACTGAAAGACATCTTTGAGAACATGCAGCAGCCACAGCAAGGAACAGTGAAGAACATTGATCCCACAGTGGATGTAACAGAACAAAACTTAGAAACTCATAGCAAGTGCTTAATAAATACATCTGCTGATTCTACAAAATGTCTGTCACATGGATTAAATGTGCTGCATCTTGAATTGCAATTCGTAATAATACCCTACTTCTGTGGGACAGAATGAATGGCATGTCAGGTACAGATAGGTTATTGAGGGATAAAACTGGAGCTAATACAGACAGGTTGTCTGGAGGCCGGAAAGGTAGGAGATGCTTTTTAGCATAAAGTTACCTTACACTTTTGGGATTTGAACCTACTATGGGCTTTTGAAGGATTCCAGATAGATACCTTACCTGATTCCTCGGGAACTAGATTCCTTCCAGATGAAACTAAACTGCAAGATGAAGTTCAGCCACTTTTGGTATCCATCTGTATATGTTGATATTCCTCACTTCCGGACCTATGCTCTCAATATTTATCCAGTAATATATTGTACTGAGGTGGGAACAGTGGACTCACCTGAGTGGACTGAAATGCAGTTGCTAACTACTGGAAATTAATTTCAGTTCTTTATTTGGCTTTGTAATTTACTAAATTCAAGTTAGTTATATTGCTAATGTTTAATCATAAACTACCTGCTGACATTTCTACAGACATCAAAATATGAAATAAATAGACGGTTCTATGGGAGCATTCACATAGTTTAGTTACCAGGTTAGAATATGACTACGTTGTCTCTGCTTCCTGAAGAGGCAAACTTTTGGGCCTAAACTAGAGAGCTACTCTCTCCATGGTTTCTCCATAGCCTCTAGGAGAAAACTTGAGCCTGCATCCCGCTCTGAATAACTTTCCAAAGGCTTTTTCCATTATCTATACGCAGAGCCCAGGGAAAGTAGCTCCCTAAGCATGTCAGGTGGGTAATGTGAATCCTCCTCAGAAGGTCATCCTCGTGCTGGGAAGTCATCGCTCTCACTGGTAGTGAGGGGGCAGTGAAGACTTGTGAGATGAACATCGTTCACATAACCACACTGAAAGCCATTTCCTGCTAACAGACAGGAATATCCAGTCTTGAGGTTGGCTAGGGATCAGTCCAACTTCTCCCAATCAGGACTTGGATAATGGATGTTCCCAGCTGCAAGTCAGAGCAACAGGACTTTTCACATGGGCAGAAGCTGCCAGAACACGTCTTAAACTGAGGAGCTGAAATACAGTTGTTGAATATAGAATATCATGCAAGGAATATACCTGTTTTGGGTTACCTAACATTTCTAAATGGAGAGGGTTTTTTCATTAATTTATAGCTTTCCTTCTCTGTAGAAAGCTCTATGTTATACTACCTTTACCCAGTATGAGTGAGACTGACGTCATCTGTCTTGAGCCATTAAAGTCAGAACTCCAGCTGTCCGTGGCTTCCCTGGATAGACAATGAAAAGAGACAGGCCCCTGCAGAGGATTATCTGGCCCATAAAGTATATCATGGTTGTCTGGAGATTCCTCCAGGGCTTTCTCTGTTGATGTTATCAGGCACCAATTTGAACTGTGTTCCTAAATGACAAATCTGGTAGGTATGACAAATCCAGGAGTATATAGTAGTTTCCTCTTCACTGCTATCATAATAAACATACCCAGGTTCAGTGCAGAGAACTAGAAATTGGGCTGAAGTACAGGAAGTTTTCCTCTACTTATTTGCAATACTGTTAAACTGCTCGCTGCCACTCCAACTGAAATGAGATGGAATGCCCAAGCCTACTAAACTTCAGTGCTGTCATTGAAGTCTGTCTTTCCTATACATGGCGGCTCTGTGTTCTCCTAATCATGTTTCTTATCATCTGCTATCCAAACACACTAAATCACACAATCACTTTAGCCTTTATATAGTAGTATACAAGCAATTGGACAAACAATCCTGTCTTGTTCTGATCATGAAAATCCTTTCAAATTCCTTCCTTCCTTCCTCTCTACAAAGAGGACCTGATCCAAATAAACAGAATAGCTGTGTTTTATGTTTGTGAATGGTCTCATCAATTTTGTTTTATACTGCTCTAGTCTCTGAATATTGTCACATAATTACATACCATGACGTTGCTACCCCTTTTCTTATGCATCTGTGCATTTTGAAGTGCAAGTTTCATGTTTCACTTATTTCTCTATCTTCTCCTTTCAATATTTTTAAAATCACTGTGAGTTTTTCGAAAGCTGCTCTGAGCTTTCTGATTTTTTGCTACACAGCTGATTCAGCAATTAACATTGCTTCCACGCTGTTCTAGCTTTCGTGTTGAACCATTTACAACTGAAATAGCACAAGAAGTTCAGTCCAAGTCAGCTTGCACAGCGACTTCTACTCAAAGTAATATTGTTTTTTTTTTTTTTTTTTTTTTTTACTTGGTCCTGAAATTACATCTTGACACTCTTTTTTTTTTTTGTGGGTCAATGTGCTATTTTTTTCCTTGAACATCTGTAGCTCAACAAACTGGAATTCAGTTTTGCATATAATCCTGATGCAGACTTGCTCTTACATCCAATTTCTCATTTTATACTATCAATCAACTTTGCTAACACATTTTCACTGAGCAACATCTAGCTGAAATATATCTCATGAAAGAGTAGGGAAAGAAGGAAAACACTTTAGGGATTTCTTGATATAATTACACAGTGTTTTATAAAATTAATAAAGGAGCTAATTCAGGTAAGACTTATTCTGAAAGAAAAGGTCCTGAATTTGAATTTTGAGTTAGGACACAGCTCTACCCTCAAATGCCTGTATTAGAGTGTTAACACAATAAGCTGGAGACAGCACTACTTCAGCCTATAACTGCCTGATCTTGAACCAAACAGGTGAATTTCAGTCCTTCCACGACATTGTATTTACACTACATCAACAGGACATAACCATAATCCTTACCCATAGTAACTGTCCCTCTACCACAACAGCAGGACCACAAGAGGCCATACGCTGATACAGCTTATATTTCAGGGTTTTTTTTCCACTTTCATTTTATGGAAAGAGTACTTCTTTGGAAGTGATAAACAAAAGAAACAACAGTAACAAGCTAACAGAGATCCAGATAAACATTTTGGACAGCTGTTAAAATGTCTGTTTCTCAGGGAGGACTTGCTGATGTTAGCAGAGGCAGAGACAGTGGAACTACCATGACTACAACAATACGTGTTTTTTTCGGCATCTTTGCCTGTATTTTCAAGCTGGCCAATATCCTTTGAGGAGATTGGAATTGCAGCTGGATATTATTAGATCCAAAAATATTCAGATATACTATAGAAAAAGGATGAAGGTAACAGACAAACCTGGGTTTCCAGGAGAAAAGAATATGCCTCTCATTTATTGACCGCATATTGGTAAATTTTCAGAGCTTTCTTCTGTACATTCTGCATAATCTTTTATGATTATTCTCAATTATATCTTAGAAATATGAATGAGAGGAAGTTATTCCAGCACCTAAAAACCATCCCTGTATAGTTAGTTATTCCTTTGTCGATATGAGATGAAGTTCACCATGTTCTTTTCTCTAAGCTTGGTAGGATATTGCAGCTTTACTAGTCCTGTAATAAGGAGGTGTAGCGTCCCCTATGAAAAAGGAAAAAATCCTAGTGCGTACTGGATCAAACGGAATGACTGGAGACAACATCAAATATTTTCTAATAAGGTCAAAAATTAGTAGTCTTTACTTGGCAGTTGTTTTTTATTCTCATGACAATCTCAGGCAAACCATAATTGCTGGCATTTGTTCCTACTGCTGGACATATTATCAGAATGGCTAGCTTTTTTTTTCTTTTTCTCCTTCTTCACTACTTTGAATGAAGAATTTGAATGAGTGTTTCCATTTATATCTGGTAAGTACTGTTTCACATAGAGCTTTTTTCCCCCTGCTTTGTAATTCACCCACATCAAACTAAAAATATAATAAAAGCATGCTGTTCTTTTAAATCACATTGTGAGGCTGGGCTAACTCCCATTGCCATTTTCTCTTTAACACAAGTAATTATACTCTTCAACTGCCCTTTGACTCTCTGTGGACCAAGGGCAGTCCTGCGTGGAAATGAACTTAATTAATTCTGTTCACTGGAGTGGAGTCTCTTAACCATGGAGAGGCAGCTTGTTTCCATAGGTTTATGCTGTTAAGCTGTAAGCAGCTAGATCTATTTTTCCTTTCTAGGTTGCTCCTGTTAGCCCTGATATCTTGTCCTTGCAAATGGCATGTTCAGTGTGAAGAATGAGCCCAAACCTTGACACAGAACTGAGTGTGACTCCACAAGGAAACTGGCAGATTTTGCAGGTAAAAATCCTCTAATCTTTTGAATCAATGTATGCAAATGATAAGACCAGGGCCTGGGGCACAAGTTTTAGCAAAGCACTGAAGCACATGTTTATTTAAGCATATAATTAGACTAGTTATTTTCTTTTCAGAGTGTTTTACTGAAGAATGCAATTGTAATTCATTAATTACTTGTGAATGCACAAAAACGTGAATTATTTGCAACAAATAGTATTAGCTAAGTATAGAATTAAAAAAAACCCAAACAAAACCCAAAACAAAACCCAAAAGTTGTTTTGAATCTGACAAATAGAAATATTATAATATTCAAGCTAGATTTACTGATATATACTCATACCATACAGATATGTTTATATTGGTTTAATACGTGTTAATTATCTGCCTTCACAAAAGGACGGGGATAAACTCTTCCTTGTCTGTATATCCTTGACAGTTAGTTTCAGGTGTTCTGATTGAAAATTGGAATTGAACCCCTGAATATATTTAAAACACTACTAATATAAAACATTATGAATTGATGTTGTTATAATTTGTATTCAATCATTAGATATTTGTTGTTGAGGGTTAAAATGGCTCAAAAGCATAAGACTCAACTTCCAAACCCTGCTCCAGTGAATATTATTTATTTTATATATATAGAATCAGTTTTTCAATAGAGAATATAATGTACACACTGGTCATGCTAGCCAGTGTGTAGAGCACTCATAAGACCTGTCTGGCCTTAACTTATATACTTGCCAAAGATCAGAGAAAGCATTTAATTTAGTCTTCCTCATGTATGCTCAGTGTCAAATAATGGGGCTACTTCTGCTAAAATATTTGGCTGCTTTTTATCTTTTTTTTTTTTTAATCAGGTTCTACTTTTTTCCAGAAACAAATGTTAGAGGTGATACTACCATTAGGCATGATAGTCAGAAACTCCCCTAGAAATAAGGTATTTTAAGGTACAGAATACATTGCCTGATCTTTCAGTAGTGTCTAAAATCAAGAAATATTTTTAGAGTCAGAATAAGTTGGGTCACTTTCACGTTTCCTCATACCTAGCTGCACTTTGGGA
>WAAD01032318.1:1664-14853 GCA_013389945.1 Fregata magnificens | reverse complement strand
TACACTAAATGCTGAAAAATCAAATGATGCAGATCCAAAGTTCCTTGAAGTCAACATGGGAATTTTCAACCAGCTTTAAATCAGGTTCCTGAATTTTATTTAGACTGAGCTCATTGTTCTGTATAGTCTCATTGTTGCACTGGAGAAAGCGTATTTTTTAAATAATAATAAAGTATTGCACAATTCAAACTCAGTATACTCTTTTGTAGGTAAGATTTCAGAGTATATTACAAAACATTAGGATTCCTCTTCTTTCCCTGAAACACGTGAATTGGTTCCTGCNTAAGTTAAACTAAAAAATCAAAAGCATACTGTCTTCTCGCATGCAGCATTATGGTGCTTAAAAGCTGAGTGAGACACATGCCTGTTTCACATAACTGCATACGGATACTCTGGAGTACAACTTTGCATTGCAGGACTTTGGAGCTGAGACTCTGAGAGCAGTGAAAGGAGAATGAGAGGGCTCTTTGTTGGATGTATATACTAACCCCTGTGTTTAGCTGATGAAAAGATTCACAGGGCCGAGGACCAGACGAGACGGTTATATAAGCTCATCTGACCTGTAACAAAGACCACGGGAATCCCTACATCAATCCTGTACTAAGTCCTAAAATCTCTTGCTGAGCTAGAAAGCATTATTTCAAAAGATAAGCAGGCTTGGTTTGGAGCTCAGTGAGGGGAACCTCTGCATACTTCTGCATGGCTGACAAATAACTGCCCCTCGCTGTTAAAAAGCACACTCTATTTTCTGTTTGAGTCTCTCCATCTTCAGTTGCTGAGTCTTCCTTTGTTGCTTGCTGCTAGACAATGTAATTGGCATCAGCTTAATAAATAATATGCCTGTATAACCTCAACAGGCTCTGCAGTCAAGACCATCAACGTCTTATACATTTGGGGGTAATAATTGGAATAAACCTTCTATTTTCAACAATTCCTGCATGCTGGGGTTCATCTCTTAACGTGTAGCTGAGGTGGTTCCATCTCTGTTTTCCTGAGAAGCAAAAGGCATAGATATACAACGTACATTTTCAGGCACTGGGTACAGTCAGTTCCTTAAGAAAGCTTGTCTTATTTTTAGGAAATTAGAAAGGTTTACTGGTCTCTTGTGGTTTGTATTTTTATAGATTTCAAACAATAGGAAACAAATGTGCCTTTAAAGAGAGAAACTAATTGTTATAAATTAACCTCTGAAGTATGTTTAAATATTTCTCTTTCAATTTATGCAATAAGGGAACAACTTAAAAGGTATAGCAGGGTGCCTGCCACTTCTGTCCTCTGTAGGAGGAAAATACATAGTAGCATATGCCAAGCCTTATTCTCTTCCAAATGCTAACATGAGCGGATGTCAAATCAAATCTCTCATAGAAACAGAAATGCAGCTGCAGGTATTATGTTTGTCAAAACCCTTCTGCTACTGATCTTTCAGTTTCTGTTTCTATGTTTAATTTATTTCCTCAAAATAATTCACAGAAATTTGCAACCCAAGGTACAGTATGGATGTATGCATGTATATGTATGCATGCATGCCTGTGTGCAGACATCTTTTAATCCCTTTATTATAGCCTTTGACTATTTTGCGAAAAGTGTCTCCATGAAAATAAGAAAAAAATATCTAGAAAAATAAATGCATATGATCCTTGATATTTTTTAAATGTGTTTGTTTTCTTTGTGTATATAAAAGCATTTCTAAGGAAGGAGAAAAAAAAAAGTGAATATTGTTATAACCTGGTTTTTACCATAGATCTTACTTCTTTCCATTTTCTGATTGTGTGCCATTAGATACTCTGTAGTGTAACTTCCAGGAAAGTGCATATCAGATTTTTTTTTTTCATTCTCTTTCCCTTCTGGCTTCTAGCTACTAAAGCCCCAGGTTTTATTCCATGTTTGTTTATAGAAACCTATCCAATAAATACTTTTTCCCTCAGACTATTCTGCTAATGTAAAAAGGAATGCATTTTATCTGATTTACAAAATAGAAACCTGTGGAGCTGAAACCACTGAATACAGATACATTTACCTTCTGGACTTCTCTGATTAAATCCCAGAGGAGGAACTAGAAAGTGCTACATGGTTTCAGAGTTCCCCTCTGAAGACAAAGGCATCCCTGACCAACAATTCAGACTTGGATATTCAGCACCAGGCATTTGCAACAGCGACAACTGGATTTTTGTTCTTGTTCCTCATTCGTATATAATTCCCTGCACATTCAGAGGATTACACACTATTTATGCATCATGCAATCTCACTGAGTCCTGTTTCTTTACAGTACTTACTCCTGCTGCTAAAAGGAAAATAGGCTCCAACAATCCTCTTTTCGTGCCAAAGCTGCTGCTACTGAATGAACACATCCTGCCTGCAGTAGTCTGATTGATCCCTGCGATCCCTGTATCCAACAGGAGTTCAAAAGAATTCTGCTGCTCAAAGGACTAAAATTGGTATTCGTTTAAGATTTACTGGCAAACTAAAGCTCCTTCGTGTAACAGCAGATGCTGTTCTGCCTTTCAACTCTACAGCACACCAAAGTGACACCGAACAAGTTCAAACTTTGGATGGCCTTGACAGCACACTACACCTTAAGACTGGCATTTCCTAGCTCAGAATCCTCCTTAGCTCATAAGCAATAGCTAATGTCACTGAACTGAGCCACAGCTTGCAGCTCCACTCTGAACCAGGACAGATATTCTTGGGACACATTCAAAATAATAAATTCTAAATAATCTGGCACACGGTAGCTCTTTGCACAGTTACTGTTAAGGCCACCTTTGCAGCTTGTCAAACCCCATTGCCTTTAAAAGCTCAGTCCTGCTGCTACAAAGTACAATTTGTACATCCATATATCCCCTTGCAGTGCTTGGTAGGCTAAAAAGATAGGCTTTAATAGATTGCTTTGAAGAGTGGAGAATGGAAAGATTTTCCTCTAACAGAGACCTTTGTAGGTGATATATGAAGCCTGGGATTATGAGCAACCTTAAGACAAATAGGTGTTTAGACTAGAGGGACATCATTTTTATAGCTTACTTTATAAAAGAATCCAATGCTCCACCCACACACTCAAATGCTTCACCATCTCTTTTTAATTGTCTGTCTTCTGGAGAGATAAAGGACTCAGAAATGTAGTATTTGTTATGATGGTCCAAAATACTTTGAGGATGCAAAGATCGAATATTGGTGAATTTAAACGTATCTGTTGCTAAGATCTTTTGACCCCTTATTGGTCATGTTGCTAGTTTTGTGCAACAACCTTCCACAGGGTATAATAGCTGAAACTTAGTGTTATTATTCCAGTATAATCAAGGCTGATTTTATTTCAAGGGGAGTGCTATGTCACTAACTGAACAAGTCACATGTAATATATGCATGCATATCTGTCCATATATAACATATTGAACTGTAATCACCACAAACATAGACCTCACCAGCATAGTGGTTAGTTCTACCCATATACTTACTCTTCAGTGAATTCTGAAGCCCAAGCAGACTGCAAAGACTATTAGTGGCAGGAAATTTTCTCCATAGAGAACGTTTCATTGTCATTTAAGCAGAAGGCCGACTTCAGGCCAGGCCAATTTAGAACAGAAATGGAAAACTGCTTAGGAAAGCATCATCTTTTTATTCATAGAAAGGTAAAACGTAATTTCTATCTTTCCATGATTACACTCCAGGCAATACCACAAAGCTCACTGCTTTCCTCCATTGTTTCCTATGCCTTCACGGATGCACTTGTCCCATGTTCCATACAGCTTGGGTGCAATAACACTGTATTAATTTCTCATTACACACAGGAAAGCTGATAATCATAATGTCCCTTGAGGTACATATTTACATAGTTTCTAGTTAAATAAAATGTTACTCAACATATATTGATATTTACAAGTCAGTTACTTTTAAAAACCTTTCAGATTCATAAATGATGTCTTTTCAAATTCTTCCACAACACTTTTAAATTATTTTGCTATATTGATTGATGCCTAGTGAATTTTACTGAGAATTAATCACCGTCCCTTTTGGAAAACTGTTTTCATCTAGTCACTAATTCTCAACAAGACAAGCTGGGCCAAGGTCATTAACGTCTTTGGATTTATAATAGTAGGGCAAAAAAGGAAAGTCTAATTTCTGTGTCTTCTGCCACTGTCATACTGAACATTTCTATTCATTGAGGGAAAGAGTAAAAATTTGCCTTCATTCTGGTGGAAGCTACCCCTACTTTGGAAACTGCTAAAACATCCCAACAGTGATGATTTATAAAAATAAATACTCTCTTCATTTATTAGGAGACAAAAGTAATGAAAAAGGGGGTCAGAAGCACCAGATGCACTTTTCCAAGGGAAAAATTGAGGCACAGAGAAGGTAAAAGAACTACTTAAGGCCAGTAGCACAGCCCGGAGTAAATCTCAAGCTTCCAGATTTTATCTACTAGCCGTGGAAGTCCCGTGTACTAAGATAGGGGAACTGTAGGCCAAAGTCTTGAATCTGCCAGTGATTTTCTGTGGAATATTGAATATTGTGTCTCTCTTGTGATTGCCTCAAAATTTTGTAAAATAATTTTGAATCTGTGAAATAGCTGAAAAAGCAAAAGTTTGTGTTTTGGCCAAAAGTCAGAGAAGAGTTAAGGGTCCTGACCTCCTTCTAAACAATAGTCTGATGTCTTAGAGTCTCTCTTGGGAGGTCAGGAAACTAAATTCAAATTTCCTCCCAAATAGATTTGAATGTGGAATTCATATTTCTGCATGGAATACCCAAATTGAGAGGCTGTAGAAAGAAGGTTTCTTCATTTCTTAGAGTTATTCATTTAGAAGAAGGCTCTCCATTATTCATCAGGCCTATTAAAATAAAAAGAAAAGAATGACAACAGATTGGTGATTCTGGTACTCATGCCCTGGTTCCAGTCTTTGCATTGGTAAATATGTATATAAAAACCAGACATGGTCTGAGACAAAAGGCAGAACAACTCAGTACTTCCCCCTAACATGCTTCCATAGTATTCAGTCTCATTAAGGATGAGTCCAATACCCGAACTTCAGGGCTTCAGTGAAAAACAGGATTTGGGTTATCTGAATCCATTGTGTAGCTGCTGCCTATGTCAAACCTTTGTTTCTACTGCTTTGAACTTTATTTTAAAATTTGAGTCTCCAAATCAAAACTCTAGGTAAAAGCTTATTTGCACATCCCTAAAACAACATTTTCTTCCAGATATCCAATTTTCTTCATGGAGACCACATTTAGACAAACATAGGGACTTTGTGTAGGATATCTAGCTTCCCTGAAGATTTCTAAGCTTAGTCTTTATAATTAACAACAATAGTTTACCATTTGCAACCTGTTGCAGCAACCATGTTGGAAGTATTGGTGTACAACTATAGTAGACCTATGCAAAAGGAGTAGTCCCTTGCTGAATGTGAAGCATAAGGAGTCAGACAATATACAAAAAGGTACATTGCGGCAACATAAAGGTGATGCTGAAGAAAATTTATTTTTCCACTCTATCAAATAGGTTATAGAGTATTTTATAGCACACCATAAAACTGTATTCCAGCAAAAAACCCACTCTTCAAGACTGGTATAAAAGACTTTAGTCCAGTTCCATCTTCATAAATTACTTCAGTATCGTGAAAGCCCTGTACATCAACCCAATAAAAATACATTTGGTCTTGCAAACTTGGGGAGAAAAAAGTTGAAAAATGATAGATCACTTTTTAAAAAGGTATGTGTGCATTTCTGATTTCAAAAGAGGCTGCAGAGTAATTGGGAAGTGATCATTGACAGAAGTACTTCAGGCTCCCCACTTCGTAACTGGAGCTCTGAAAGTGGCCTCAGGTAAGAATAAGCCTAGAGATGCTGAACAGGTCAGAAAAAGCACGTGCACCTCTCAAGCCTAACTTGCATTGGCAGGTCCTGCCGCAGTTCTGGGCAGGGCACCACCCTGCAACGCGCTGCGCTCCCACTTGCCCTGCCCAGTTGCCATCTTCCAAAGAGATTCACAAGTTCTGTTTGGGAACAGGCCAATTTCAGAAAAGCCGAACCCGTCCCTCCGCCCTTTCCGCAGGCAGCAGACGCTTCAGGCGGGGACTGCAGCCGGGAAAGTGCAGGGCGATGGCTCTCGGGAGATCCCGGGGCGCATTCCCTTTACGTTTCCCATGCCCGAAACACCCCAGCAGGTAACCAGCCTCCCCGGCGGGCTGCCAGGGGTCGGGCTGTGGAGCTGGGAAGACTCGAGCATCTCGTCCTTGAGCGAGGACCCCCGTTACCGCCGCTCTTCACCTTTCCCTCCTCCCCCCAGACCCATCGGCCCGCGGCAGGGCGCCGCCGGGGCAGCGGGGCAGGACGCGNNACCGGGGCGGAGCGCAGCGGCCGGCACGGCGGCGTCCCGCTGCCCGCGTCCTGCAGCGACTTCTGCACCTCTCTCACCCCCTCACGTTACTTACAAACAGACGGTATAGGTTCTTAGGCACTAAAACCAGGCAGGCGCTCCAAGTATAAAAACGAGATCCCGTTTACAGATTCATAACCCGCAGCCTACAAGGTTGTCACAGTCTGATATTGTCGCTCAGTTCATTTTATCCGTGTGAATTTCCAAATACTCCACGCTACTCTACCCGCTGGGGCAGCCGACAGAAATACTAGGCACAGGGCCACCTGCATCCAGGCCCATTACTAAGTGAATGTTCAGGGATGGGTCTGAATCTGAGCAAAGAAAGAAGTTTTGAATCTTGATTTTAGGTAGGCTCATTTCTGACTGGAATCTGAAAGCCCTTATGCTAGACTCTGGCAGTGTCTACGTATACACAGACTCATGTAGGTTTAATACATAAGATAGAGGAACTGGGATAAGTAGTTGGGCTGACTGGGAGAATTGGGTAAGGTGTTGAAGTGGGACTGTCAGTATAAATGAACTATAGGAAGTGGTCTTCTCGTGGAGGCAGTGGTTGTTTTAATTGGGGTTACTAAATAATTTGCTAGTCCTCTGCTAAGATGTCTGTTCCTTGTGTTACCCACTGGAGTTTTTCCACAGATATGGGAAGTATGTACATCTGTGTGCGCATCTGTGAGCAGAGAATAAGAAAAGGCTCCCATGGGAATGTCCAGGCTTGTGCTTATGTCACCTATGCCTACACCATCTACGTCAATTCGTGGTACCTCCTCCCTTCAAGCAAGACTAGGAACGTACTTGAACGAGGGAGCTGAAATCCTTTCTTTCCATTTTTGGTCCTCCCGTACCAAAAGGCTTTACAAATTCAAGCTTCACAGGGACTAACAACCAACATTTTGCCAACTGCTTTTAAGTTACTTCATTTTGTCATGACTTGCTTTCCCTGTCTGCTAAACAGACCTAATGAAATGTACCTCATTTGTCAAAAGTTCTTAGTGTTACTTCAGTAATTGTAAAAAATATGGGTAGGACACGACCTGAGTCATAACACCTAACTGGGATGCAATCTGACCTGACCAAATTCAAGGCAAGCTCTAACTGAATGAAGGATCAAGGCTGTATCATGCCTGTGCCAAACAGCTAATGTAATTAGTCATTCCTTGTTTAATGCTTTGAAAATGAAAAGCACTTATATTGTTCAGCATTGTTACAGTAAGTGTTTTTCAAACACAAGAAAAATAAGATTGGGGAAAGAAAGAAATCCCCCAAATATTCAAGCTCACCTTTTCATTCAGAGGCAATATAGAATAATGCTGAAGGCATTACTTGTGCATGGTGAAGTACTATTATGGCAAGTATAATGCCAAGAAAAAAGTGAAACACTGGTGAGTATTTTCAGATCACTTTTAAATAGTTCAGTGGGTCACATTAGCAAAGATGCAGCACAGGTAGCTGTCTAACCTTCCTGTGCCTTAAATGAGCTGCCAGTAAGCCTCTAACAGTGTCTGCTTTTTCGTCTGTCTTTCATTTTCTCAAACCAAATACATTTGTGGAAAAGCCAGGAGAGAAAAGCCAAGTGTGAAGCACTAGTCTTGCGTAGGGTTAGTTGAACTACTTCAGTAAGCAAAGCAAAATCTCCCCTTCCCCATCCCCACATAATATTTAGCCAATTTTCTAACAAAACCCATTTTGAAATCCAGTAGGGTCTTATTAACCTGATTCTGCAGGTCAAATCCTGTGATTGTTTAAACAGGCTCCTGACTGGTCTCCTCAATGGAATTTCAGCTATTCACCCCAGAGGTGAGTCTGAGCCCACTAGTTACATTCACCCATCCGGAAACAAAACCGATGATATTTCAGCATGAAAAATGAATCAAAACAACCTCAGTCTATCAACAACGCCCATACAAACAGACCAGAAATCAGTGATTTCACTTTATTTATTTCACAGGGGGCAAAAATAAAAATCAGAGGTTGAATAAAGACCAAAAAACCAAGAAAAAAATCAGGAGCTGCTGATGGATAATTTGTGAAGAGAAACATGTTGAATACAGTGGAAGAAGATTGTCATCTCTCAGCTCTGATCAGCTGAAAATTAAATCCATTTTCACCCACCTTTTCTAGCACTGGAGCATAATTTTACTCTCCTGAATGATCAGTGTGTGGTTTGTTTCACAGCATACCCTATTGCATGGCATAACCAGCAATGACTGGCATTGGTAGTCATCGCAAATCCCAACAGCCACCAGAGGAGATTAACTCAGGGAAATACTGTCAAGGATTCAAGAATTTTTTTTAATGTCTCCTAATCTGAGAAAAAAACCAGTAATCCCCTGAAATATTTCTCTGGTCCCAGTAATAGCCTCTCTTTGCCTTTAAAAGAGCAACCGCATTTATGTTTTGGGCTCTTGTGTCAGATTATGGTACAGTAAAGATGGAACAGTTTTTAAGCCCTTTCTTTGAACTAGTATCCTGTAAGCCTCAGCTGTTCACTTCTGGATTTGGGGGGTGGGAGGAGGAGGAGGAGGCAGAGGAGCCAGAAAAAAAAAGGAATTGCTACTCTGTCCATGGAGGAAACAAAGTGTGACTTCCTCCTCCTTGTTTTTTAGCCGAGAGGGATTTTTGGAGAACAGTTCATTGTGCATCAGATTGTTGGGCTGGCATCTCCTGCATTACTGTCACTCCACTTAGTGTAAGAGAACATTGATTTCTGTACCGGGAGATGAGTAGGGGAAAAAAAAAAAAGCCAATATTCTATTAGGCAAAGAAGAGCAGCAGTGGAGGAGCTGCAGCAAGCTTAGCACCCAGTGGATTTGAGTGTGTGCATGTGTGTGTTAAGGAGGGGACAGCTATTCATTGGCTTTCCTTTGGAAGCATAAAGAAACCCACATCTAGAGCAGAGGGAGAATGAGAGATAGGCACCAAAAAGAATAATAAAGGAGATATAAAAGGGAAACAAACCGTAAACAGTGACTGGCAAATAGCAGATGAATGAAGAAAATGGAAAATAGGAGGAGAAATAGGAAGGGAGTATGGAACCTGTCAGTAGAAAAGAAACAAGAAATTTTTTAAGAAAAGGTTAAAACTAAGTTAGAGTTACTTGGCAAATGTATCTAGAAGTAAGGACTTTAAAAATTCAGGCTATTCGTTTTCCCCATTTGGAATGAAGTACTCACAGCATTTTTTCACATTTCTTGCTATTAGCAAATCAAGCAACATCATGAAAATATACATATTTCTAAGACTTATATCAGAGACCTACAGCTGGTTTTTAATTAAAAAAAAGTTCACCATAAATAACTTCCCATTTCAGGATTTTCTCACGTTACTAACTTTTTTTCCCTGATCTACACATACATTTAACTTCTATAATCCGGAAAAAGAGATCTGAAAACAATTTTTTCAAGAGTTACAGGACTTGGCTTTAGCAGACTTAGATTCTCCAAAACCATCAGTTAGTACTTCTGCATTTGCTCATCAGAGTTAAGTGGGTCCTGCGGTGGAACTTTGTCTTAATAATTCAGCGCAAGCATTTGTCTCAGTTTGGAAGGAAGCAGCTCCATCTCATGCAGTCTGGCTGTAAGAAGAGCTCTTCACCAGGTGTAAGTTCTCAGGACAAAGTGAATTCATTTGCACCTGCTTAAGGCTTTGCAAGCTGTACAGCAGCTATGTCAGTGCTGCTTGTACTTATCAAATTTACATTCAAAGTAGCTAAATTGTTTTGAAAGTGCATCACAGTGTGAAGCCCTTTCCAGCTCTGCTTGCTATTCAGAAACATAAAGTAGAATAATGGTATGTATTTGTGACAATTGGTAAAGCACAAAACAAGAAAAAATATTTCTCTAAATAAGACATACGCAGTCATGGCAAAAGGAAAAAAGTACTAGGTATGCAGATACACATATAGAAATACTTAACTTTAAGGGTATTGGAGGATATGTTAACAATGGAGCTAGAAGATATATTTAAGACTAGAAGAACTAGACGTAAAAAAATGCATGGTTAGGTCTGCGTTCCAAGTCTGAATAGCAATATATTGGCCGCTCAGCTCTGCTGGATTTCTCTGGTGCAGTACTTGCAGTACTCTGAAATCTCTAAAGGGAGCTGTTATAAACCAGCTTCAATCCATCAGGTTAGATGGCTAAATATCTGACAAAGAGGCAGTGATATAAACTGCAGCTTCTTATCCATGTAAATGAGCTTGTAACAGAGATTGCAGGAAAGTCTCTTCAGGTTTGTTCTTTCCTGCAGAGGTGCTCATGCATGCCCTAATAGATTTGTACAAGCCTTCCTCCTTGGTCACTTCACCAGCCAAGAGCATAAGGGCAGCCACACTGATTCCATCTATTCTCATGTGCCCACATAGTCTGACACTGGCCGATAGCAGGTGCCTAGGAAAGTTGGTTGGAACAGGTCTGATGCTTTATCAGCAAGCAGATATATGTGACTCAGGTTTGTCTTGAACCAGAACGTCAGTTTTCATGCATAAATAAATAAATAAAATAAAATACTTCATCCATAGACCAAAGCCTTCCAAGTCTGTAGGATACTCACTCATGATGAGTACTAGTTGAAATATATTCTGGGAAATGGGGCTCTCCTGGAAGGGAGGGCTGAGATCCCCAACGAGGCAGCACTCAGACCCCACAGCAGGCTCCAAGTGGAGTTGTCATGGTTTTCTTGCTGATTAAGAGGAAGCCATTAATTGTATTAAATGCAAGGCTGTGGACACTGTGAGGGATGTCATACCTAGATGCACACACAACAACAACAAAAAAAAAAAAAAAAAAAAAAAAAAAAAAAAAAAAAAAAAGAAAAAGAAAAAGAAAAAAAAGGACTGTGAAAACAGAAAAATGAAATTGCTAGGAGGTTCCATAGTGACGTTTTAGTACCGATATTTTAAAATTTGAGGGTTCATCTGTTTCCAGTCTTGTCAAGACTCATGTACTAAGTGGCGGGGATCTGGAATTTGTTCGTATCTCACCACCCAATAATAAAACTTTACCTCATCTATTGGAGGCACAGTACCAAAGTCTTCCTTCATATAGCAGGTCAGCCTAATATACGTGGCCTGTCAGCCAGGCTTGCCTAGTGAATAAAGTCAGGAGAGATGCATCCTCATAAAAATCTCTGTTAAATTGAAAATTCAACTTCTTATTAAAAAAAAAAAGTTGAATTTTCTTTTTACTAGTCCTAACCACAATGTTTTATACTAGCTAAAAATACACCTTCATTTACTCTTTTATTTTTGTCCCTCTATTTTTAGAGATTCCAATAACTCAAGTTCTTTTTCACCCATAATGTCAATTGATGTCAGCTAGAACAGCAGCTGCTCAACAAACAGGCCATATACTTCAGAGTCTAACTGAGGATTTAGGTGTCTAATATTGGAAGTGTCAAATATAAGAATCTTTTTCTGTGCCCTTGCTGCTAAATCCTGCATCGTATGCAAACTCTCAGCAATTTACAGCTCCCATCCTCAAAAACTGGAGCAATTTTATTGTAGAACTGTAAGCATTACAGAAGAATAAATCAAGTCTGTTAAATACCAAGGGATCTCTGCTTCCACTGAAACAGCATGGGGTCATAGGAAGAGTAGAGACAAGAGAAACCATCCATGCGTAGGTAGCAAGTCACAGATTATCATATAGCTCATACAACTTTGACTCACCTGTGAGTCATATACAAGAAAAAATGTAAACTTTGGTCGCATTGAGAAACCTCAGAAACTCCAGCCCATTTCCTGAAGAGATTCCGCTCACAATATCTTGGGTTAGCCCCTGGATTATTAATGTTAGCGGGTCCCAGTGCACCAGAACAGAGTAGTGAAACAGCTTGTTACACCAGATCTGAAATCCTTACGGGGTGTTTGCTGAAAGATGCTGCAGGAAAAAGAATTCTGGAGATCACCAAATTTCTCTGAAAAGGAAAACAACAGAGATGATGAAAAATGTTAACAGAGGACCTGGGATAAGACTATGAAGATAAATAGCTCTCTGGATGACACAGATTTAATTGAGCTTTACTGAACTTCACAGATTGTTTAAGTCAGAGGGCAATAAAATGCTTGTTAAAATACAAATGAGTTGATTTTATAGCCGTTTCTATTTATCCATTAAACAAATCATTCTTCTTTCAGAATTCTGAGACCTTCTCAGATATTTAAGTGATTGACTTCTTTATAGAAACATATACCAACAAGCACAATTAGTGCATGATTGCATCATCTTTTTGTACTGATTATAGATTAATTCAGTAGCATATTTTTATGTTACTTAGGGTGGTTTTGTTTGGGGTTTTTTATTATTATTTTTTATATATCTCCACCTGCATCTTCAGCAAAGATTGGTCAAAGATGAAATGGCCTTAGTTCTGAAATACTTTTATACTAACTGAGATATTGCACCATTTACTTAATGTCTAGGTATGTGGCCAACAGCTTGAAATGTAGTTCCTATAATGGGAACCAGTATCCCCTCAGATCAATTAGCAGGTGATCTCAGCCTTGTTTCAGAATTTCCAGATATAATTACAGCAAATTTGCTAAGAATGAATACATGTCAGTTTAGTTTAATTCAGACATTTTACGTCCTTAAATCTTGGAATGCATTTTGCTCAGCGTGTTTTCTCTATCCCATTATCCTGTTTAAACTGTTAAAAACCTTGGCCACTCTTATAGCACAAATCAACATGCCAAAAGGCTATTCAAATCAACTAAACCTATTGTTGAAATTCTATGTAACCTTTAGAGTGGTGAAGTCCTTTGTTCATGGATTTTTATAAAGAAAAACACACAAATATTAAAAGTTTGTGCTCACACCA
>WAAD01032314.1:4178-21643 GCA_013389945.1 Fregata magnificens | reverse complement strand
ATTTTCTTTGGTATATTGAAATTTCTCTGATATCAGGAATGGGAGAAAGTAGGCACTTACGGTGAAAGAAAGCAGTGTTGGGAGGACACCAAATCTGAGGTCTGCCCTTGACTTAGCACCTGGTATTTGAAAAGCCTTCAGCAAGATGCTTAGTGCCTCCCACCTCAGAAAGGTGTAGCTGTATTTCATAATGTTGGAAGACACTGAAGTCCTACGATAGGACATACAAAAATGTATTTTGCTTCTAGGAAAAACTGATACAGCCCATGGTCTATTTCTTTATGCACAAGTAATTTTTTTTTTGGATATGAGCTCAGTGCTATTCAGTGGCAGTAGCCTTACAGGGTGAGAGAATCCATGGATGGCATGTAAAGGACTGTTTTCCATTTTGTTGCTGAAAAAAAGGTCTCAAATTATTCTCTTCTTGAGTAATAAGCCAAAAGCTTCTATTGTAATGTGTGTACCCCGCATTGTATCTTTTTCCTTTCAGACAGAAAGGAATAGACTTATTTATCTAATCTGTCGATCTAACCTATGCATTTCTGATGTACACATTTGCTAGAGGTCTGAGCACTGTTTGTGCTGCTCTGATTTATAGAGAGTTCTCACTGATATATGGCCTTGATGTTCCTCCTCTTCTGTATTTTAGCTCTCGGTGGCTCTCTTTTGACTGTTATTTGTTAAATCTTGTTACTACTAGGCTCTAATTATAGCTCCCATTATTTTTAGGAAAATGCTGAAATACAAGCTCAAAAGGGGCTTTAGAAGTGCACAAATGAGAATTAGAGATGTGATAAGCACTCATCAATAGACTACTGGGGCTTTTCACTTACCATCATTCAAATAATAATTAGNGCTGGGCAAAGACAGGGAAAATAAAGGCACGGGAAGTTACTGAGTCTCCTCTGTCTCCCAGAAGCCTCTATTTTACCACTCAGATCAAATGGAAAGGGTTTTTTTAATGTCTATATCAATAAAATATAGTAAAGATCTTCACTTGTGTGGATTCACACACAGTATGGAGTTATGTATGTTTTGCCTTTGTTTTGCAGAACTGTTCTTTACAGGAAGTAATGCTTTTTATAGTAAATGAAACTGCTAAATATGGATTATGTAGGAGTTGAGTTGGTAAAAGACCTGCAGAATGGTTGTGTATTTAAATGCAAAAAGGAAAGGGACAATCTAAATCCTTATGGTAGGGACAGTCTAAATTGTTATTTCAATCTGGTTTTGACCATAGACAACTGTCAGGGAGAACTTTTAGAAAGAAACAGCATAAAAGAAAGGAAATTTAGTAATGAAAATAGAGCAGACTATAGTGGTGAATAAATGGTAAATAAAAAGTTAAATTAATGTTTTCTAGAAATATCTGGAGCTGTCACCATTATGCACGTCTCTCATAATTCATGTGTGAAAGCATTACCAACTGCCCATCTTTCAGGATCGGCAAGGTTGCATGAAAGCGATGCAGTTAACTGTGGTTGCAAAAATTCTAACTTTGCAAGGATGAATCTAATTCCCTTGCCATTTCTTCACAAGTATTTGAAGCAGCAGACATGCCACTGCTGTATTGATGGTAAGACCAATGATTTACTGTAAGATGTTTTAAATCCCCATCTTACAAAGCATTTAATTTTTACAACTGAAGCCTTGCTCTCTTGTGACTATTGACTCTCCATGAGGCTAATTCTGCAGTAAATATTTTTTCCTTTACCAATGTAAACGTTTCTGATTTCTTATGCATCTCACCCCCCTCTCTATATGCCTAGTGATCTTCCCTATAGATCCCTTCTGTTTGGATAACTGTGTGCATCAGATGGCAAATAGTTGGCTGCTGCTTTACATGTTGCAGGGATCAATCCTTCACTGATAGGGCAATGGACTGGATGACCTAAGATATGTCTTTCATCTTTATTTTATCACTGCAAAATGCAAGTGGGCGTGCAAATCCTAGCTCTTTGCCAAAGCCATCTGCTCAAAAATATTATACAAACAGACAAGGAAGGTTTAAACTAATTACAACTTTTGTCTGTTTATGAAAATTGTTCTTTGCTGCTGCAATCATATATCTGGGCTTCCCCTAGTTGTGTCATCTTTTTAAATCAAAAAATCTCATCTGGGCACAATCTGAAGACTTCGAGTATTTTTCAGTGATTTGTGGATGTCCCCCAGTCCAGCAGGCACACTAGCAGATTCTCTGATGGCCAATCAGTTCAATGCGCTCATTCCACAAAGACTGCACGTATTTTATCACAGAAGATCATAGATAGCAATATGGAAGCCCTATGTTAGGCTTTTTATTATACTGTTGCCCTTGCCTTGCCTTTGCGCTTTAAAAGGCTGATCTCTAGGGAAGAGCTAGGATTCACATTGATATACAATTTTATGTTTGGCCCAGGAAACTCTTTACATGCACAAAATAGTGTATTTTGCCTGTGTTGGGAAGAACAGTTCATTTCACATGGGCTGAAGAAATTGGACTGAACATAACCTACTTCCAGGGGCTCCCAACAAACCAGAGAAGAATGGTCCTTCTGAACTTCCGTGATCTCCTCTTTCTCCCAGTGCTCCATCTGTCCTGTGGGCTGCCCGATCTCCTGATCTTATAAAGAAGTGCTTCTGGAGTGAAGTGGACAGTTTCCCTGACTCAGATGAGTTCTCCCCTCTTTTGCATGGCTGGGCTGTGCCGGACAGCCATTCTCCATCCTCAACTTTGTAACAGCCAGATAAGGACTGCTGCCAACCCCCATCCAGCAGGTCGCTAACCTCAGCACTGAGGCTGTACTGTGTTATTGCTGGCTTTTTCGGTGACAGATGGAAAGCCATAAGCTTTGTCACTAAGTGTTGCCTGAGCCAGTAACAGTTGTGTGTGCAGTTCAGGGTGTTGGTGTGTTCAAAGTTTTATTTCTCTGTTTTTGTTGTATTTGTGTGAGATTGTAAAAAAGAAAAAAGAAATTAATCTCTTCCTGGTTAAAGAGAGCTCCCTTTAAAAATTGAATAGAGGAAAAAAAAAAGCTGTTTACACTGTATTTTTTGTGGACAGGAATTTTCAGTGTAAGTTTTTTTTTTTTTCTTTACAAGCTTTTGACCAGTTCTTTATGGCTTTTATCTCTGCAAGTGGTAACTGCAAAAATATTTTTAGCCATATATTGATTTAGAGGTATCAGCTCCAGTGAAACTGTCCTCTATATCTAAATAAAAGGTAAATTGTTTGCTCACTGTATATAAGCTGAGAATTTGATCACACTTTTAACATTTTCTAAAGTAATTACATTAGTTTTCTGTTCCATCAGTCTGTATTTCAGCATGTAGAAATCTTTTGCTTTCAAAAGTTTTTTTAGAATGGTTAAACTACTTATTCTGATTACGTATATGCATGCTGCCATTTACTTAGTCCTTTGTCTCATAGAGGCTAAACTGCTGAACAATGCTAAAGGCTTCGCTTAGTGCAGGATATGAGAATATTTGCTTAGAAGGTGTGAAGTTGGTTCATTACAGAAAACCACCACCATATTTAACTAATTATTGGATTTTTTTTAGCATTATATTAATAGATAATTAACAATTTTACAACTAGCTTAATAAACAAATAACAATTAAACTTCCACATATGGCTTACTTTGTAAAGTTACTCTGTCATGCGTAACTAAAGGTTTGCTACCACATGCTAGGAGTAATGCTGTTACAAGTTTAATGAAGCTGGTGGTTTGTCTGTTGCAAGAATAACATAACATTCATATAGATATCAAATACGGTATTGGCTACAGATTGTCCTGTATTGCCTTTTACTAGACTAAGAAAAGGAAGACACCTTGCATTGGGATTTGCAGAAAATTTTAGTGTTGGTGAGCACTTTTGTCATATGGTTTAATGAAGAAAATTAACTGAATTTGGACAGGAGTCACTGCACTCCTTTGGCATCTTAGTGATAATGATGATATATCATTCTTATCTTCTGCAGGTTTCATGTCAGTCAAATATTATTCAGCCTGGACATTCAAAAGGTCTAGGTAGCAGCTTAGGTTTTCATGGTTGCAAACTGTTTTAAGAGCAACAGACTAGTATGGCTGAAATGGCACTATGGAAAGGGCTGTTAGTATCCAAATTAGGAACTAGTGAAACCGGCTGGGCACAGTGAATGTTTTGTGCTTGCATTGGTGCAGTTGTGATGGCCAGGTAGAAGTAGCTCATGAAGGGGCAGAAGTTTTACTCACTGAAACCATTGTAGGTAAAGACTAAATATTACACAAGTTTCTCGTGAGCTAATGCTACCCAGGGAGTCCTCTCCCTAGGTGAGATGTTATAAGGCTGGCCACACTGTTCTTTGAACCAGTAGCCCCTGGTAGTCCTTGCATTTAATACATCGCTTTCCAAAATTGCAGCTCCGGTTCAAATTTGCAGCTGCTGAGATTGCAAGCCAGGGAAAGCCCAGGAGCCAGCTGTGAGCCCACTGCAATGCTGCAGTCACAGCTGAGTGAAACTGCGTTTGTGTGCATTTCATACTGGTAACATAAAGGGCTGCTGCACTAAGAACCCTGAAATTAAGGAATTTCTCTGACTTTTTTATCTTTTTAATTATGACTAAATAAAATCAGAAGCCTGTGTAGATACTTGTACAGACTTCAATGCATTTGAAATGCATTTTGATGGATGTTTCCTTAACAAACTGATGATAATCACTTTCTTATCTGACATCGGTGTTTACTCCCTTTTACTGTTCTTAAAAAAGTTGAATTATTTTGAAAAGAGAAACTTGTCATGAAGGGAGATTTTCAACACAAATTGTCTATATTGTTTCATATGCAAACTTCAGCTTTACCTTTTCAACTTTCCTATACTTTTTATGCCTTATGACATTTGTGTCAGATCTATTTTTGTTTCACAATGCAGGCTATATTCTTGTACACTTCAGACTGTATGTCATCCTTCTATGCTAAAGAGAACTGGACAGAGGTTAGGATGCTATCTTTTTCAGGCTAATTAAGTTCCAGAATAATCATTATACATAGCCTATATTTGTTTATTGAATATAAAACTTGCTTTGAGCAGGAGCTTGGATGAGATAACCTCCCAAGGTTGCTTCTGACCTGAATTATTCTGATTCTATGAAAACAAAAGTCGAAGGTGTGTGTTTATTGTGTAATGAAATGTTTCATTGCCTAAAATTGTGTTTCTGAGAAGTCAGAGTTCATTGTAGAACATTTTGACTCATGGTAACAGAGAATGAGATTTCCCGGAAGAAAACTGTAACTCTATCATGGGCACAACTAAATACATGCTTAAAATTCCCATCCTCCAGCCTCTAGGACCTCCATCCTGCAGAAAATACCTGTTATTTTCAAGGCCATGTAGCCCACAGAAGGCAAACTTGTTTTTCTCAAACACAGTCCTATCCCTTTTAAAAAAAGATTGAATTGAAGTGGAAGACTATAATTTAAAAATAAAAGTCCCCACAGTTGCAGGTTGTGGAGAACTCATGCTGTATAAATTTTTTAGAACACAAATATTTCAGTGGCTGAGTTGATGGATGAACTTGGCAGCCTGTCCTCAAACGATCTGGGATTTTCAGAAAAACAAAAAACAACACCCTTAATGCCAGGCTCTAAACTGTATTTAATAAAAAATAGAGCTGTGTGCAATGTGCTTATTTTGCTTTTTTGCTACGAGGCCCGTTGCTGCATTCAGCCATTAGCTTCTACCTCATTCTGTCAATAGCCAGGATAGAAGAGCCAATAAGCCGCTCTGGCTGCCTTCAGGAAGATGTGTACTAAGGAGAGAAAAACAGGTACAACTTAGCCATGACTGTCTTAACTCTTTTTCTTCTGGGTTGGCTGATCATGGTTATTCTCTCATTTGATCTAGAGAGCCTAAAAACTAAATCAAATGTGTTCAAAACTCCCTTATGGGACAAGATAGCAGCCCAACACAGGGCTACTGTGAGCACAGTATACATATTCAGCCACTAAGGCAGTCATATAAGCTTGCATCTGAGGTGGAGAAAAGATCTGTGTTTTTTGTATGCTTAACCTTCTCTATGTGAAGTCAAAATAGATAATCCTGGCCAAGCAGGCGGGAAGGGCAACGGAATATGAATAGGCTGTGAAGAGGTCATGGCCTCTGTTCTTTGTAGAATTGTTTCCATTTGGTTTTCTAAAGCCTCCAAAGGTGCAGGTCATCGGCACTTATGTTTGACAGAATATATACAGAGAGTCTTCTGCCTCCATGTCCAAGCCCTTGCCCAATTACATAATTTATTGTTTCCTGTGCATGAGATTCCACAGAACTGCTTATATGCAAATTCTTAAACATCCATCTAAAAATGTGTAATGCAATTTGGATAAGATTATAATTATTGAACTTCACAGTTTCTTCTCCTGCAGTTTCTATTGCCTTTAAGATTGGGAGCTACAAGAGAAAAGTACATGAAACAATGCTTTAGTAAATATGCAGGAAATATAAAGCCAGGAAACTGGTCCTTGATTGTGTATCCAGCTATGCAATAGTTTACTGACTTGGTTTCTTCCTTTCTTAAATTGGTCCGTGTCACAGGCAGTTTCAATATAAAAATATACACAGCTGGTAATAAATCCACATGCTTTCTTCACTGCACCAGTTATAATATGTCAAATTTTGTGCAGTCAATCAAATAATGTAAGTTACATAGCTCTAGTTACTGGAGAGTACTAGAAACTATTGCTTCATGTCATTACTCAAAAATGATTAGAAAAAAAATAGTTTGGCAGGGGGTTGGGGTAAGAATAAAGCAATTTAATTTCTCTACAGCTTAGGGTTCATGCTCAGTTAATTACAGAATCATGGAATCACAGAATAATTGAGGTTGGAAAGGACCTCAGGAGATCTCTAGTCCAACCTCCTTCTCAAAACAGAGCCAGCTGTGAAATCAGACCAAGTTGCTCAGGGCTTTATCCAGTCAGATCTTGAAAACCTCCAAGGATGGCGATGGCACAACCTCTCTGTGCAGCCTGCTCCACTGCTTGGCTGTCCTCATGGGGAAAAAGTTTGTCCTTCTATGCAGTCAGATCTGCTCTAATTTCAATTTATGTCAGTTGTTTCTCATCCTCCTGGGATGCATAACTGTGAAGAGCCTGCTCTCTCTTCTGCATAACCTCTTTGTAGGCACAGGGGTCTGCTGGTAGGTCCCCATGAAGCTGTCTCTTCTCCAGGCTGAACAAGTCCTGCTCCTCCAGCCTCAGAGCAAGTGCTTCAGCCCCTGAACATCCTGGTGGCCCTCTGCTGAACTTGCTCTAGTTGATCAATGCCTTTCTTGTATTGGGGTGGCCAAAATTGAACAAGGGCTGAGTAGAGAGGGATAATTGCTTCCCTAGATCTCCTGGCCATGCTCCTGTTCATACAGTCAAGGATGCTGTTGTCCTTCTTTGCTGCTAAGGCACATGGCTGGCTCATATGAAACTTTGTCTCTCCCCAGTCAGTCAGTTCCCAGCCCCTTGTCATTGCAAGGGGTTGTAGGACTTTGCATTTCTCCTTGCTGAGTTTCATAAGGCTCCTGCCTGCCCATTCCTCCAGCCTGAATGGCAGCCCTGCCCTTGAACATGTTGACTGGTCCCCCAAGTCTGGTCCCCTCCATCTGCAAAATATGGCTATGTGTTTCTAATACAGCCATATTGGCTGTATTTGTTGTAGTAGAAATAAAGCAATATAAATTAGACTCAGTGTTTTGAGAATATAAATTTTTGTTTATATTGTAGTTGTAAAGATATGGATCAGAAAGCTTAAGAAAACTTAACTAAATCATCCTGACATTTAAAAAACATAAAAAATACTTTGTGTGTCAAATATCTGTTTTATTTGGGTTAAATTTTAATTCTTACATCATGCTATCCACACTTGATTACATTAGGACCCTCTGTGTTAGATTTGCTGTTGGAAAAAGGTAGATACACTGCTATCTGTTTCCTGAGTGTGTTACTAAGTCAGTACCTTGGCTGTAAAATGTATGATGACGTCCATTTTACAAATGAATATGAAAACTCTAAAAAATAATGGTTTGGTGCAGAGTCCCATGGGGCTGGAAAGGGAAGCCAAATCACTAGTCCCATTCCACTGCCCAGGCGTTAGATTAATCTTCTTTCTGGCAGCTATTTAATTCAGAATAGATTTAGATCAGAACTTTTGTTTGAACACAGTGGCCATTTAATCATGCCAAAATGTTTCCACTGTTCTCACTTTTTCTTTCATTACATTGTGTGCTAAAGAAATTATAATCAGCAAAGCACTAGAACTATCACCTGGCTCTCCTGAATCATAATGAAGTACTGTGTGGCATTTTACCATTCCAATTCCTGATTTGTGGTTAAATTTGATATGCAGCATACTGAATTCACATTATTGTGTAAATATTCTCATTATAAGCTATAATTTGCTTTTGATCTGAAAAGGTCATAAACATGCCATCAGTTATTTCATAGTAGTATATAACGATTCATTGTTTTTTTTCTTCACTTAGAATGGGAGGTATCTGCAGTAACTGTACGGTAATGGCTGGCAAATGTTGACTTTTATCAATGGCTTGTGTTTGCTTCACGCCTTCAACTCCTACATATTATAGCAGTGATTGCTGTTTCTGTTTTATTCTATGGTGGTTTAGTATTATGCTGGATATACTACTTTGCATAATGTTATCAAATTCCTACTATTAGACCTTGGAAAATATTCAGCTCAGATTCCAAACTATTCTGAAATAATGGTAAGTTTAAATCTAATTTGCAGTTAATCATTCAAGGTTCATAAATGATTGTCAACCATCAATTTCATGTATCTTTAATTCTGTTCTGAAAAACAAACATTTGTATTTTATCTGTTTCCTGTCCTATCCCAAAGTCTGTTTTTCACTTTTTCTTGTTTTACTATTCCTTCTGGTCCTGTCACAATCTCTCCATGAAAACAGAGTAATGACTGTGGTACAGAAGCTTTTATGAGAAAGCGCTTTAGCATCTCATGAGACTGAGAGGAGGAATTTGTACTTGTACTGAGCCAGAAAGTGAAAGAAGTAACAGGTGACTCCTTTCTCACATAAAATCTTGGTGATAGGGAAGGTACTGAGGCAGCAAGAACAGAAAAGAGCATTTTTGTTATTTTAGTTCAAGTTCTTGCAAATCATAGGTAAACACTGCTTGGAATTGTCCCAAATCCAAATGCATGCTTTACAATAAAGTAGAAATGCAGAACAGGAAGACTTGTTACATATACAGGATCTTTGGGGGCATGGCAGAAGCACGGATCCTTTGTTTGGACTACATAGTTCAGTTTAATTAGCCACCAACATTGCATGTCTGTGCTGAGACCTGTGAGATTAAGCAAAAATTAGCCACTGGCTAGGACTGCCAAAACCTACCTACAATTCAGGATTTTGCAATACTGCGAGCAATATGTGTTTCAGCATTTGAGCTCGCAGAGAGGAAGCACTTGTACTGTGGGTTCCTCCCTGACCTGTTATGGAAATGGAAATGCCAGGTGGCACAGAGCAGAAGCCCATGCAGTGAGTTCCTAATGGAAAGCAGGGAAGAGTCAAGTGATGACACTTCCAGCCAGCAAGCTGTGATGGGAATCTGAACGCCAGTGCAATGTGTGTGCATTAAGTAATACCTCTGAGTCAAACTTCTAAGTGAGGCTGTGGAACTTGTTGACTCACGGCTTTTTTTTTTTAATGTGCCTCTTTGGGCTGCATGTTAGCTGAGCACCTTTTCATTTTGTTGTTGTTGCCAGTACTTTATTGGAGCAATTTACAGGAACAAGTGCACTACATAATCCAGAATTAAGAGGTTTGATGATTAACTTCCAGGTTTATTTTGTGACTTTGCTGTCCTGCTGGTGAAGTACATCCTCTGTATTTAAGGAGTTTTTCTGAAGACCATCATGTAATATGGCTTTTATTAATTGCATTATAGGAGCATTAATAAACCTGAATCGTAAATGAGGAATGACCATGCTGATGTCTGAAGTTGGTGTCCCAAATTCAGTTGAGTTGTCATGTTAGCTGAATACACTGGTGCTATCTTATAAATCTTCTACTCAGACATTTCATCACATGCCCTTCAAAATGTATGGGGAGGTGATGAGCAAGGGTTGTGGTGTTATTAGAACTCTCTTCATAGACAGCAGCAATTGACTTCTGCACTTTTTTTTCTACCAGTATATACAGAAAGGAGCAACACTCACTTTCCTTTTCCAGAGTATGTTGAAAAACAGTTTTTGTGGCTTAAGAAGACAGCTACTTTTATGCAAGTTTCTCCTGCAGCTTCAGAATTTTGATGGCATCTTCAGGGATGTGCTGTGGATTTAATCCTACTGACACTGAATTTACTCCAGCCAAAGGTGTTTTAAAATCAAAAGCAAATATATATCTAAGAAAAGTGCCTCACTAATAGTTCCGATGTCAATTAAAAAAAAAATATTCAGGATTCCCTTCACTGGGATCCTGAACATTTTGATGATAGGGGAGTGGGTGTATTTACTACAGAAGTTAATGATGAAATTCCTAGACTTTTTGTCTAGTCTTTAGTATTTGCTGTGTGTTGTCCAGGATTTTTGTAATATTGGAGATCAAGAAGAGAAAGCCCAAATTTTTCTGGCAGACTACTCTTGGCACCAATTTGTCTGGAAAATCTTCATATGGCTCCTAAAGATCCATTTATTTCCACTATTGTCTCACGTGACAGAAAAACCCACATAACATCCTTATCCTCAGATGTTCCTTATATAGCTGGATAAGAAAGTCTTATAGTTCCTTGTGGCTGTTGTTCATTATTTCTACATGGACACAAAAGTCAGTTAACAAAGAACATTCACTTTTTTCCTTACTTTTATTCAGCAAAAGAAACAAATTATCTCCCTCATTTACATTTATATTTAATTCGTGAGAGATCTTGTCTTTCTTCTGAGGACCAGGGAACAGATTTGTGTCCAGATAGATAGTTTACCAGTATCTGCCTTTGAAGGCCTATTAATTAAAATGTGGATATATGCCTTCCTGAGTCTGTTTAAATATGCCTTAAATATGCCTTAATCTGAAGATTTACACTTTTGCTTTTAGACCAACAGCATACAAAAATAATAAAAATAGTAATTTGTAAGACAATTTTTGTGGTAAAGGAAATTATTTTTGTATAATTAACAAAGACCGTAGGAACCATCAATTTTTAAAACTTTTGCCTGTGAATGCTTCTTAGTAATTGTATGATACTGAAGAGAAGCATATTATTAAAATGCATTGTTATTTTTTTGCTATTTATTTTTAGTGATGGATCTGTATGTAGACATCCTTTATATGTCAAGCTATTTCTGAAACAGGTGCTTGTTTTTGCTGAAAAGACACATGACGCTGAGGGCTGAGGAGCAGGATCATGTCAAAATATCCGAAAGTCAGCAGGAAATTCTTTTCTAGGTAGAGGCCCTGCACAAAGCTCAACATTTCAATAGTGCTTCATTTAATTCAGGATACAAATGAGGATTAAATACTGCCTAGGACTACATGTAGAGCTTACAGAATCCAAGAATAGGGAGAAACACAATTTGTATAAGCATAGAATTGAAGTTGCGAGTAAGTTCCCTAACATTCAGGATAAAAGAAGGTGGTAAAATTTGTTAAAAAAAAGCCCTCTTTCTTTATGCTTAAACATGCTGGTTAATATTCTAGCCTGACTAAAGTCAGGAACAAGCTCCCACTGACATCAGTGGAGCCAGGATTTCATACTCTGGCTGAGGGAAGTCGGAGATCTTTATTTCCATCTTTCTTTAGAACTCTCACTCCAAGGAGCAATTTGCCTGCATTTGACTTTGCCCATGGGAGATCTGCTTTTCACTTCAGTAGGTGTAGATCAGTCCTTTCCTGCCACCACTGCCTGGCATGAAGCTAGGAGGCTTCCCCTGTGTGTGTGCGTGTGTGTGTGTGTGTGTGTGTGTGTGTGTGAGTGGAGGTGCGCCCAAGAAATAGTGATTTTTCCTTCTATCCTTTGTGATTACATCAAGGGGAGATGTTTATAAATGTGCTATTTTTATTTGGGGTTTTGTTAAGGATGTGGTGTTCTGAATCAATATGTCTGTTTTAACATTAGTCACCATACTACAGATAGTATTGCCAAGTGACTACAGCCTATGACAGAGCCCAGCAGAAACGACCAGTGTTGGGAGCCTGTGGTGGTCGGTCTTTATGCTCAAGAGCCACAGAAGAAAATGGTATGGGAACAAAACTCTTTAAGTTTTTGGTTAATTGATTATATTAAGAATTTAAAAAAAAAAATTATTCACGGAGGTTAACCCCTTGAAAGTGTGCAAAGAACTGCCAGTCTCTTTCAAGGCAATATTTATCCTAATAACAAATAAAAAAACCCCCAACCTGTGCTTTTCAAACTTTCCTTTCCCTGATTTTTCTGCCTTCCTCTTGCTCTTTCCCTTTCCTCCCCTTCCTGCTATTTCTGTTTCACAATGGCAAATTCTTTTTTTTTTTTTAATTCCTCATTTAACATTTTGTTTGTGCATGATGTTGCCTTTCTGTTTAGGAAATACGGAACAGTCAGTATTCCACAGCTGCAAAGTTACTACTGTCTTGAGGCTGACACAGAAACAGATACTGAGCTATAGTCTGTTTAAATGGAGATTAAAATTTTATGTAGCAATTAATGGTTAACTGGGGGTAAATGATCCAAAATTACCCAGCAGGGTCTTTGTTGAACAGAAACACTGCTTAATGTCCCTTGTTTACTAACAATCTCATGATGAGTGAGAAGACATTTCTTCTTGTATACTGTCAGGTCTACATAGAAGCTAGGATGTGCTACTTTGGTACAGTGGCAAGAAGATAAGGGGTATTGTAAAGTGCCCTGGACACATATTTACTCTCCTTACTACACCATGTTAATGTTCAGGATCTATGACCACCCAGTGAATGCAATCCACCACTAGAAAGTGCTTAAACTTCCAGCTTAATAGAGACCTAACAAAGATGTGATAGTTGCAATACAATGCAGCTTTGAAAAAGTCAGCTCCCTGACTCCTGACACTGCATGAAATGTGTGAAGACCCACACATTTGTTTGCCAGTTTGATCACTCAGAATAATTACCTTCCTGTCCACAAATGTAATGTTCACCCACATTCTGGACATCGAAAGCAATGCAGGTACCAGTTTAAAGCTGTGAGGTAGGGAATGGACTCCTGGTTTGGGGAAAAATTTCTTTTGGCCCTCCCTCCTTGCCTTTGGGTTTCAGGGTGAGTGGGAGAAGTTCAGAGGCTGCATCCTGGTGCTACATCTGTAGGAATGAAGGAAAAAATGGGAAAGGACTGGGAAGGTGTGGCAGTAGACTGCACCCCTGGAGGTGAAAAGGACGGAAGGGGGACATGAAGAAATGCTCTTCTAAGCAAGCTGATTTGTTTTGGAAAGTTTACATTAATGGACAGTCATGACTTAAGGTTATTGTAGTTATCTAACTGTGCTACAATTCAGACACCTTTTTAAGGACCTTATTTCCTGTATAGCCTATGGAGCTAAGTATTGGTACTGTAAATATTGGGAAGAAGTAAGTATTGCCAGAAAGTGGTCCAGAGCACCTAGGTCAAATACTTACAGTTAGAGATGGTGGTGAGCTGGTTGTCATTTACTATTTCCTCTAAATGGGAGGTGTTTCCTTCCCCCCTTAAGATTAAATACAGTCCTGTGACTGGAGTACAGCATATGAAATAGTAAGATTTTTTTCCCCTACTTTCCACAGCAATCCTCCTAAGTTATCCACAATATAAGACTTCAAGCAAACACGAGTAGCAGTTAAATCAGCTGCTATGCATTAAATGTACCAATACCAAAAATTAAAATCCTACTTGCAGCATGCATCCCAAAAGGTTTAAAGATCGTTCTGTAGGGAAGAGTGGGAAGGCAAATGTCTATCAATGCATTTTATATATGCTACCTGTGACAAATGTTTCATAGACTTGAGGAATAGAAGGGAAAAGCATCCTGGGGAGTGAAGCAAAGTGGTGCTTGGTTTTCAATACTTTTAGATTAATTTAAAAATTAAAATGGGGAGTATCTGATAAGCACTTTAGTTTATGTGATAACAACTACCAGAAATTTTCTCTAAAAGTTAGATTCATAATGTACACAAGTATCCCAGAAAACCTGGTAAAAAATTACAAATAGCCACTGATACAAAATTCAAGCGTGGGCAGATTACATTTCAAGGCGACAAGCCATTTTGCATTTGCTGGCAGGAGCTGGCATCTGTTTTTAGATGTAACATCCTCAGTGTAGCTGAAGAGCCTCTCAGAAAGAACGTTGCTGGGAAGAGCTCCAAGCGAAGACAAAGCCAGGTTTGCAAGATGTGGAAGTGAGCTAGCATTAGACTTCCACCACTCAGCAAGACCTACTACATGTGTAGTGAGCTCAGCAAGGTACAGAACTAGTTCATATTTGGCAGGAACAAGAGTCACTTGAGCTTGAGGTTGTCATGATCTTTTCCAAATAGCTCATTACATTTGCAGCTTCCAGGTGGGCTGGATGATACTCTTTGGTCTTTATTACTGCTTCTTGGATGACTGGGATTTTCCCCTGATGTTCCTCAGCTTGACTGTGTGTGACAGTTCTGGCATTGTCTTGGCAAAATCGAGAACTGGCAGAGAAGTGCCTGAGCTAAGGAATCAGAACTCATGCTACATGGTGTCTTTACTGACACCACACTGTTAAACTGCTCAGAAAGACAAGATAACACTTTCTTTTTCTTGGCCTTGTTGCCTTGATCCAGTACTCACATGCTGAGGTGGGACTGTCAGAGCCCTGACAGCTGGCATGATGACACACATACACGCATCTCTAGAGCTTATTTTTCAAGCTAACTCCTCAAAGGGGTTGAGGATGTGAATGACAGTGTCTGCCAGGCTCCACTGTACCTGAGTCAGCACCAGCTGTCTCCAGCCAGAAAGCTATCAACGATTGTTTATTCTTCTACAGGCTTTTCAACATGCTGTATGTGGTCTTCCACCTTGTGGCTATGCCCTAGGAGAGCTAGCTCATGAAGAGGCATAGTTTGGAAACGAAATTGTTAGTGTATTTATAGTTGGTGAGTATTGAACTGGTAAGAAACCTGTCTTAGTCCTTGAGAGATATTTCGGTAAGAAGACTCTTTGGAATGATCTTGTTTAAATAATGCATCATTCATACAGATGCAAAGGAGATGTAGAAGGCATCTTTCTAATCACATTGTAGTCAGCAGCCAGTTACAGCAACAGCATAGTATAGACAGGGTCCTCTCTGACAACTGTATACAATTATCTTGTCTGGTAAATATTCGTTATTTGAACATGTCCAGGAAGGCATGTTCCAACCATGTGTCAGCTGCTGAAGGCCAGGTCATGCATAATCCCAGGACATTAAATCTTTAATGGCTGAGTGAAAAGAGAGCCTGAGCTGTGGTATTCAAAGACCACATACATGCTAGTAGCTATTTTCTGGTTTAGCATGACTACTCTTCACAGGCAACCTTGTCAATTTGCCTGGGATAGTAGTATTTAAAAGCAGAGGAAGCTGGGGGAGTATTTACAAAGGGAAGGATGATACTGAAATTCTAGCAAGCACACCACTGTCCTGAAGTCCAGATACTCTGCTGTAGGTGTTCATGCTTTCTCAGCTGGTGCAATTTTTCTTTGGGAAAGGAGTTTTCTGATGGCTCCTGTTGCATCTCAGATCCATGGTCTTCAGACTCTTGCAGAGCTCTCAGTGTGGCTGATGTGAAGGTCTGACTACGGTGTGACCTTAATCTTTCCTTTTATACTTTTATAAGCTTCCACAGGTGCAGTTTCAGCATGTTTTTTTTTCTGGCTGACATACACTAACCAAATACAACAATCCTTTGAGGAATGTTGGCTTTCTGGTTTTTTTGCAGCCATTTCTAGCTCAGTCAGAAGTCCTCTTTTTTTCCTCTTGGACTTTGTCTAGCAAGATCCAAAGGGAGGCATATCTCATGCAAATAACATTTTTGTCATTACAGTAGTTAATGAAGAGACTGTAACTGAAAAGCATCAATCAATTGGTTCATCAAAATGATAGGTGGCTGAGACTCCTACACTCCCAGACTTCAGTATCCAAACAGTAAAAAAATAGTTCAGAATGACAGGCTTTACAGAAAAAAACAAATTTAGGTCAAGCATTTTTCATATCCTTGTGAAGCACTGGTATCCGTTCTTATAAAAATAACTTGTTGAAAATAATATCTCATTTATATCCTATAGAACGTGATGAAAGCAATTTGTTAGTTGCTGTGTGGTGGGACTCTACTGAAATAAATCCACTGTATCATGTATCCCAATTACTTTCATTCTAAATGCATTTCCAAAGAGTACTTTTAAAAAAAGTCACTTAAAAGCATGTAAGTGATCAATGTTTCTTTGATTCTAACTGCCAGATTGTGAGTTAGGTAGTTTTTTTGTCTAAAAGTTTTCAATCTGCCCATAGAACCTAGAAAAATGGTGTTTGTGATCAGGGAGTTTCACCTTGGAAAATAAAAAGGAGTCTACAATAATACTGGAAACGCATTTGCTGAGCTGCAAGAATTCTTTACTGGCTATAGACTGTCCATGAAGAAAGTATCTAATTGTACTAGACACACTTTGGAAACTTTCCCAGAGGAATAATAGATAAGTTAACGGAGCACTTTTTAATTTTGCAAAGTGCACTCTTCCTTATAATTTACTTAATATAGAAATTTAATGTACTGCAGTTTACTGAACAAATTACATTTAAAGTATTTCAGAGTTAGCTTGAAAGCTCTGCTTTGGTAGCCAGTTGGACTTTATTATTTGATTATCCAGATAAGGACAAGCAGTAACAAAGTTCTCTGTTTTAAGTGGTTCCAGGGATTATCTCTCAACCATTACCACTGTTAAATGCAGAATTTAAATTCCCAGAAAAAAAAAAGTAATACAGTAGTGCTTTCCTGCCTCTGCACTAGTTAAAGCTTTGTTTTCATTTGACCTAAGTCTGANTTTATCATAGGCTCCGAAGCAGCTCATTAAAAAGTTTCATCTGTTACATGAAGGAGCTGTACCCTTCTGTGTCAGAAGTAGAATTGTGGGCAAAAATCCTTATTATGGAGGTTTTTGTTATCTTTTCGATGCCCTGGGATGGGTGAATAGATCACTTGGAGGAGAGAGTTATTTGAACTTTATGAGAAGCCAATGTGGAGAGCAGAATTTTGAAGTGTTCTTGAAAATTTTAGTGGCTAAGAAGATGCACTGCTGCATACTTGACTGTTTGAAGTTTCCTATGAATGGTTTCTTTATCAGGAGGAGTCACAAAAAAGACAGGCCATTAAAGAAAAGGAAGTATGCCTGAACCTTTTGGTGTCTGCTACTGTTGTCATCTGCAAATGGGAGTTTGAAGTTGTACAGTGGTGGCAGCACCTGGGAAGAACTTCATGGAATGTGGGAGAGGATGGCAAGAGG
>WAAD01032311.1:18625-86275 GCA_013389945.1 Fregata magnificens | reverse complement strand
GATTGCGCTAATCACCAAGCTAGAATAATTCACCCTCTGACCCTTCACGCATCTAAGTGTTTAGAAAAATTACTCCTTTTAACATTATGGAGCTGCAGTTTTCAACAGTTTTCAATTTACAAGCCCCTTTATTTTTTTTTCCAAAAGAGGTACATATCCTTTTATAGAAAATTTAAACCAACTGACAATCAGCTTGCTTCTGTTAGTTGTTTTTCATGGACCTCTTGGGAGTATTCCACAGAATCCCAGAGGTACACAGACCACAGGCTGAAAAGCACCGTTGCAAAGGAAAAAAAGCACAGGTTTAATAACATTGGCTCATTCTCCTGAGGCCTTAAGACTGCTGCCTTCATAATGCACGTTCCGCAGACCTTGGCTCTGAGAAGATGGAATACGAGACAATCTAGATGTTCACCCGCCAAGTGAGGAAAATCCTTTCCCTTCCCAATGAGACACAAGTATTGGCACAGGAGGTCACTAAAACAAAGTGTTTGGTGGTGTGATGATGTGGGTTCGAAAAAGACAGATGTGTGTGAAACAAGATCCTCTGTTCCGTAAGGTCCCATTGTACTATAAGAAAGTCATATGGGAACTCTTACACAAGTGGAGACTGTTAAGTTTTGAGCTGCAGAAGACACAGTTTGCTTCCCTTCCCCCTCCCTGCAAACAAAAAGGAAGGGAAAGAGACATGTCCCTGCCTGATGCTGACGGAAAGCACATTTCAGCTAATCTGAAGGTACTTCTGAGCTACGGTTTATGGTAATAATGTCACAGCTGCCATACCTGATTGTTAGAATCACCCTAAGATATTCATGATCAGTAGGTGCTCAGCCTAAACAAGGTGAAAAAAATGCAATAACCAACAAATTTGCAGACATTCTGATATCTTATTTCTCTAAGGAGTTAGAGAAATAAAAGAAGTTAGGACTTTGCACTTAAAGGGTTTTTTTGTAATCACTTTATGCTCCCTTTAATCACTGGAGAGAATGAAGATGAACTAGACCACTTCCACATCTAGTTCATCTGAATTACTTCAGACATCCTCGGTAAGATAAATCACACACTCCGTGTGCCTCTCTCTCCATGGACTATAAAGAAATGCAGAATATTAGCACAGTGCAGAGGACGACACTGTAGGCACTTCCATTTGGACAAATGAAACCCACCCCTCACATTTAACTAGTGCTGGTTCAAACTTTGTGGTGGAATAGCAAAAACGCAATGTCTTCAGCAAAGAAAACATCCATTTCTGTAACCAACTTTGCAGACACATTTTTATTTTCCTGTTGGGAGCCTGGGATATTTACCTTTGGTCAATATTAATTTCTGCACACATGAGTCACCAAAATAGGGGCCACAGGCCAAGTACCTCAAGGCCCTGTAGGTTGCGATGCGTAGCTGGACTATGTTTCCTGTGATGGACTGTGGCAGTTTTGGCAACCGGGAGAGAAAAATCCGGCTACTACTTATCTGGAGCTGGAACAAACTCTTGTAATCTGGGCTTGCATATGAAGGGGATTGGGATGAAAATGCTGAAGAGCTGGAAGCCAGATGGCTGAGGAGCAGAGGCTGAGCTTATTCAAAAAGAAAGCCTCCTGGAAGCAAGCAGGGAACTGAAGTAGCTCAAGAGCCCAGTGATTGTGGTATTATCGAAATGAAATCCTGCTTCAAATCAATTACTTAAGTACTTTGCCTTGGGCAAAAAATATAGGCATTTTAATCAATTCCAGTGTATTTCTGCAGCACATAGACTACAGAAGAGTAATTAAGACCATAATTAAATTTTCAGTAAAGGGCTAAAGCGGAAATATATGGAATAATGTAGGTATTGGTGGACATCGCATTGCTGTGTTTTTCCATTGCATTGGTTATGGTAGGTGTTTGCCAGTTGGCACTAAGCAGAACAGCGGTCAGTTGTCAGATGATTACCAACCATGACATTGTCAGGTTTCCTGATTTCTAACTCCAGAACAGCTTGCCCAACAGTAATCACAGTTATACTGTCTATGGAAGGGGAAATGTGTGTGCTCATAGTTTGTAATTTTTTTCTACCTGAAGTAACACTTCTTCCCAAAATAGTATTTTGAGCCTAAGTTCTACCTTAGCTACATCCCATAGCATAATGCAGAGTTGGGAGAATGAAAGCAGTACGCTGATGGCCATAACATGAATATAACGTAAAGTGGAAACAACCAGTATTTTGGGGTTTGTGCAGCTTCAACAATGGTAGGAATAAGGACAATAACAGACAGTAACAGCAATAGTGAATAATAAAAAATAGCAGGGACTTAAGTCCTTCCTGCCAGTCAAGATGCAAGTCCTGAAACTCCACAGAGGTCCAGAAACATGAAATCCAAACCAGAATCAGAGTGTCTTTGCTGCCAGCTGTGGCTCTGAAAAACGATCAGTGGGAACAGAATTGAAGATTACCAGTCCATCGCAACAGAAGCAGGAACCAAGGCTGTTTCTCAATGCCAAAGAGAAAGAACCACATACAAAATACATCTGAAAACCAAGAACTTTCCAGCACTTAGAAACCAGCTCTCAAAAGCTCCATTTCAACAATAATCTGTTTTTTCAGTAGCCAAAGCCCAGGCAGTGGTACGTTAACAGATTTTTAGGCCATAAGGCATCATTGTGATAACCAAATTAGATCTCCTGCGTAACACAAGCACGGAACTTTTCCCGGACACTCCCATATCCAGAACAATGACATGCAATTTGCCTAGATCTCGGATGTAATTTCAGTAATGCTATTTTGCCGTTTTAAAAAGTGAGAAGGGTGCACAAATCTAATGAAAAGCAAGCTGGACATATAGTAAAGCTGTTAAGTGTTCATAGAAACACTACCTCTTCCATGGAACAGTATCCAGTACCAACTTTAAGAGTCCAAGTGATGGAGGTTTAAGCATCCTTAGGCAATGCTTGTGGTGTGATTATCTCCTCAGGACTATTTTATTCTTTGCCATGACTTCCCTGCTGCTATTTTTTACATGGTAATTTTAATTTTTTGTTAAAATTCTCATGCCTGGCTCTACATTTGAGAGCTTGATGTAGTTGCAAAACATCTTTGCTCTGTCTGCCCTCTTCGTTATTCTTGCAAAAAGAAGTCTCTCTTTGTGTAAGTTACGGTTGCTGGAAAAACAAATCTTCATGTTTTGACCACTGGTTTTATATTTATTCTTCCTTTGCTAGGTATCAAACCCACCACTTATTTTATAGATAATTTTAGCTTTATTTCCTTAAGAAAGAAGGGTTGTGCTCTCATGGTGTCTGTGGCTATAGTTCAGTGTGCATTTAAAGCAGGCGCTGCCAGTGTAAAGAAAAAATACTTGCACCCCCACACCCCACTCCTCCTGGCCACCCACTTCTGTCTCCGCAGGAAGTGTTTGTGCAGCCTTGCAGCAAATCAGATGAGGGAATGGTGCTGGCTGAAAAAAGATAAGCCATGCAGTCGTATTAACCCAAACCTAATATCCAAACCCAATCATTCACACAGTTTTAAGTGTGATCAGTTCACCACCCAGCTGTGTAAATGCCTGTGCCAAGAACACTCAGAGAGGAGCAATGGACAGCCTGCAGTGAGCACAGAGGGAGAGGGGCGCTGCATTTTTCAGTGGCCAGCTTAAAGGGTCATCAAACTACACCATGTGTGCACGTGTGTGTGTGCACCTGCGTTCATCAGTCTTTGCAGTTCCCTCCGTCTCCCTGTATAGCTCTTAAATCTGTCTGGCAATCTCAACCAAATCTTACAGCAGGGCTGAGGACTCAAATACGTCAAGTTCCTACTTCTTACATACACAGTGGAAAAGGGGGGAGATCGAAGTCAGAAACTCCTCAGAGGAGAAAAACCACAGTGTGAGCTCACCTCTTATCTGCCATCAGAGAATCCACATGTGCAACCACTTCAGAGACACTGATGTTATTAGACACCAAACCATCCACACTGGAGAGGCACAGGAAGCCTGGCTTCACAAGTTCCACTGCTCACTGAGCAACTTGTTAGATTTACTAGCTTTTGTTCAACTGTTTTGGGGTCTCCAAAGAATCTGCAGTGCTGACTGTACAAGAACAACTCACTCTGTCACTGGCAAGTAATTAGAAGGAAAAGAACCAGAACAGCCATTAAAACAGTCAAGGCAACTTTTTGATCCAGGACCCCTGAAAAAAAAAGAAGAGGGAAGGAAAAAGACTTAAACNCCCCCCATCTCAAGTTTGGTCCTAGGGGGCTTGGAAACATTACTACGCTTTTCAGCGTTAGGCTGCGTTTCACCATCATGTAACCTTTCAAATTCATAGCAAAGCGTGACCTGTCCTAGGGCCCGACAACCACTTTGCAAGGAGGTTTTCACCCTGAAAAAAACTAGTGGCAAGAGTTTATTATGCTTCACAACCATTCTGTGCATCTGTGGGAGCAAATGAAACCCTCTTTGAGGAGGGCTGGAGCTCACACAAAAATTTCACCTGCCCCTTTCTGTAAACACACACTATGAGTTTGACTCAAGAAAACAGGGAAAGAGGAAAGACTTTCTCCAGAAAATGGGAGAACAGTTACTTTTTATTGCTACTCCTGCAAGCCCCAGTTTCATTCACTCTAGTTTTCCTTAGACTTGTTTCACTTCATCCTGCAGAGGTCGGTCTTGCCTGCAACACTCTGCAAAGTAGCAAGCTCTCATGCTCTGCAAACAGGAGGTCTATTCTGCTCTCCTAAAAGACTTCAGAGATTGGGAGAATCAAAATTTGGGAAGGTTTCATCCCCCCAAAAAAGCTTTGTTGGACTTTCTCTGTACAACAGAGATGTGTTGTTTTTACAAGAATTTATGTTCAAAAAAAAAAAGTGATGATGATCCTCCTAAATTATATCATCTATCCCAGAAAAGCAAAGAGCAAAGGATAAATCTTATTTCCCCCAAAACTCCAGTAACTGGAGAATAAACTAATCACAGTTGATGGGTTTTGATATAAATATGCTGAATCAAGGCTTTGTATTGCCTTTTTTAGCCCAACAGTTGCACTTGCACTAACCAAGTTCTCTGGACATAAGATATGAAGTAGAGCAAGTCCCTAATGCAATCAGCTTTTCTTCCCTTGTAATGAACACACACGTTCTCCAAGTTGGGATGCAGCCTTGCTCCTGAAGTGGTACCAGAACACAATCTCAGAGACTACAGCATGCTTTAAATCGCGCTCTAACTCCACAATTCTCAAATGTATGACTATAGACATCTTTTCCTGACATTGCACCCCTTGGGTATACTGCACAAAATGGACTATCATCCTTCAGGAGGAGAAAAAGACCATTCCAGTTCCAAAGCAATGAAGCACTGCAATTTTGCTTATTTACCCTGTACAAGATTTGACCTACCAAGTGCTAAAAGCTCCTTGCCTCTGCCCTGTGAGGGGGGGGCAGTTCTTATCTCCTCTATGCACTGAAACATGAGCTGAGCGGCAGCTCTCTGCTAAGCTGGTTTCGAAGGAGATTTCACTAACATTTTCCAAACCAATTCAACTTTCCCACCATCTCAGGACCGATCCCCAGCTAGAAGTATTTAGTGTGGCAGCTGCTTCCTGAGACATTTGGCCTCCTGAATGCATTCCTTTGGGACTAGGAAAAGGATTTGAAGGAAGCCGGAGGTAGTTCACTTTTCAGCATTTTGTGGTCAGCCTCCTTTCCTCATCTGCAGCCCTGTCAGTAGGGATCCTCAGATTAGAAGGAAGGAGAAATCCCTGTCAGTTTAAGTAACCTGGAAAGAAGCAGGGGCTCAGAACAGAGGCAGATCTTCAGCTTGCATTTGTGTGAGGGCCAATTAAGTCAGGGAACTTGTTTAAGACCCAATTGCTGTCAGAGAGAGGACAATGTCTTTGCTTTTTAGTAGGAAGATTAAGAATTCATGAGTAGGAATGAAGGCAAAAGTTCACCTGAGGAAACAAGGGGTTTGTCTGGCGACAGGGTCCTTTATTTAGACTTTATCCTGCCTTGTACATTCCTATCTATTGCTTCATATTGTCATGTGCTGGTTTGGATGAGCAGCTAATAGCAGCTGGCCTGATTTAACCAACAGCTTGAGATTACCTTCAAACCAAGCGGTAGAAATTTGTGCTACTGTAGATGTGGATGTAGACGACCTGACTCCTACCTATGCCTTCTATTAACAGGCAGGATTTCCTTATAACCTCTCAATACTTTCCAGGTGAAATCACTGAATCCCTACTGGGGATTACATATAGGACGGATCACAGAGAAGTAGATTTTTGTCCATAGTTATTGCATCTCATTATTCTTGCCTGGCAAATGTATACTCTCACCTTTATTTGTCACCTTTCCTGCTCTTATACTTGTAAATGCTCCCCACAAGTTAAAAATATTTCTGAAGTGACTAGTCAAATATATAAAACAGATGCACAATTGCATCTTGGGATGAATTAATTCTGTCTGTGTGTGAGCAAGAGAATAAATGTGTGGGTAGATCAGGGAATATATTGGACTAAGCACAGCAGCTGATTTTTAAATCTCTAGATCTTGATCACTGTTTCTTTGCATCTGTTTTGCTCCCCTCTTATTTAAAGGGGAATCAAACAAGGACATTTTAAGAGGTAATCCCACGTCGAGTATCACATTTTAATTTAAAACAAACTACCTTAAGATAAGGCCAAAATATATCCAACACTTTTCATTTCTGTGTTTCTGTCATTTGAAGTGTAAGTTTAAAACAGCCAAATTGGCAGGAATTTTCCTCTAAACTAGTAAGGCAAGGAGCCAGCTCTGTAGGCCTTCTTTCAGATCAGTTCCTGTAACCTTCACTATCAGCAGGCAGTACAAATACTTACTGGGATTTGTGGGTGTAAATTAGGCTACCACCTAATTGGTGGCAGACATTGACATGCAGAGATGCAGGTTCCCTCAGTGTATTTTGAACAACTGTTCTTTGTCTGAGAGTTTGACAACCTGGCCCTATGTCTCAAGTGTCAGGGCTACAGCGAGTTTTATGGCTAGGCTCAGATCTTCTCAATTACTTATATCATCCTGTATTGAGAGAGACAGTTGGACATTGCTCTTTTGAGAAGGCAAGCAACATTTGTGTAATTAAATCCTCACCTCTGAAAATCTGTATTATATATTCAGATCCTCCATAGACAGTACTTCATGATGGAAATATTAACATAGCGACCAACAAAGCTATAATTAATGGCAAAAGGTATGGCTAGTGAAGGAGGTTTTGCATAACCATATGGCCATCTAGGAACCTGGATGGGGCATTTGGATCACTAAATGTAATTTGGGGTACCATAAGCAACCTGTCATCAACTTTTCAAGAAGTTAAAAGCCATGTGCCCAGGACAACAGCCACTAGCCACTTCCATTAACTATGGAGCATGGCTTGCTTTCACATCATCTGCTTTGTTACCTTTAGTAGGACAAGCGTTAAAATAAATGATGGTTTATGTGCACGGTATTGGTTTGACTCTCAAGAGAACTCGATTCATTATCTGATACCTTCTCACACAGCCTTGGGCATGGGAAGCTCAGATCCATCAGATACAGTTAGTTAGTCCATTTACGTCAATGAAAATTGTGCACTGAACTATTTTGAGGTGATTCAGTTTTTCAGTTTTCAGGTTTTGGTGATTCAGTTTTCAACCTAGAAAATTCCCTGTTTGCTTATGAACTGTGATCTGTTTTCATGGGAAGATTGTAAGGATGAATGTATGTTTTGACATATCTCATGTACATATGTTTTCCTCACATGTTACACTGATGAGGCCAGGACAGACAAACATCTAGAAAATTAACAATAGCCATACTGAACAGGCAAGATTTGGTCCTCTTTGTTTATACTGTTTCTTCTACATTCTGTTTTAGAAAGGAGATGTGAAGGAGCCAAATCCAGTTTATTTTCTCACACGCTTATTGCGTAGTTGTGTGTAAATATCCAGACTCATGCAATCTAAAATAATACATTAATGCCCTTGTAAAAATTCAGCCCTTCTACTTTTCTAAGGAGCCTGCTAAAAGAAACAGCTACAGGGTCAATCTCAGGTATAATAGAATTTTCTTTTAGGCTTCAACAATAAAATAGTTGGTGGTCTCTAATGCTACTGCCTTTAAAACATTCCTGGGTTTTATTAGGATAACCCATAAGTCTGGAAAGTCCCACCCTAAGAGCAGCAGCAGCTTTTGTTCAGAGAACACAAGTTTCTTCTTGTACAACGTTGGACTCAAGGGTGTCTGAACTATGAATGGGTGGCTAAGGGCATAATAGGCAACAGGTTTCAGACTTTTATGAGGGGGGTAGAAAGGCAGCCCTACATTGCGGTGCTAATGTATAACACTACCTGAAACATGAAAGGACTTCATCCAGCTCCTGTTATACATGGTCAGATCCTCAACGGGTATAACATAATGAAGCTCCATTGATCTCCAGGGAGCTGTGCTGATTTACATTCCTAGATCTGGCTATATATCTAGATACAACATCTACGCCATATGCTGTCCTTAAGCAATCAGAGAATGCACAGATTTCTTCAGCAAACTTTTCTATGAAACCACATGCAAATGAATGTGTTTTCTGAAGTGCATGAAACATACCTATGCAGAGCTAAAAGACAATTTCTGAGATACGTAGTCATTTGTTCCACTGCAAATGACCAAGTTGCTCCTTTTCTTTCTAAAACGCCTGGAAAAGAATGCCATGGCTCGCTGTTTTTATGAAACGGCATTTCTTCTTGGTTTATTATTGCTGACTGACCTCATGAGCTAACTTTTCAGAGGAGCACATGTGAATTTATTTACATACGTGCCAATTATATTAATAGAAGTTGCAATGACTCATCACTGCACACTGCTAAAAATCCTCCCTCATCTCATCTTCACAGGGAGCTTTCTGTTCCATGTGAATTTTCTCAGCTTACCTTGCTAGAAGTTACTCTCTTGGGAAGAAAAGTTCACTTTTCTTTCTGAGATGGCAGCCTGAGTGCCTGCCATCCCAGTGAACAGACCTGCAGCACCTTGACTTTGTTGCAAGGGCCACTGTAAACTATAATCCCATTTGGCATTCAAATCCCAGCTATCTTCTTGGCAGAGAACAGCTGCTCGCTCTGCTATCTCTCGGTCCTTGTTCAGTGATGCTTTAAGACCACACATGGATACAAGCAATAAGAACATATCATTCAAATTTGAAACCCTTTTGCAGTATCATAACATTTGTATAAGATCAGGTATATCTCATAAGGCTGGAGCTGGCTGGACTGTTATATACTTCATATAGATAATATTTGTTAATTAATAGTTTTTCTCTATCCCCATTTTGCTCTGTTACATAGCTCCCACATCTTTGTTTTTTCCCAGTCTTCCTGCCTTCCTTTTTCTCAGTCCCACTTCATTTTTCTCCCTGTTCTTTATTCTCATGGCCTCACCTTTACAAAATACAAATCCAGCCACAATCAAACTGAACCCGATAACCTTACAGTGTTTGCATACATACAAGATAAAGCAAAATGCTCAGTATATGTAAACACCTGCAGGTAAGCGGACAGCATGACTCAAAGTACTTATGGCAGGCTTTATAAAACTGCTCTGCATTGGCCCAACACAGCTTCCAAAGACGGCTTTGGAAAATCCCACTGCAATATTTTAAAATCCTGATCTAAAGTTCACAAACGATTCCTAAAGAATACTGTGTTCTTTGAAAAACATAACTGATGGTGGTGGTTTATAGGCCAGAGTCCAGACAGCGGGTTCTTCATGAGGACTATTAACGTGTTCACAATTTAGACTGTCCGAGTGAAAGACAGAACTGGAATAGGTGAGGTGTTTTGCATAAAACTGTGTTGACAGTCGTATTTTAGATATGCACCCATATGGGCAGCTATTTTGGTGCCCTCCTTTTAGTTAAGTATCTGCAGGTAATCTTAGAGCATAAGAGCACTATTTCTCAAGTGAGTTTTGGCAAGAATTCCTTGATTAGAGCTAATAGATGTTAACTGCGCAGTACATCAATAATCAGACTTTTTGATGGCACTGCTGTTGACAGAACATTTCAGACAATTTTACTTTCTTGCAGAAAGGAATCAAATGAAAAAGTGGTCTCTGCCCCAAAGAACTGGCATTCATGTCAGACCAAAATAACAATCGTTTCCACTTCTGTAGCGACGCAAAGGGGGAGATGAGGGTGTGACTTTTTAGCACAAAAGCAGAGGAAAGAAGGAGTCTAAGTGTTGCAATCCAGGACCATTGTGGAGCACAGCTATGGAGCCTGCGAGAGTGTAAGCAACCTCCCCCAAGAGCTCACAGGTCACATCACAGAGCTGAGCTGAACTGAACTGAACCCAAGTCTGTCAAGTCCCAAGTCAGTGCTTTAACCATCCTTCCACTTAGGCGGCTTTACCCAGGTAGCCTCAGAGGTCCAAATTCTGCCCTGGGGTACATGTTGGCCTCATTAACTTACTCTAAATAAGAGCTGTGAGCAGAACTTAGCCCACAGCAAGCAAGATTTATGGACTGAAAATGCCACATACTTTGCTTTTTATTCAGTGAGAAAAAAAAGCTTGAAACAAGCCGAGCAAAGTAAATGAATCAAGACTGCATATTTTTCATTCTGCAAACAAGAAAATATATACATGTGAACATAAAAAACACAGGTGCCCAAACACTGCAGTTGCCTCCTAAATCTGCTATAAAGCACAAATGGCTATGTTATACCTATCTCCAGACAGATACGTAAATTGCTTTTTTTTTTTTTTGAGGGGGAAAAATCATCTTAAATAAGCTTTTTTTTTGCATCTTTTCCCCTAAGGCCCTGTGGCCTTTTTACTTGAATTAAGTGTGTATAGGTGCCATGGTCTTTGAACATAAGCTGCACAACAGTTTATTCTCAACAGGAAAAGGCAAAGCTTTGGTTATGCTGCATTCCTAATATTTTTTGCAGTTTATGGAAAACTCCCATGAACAGTAAGCTTTCTCTGCTAATATGCTGTCTAGACTGCTTAAAATATGAGTTCTCCTTGCCTACCATGTACCATGGCTTAAACTTTTGACCTTGTTTCTTTTCCTTTTGACCACTTCATAGGTTTTGACCCTTTTCAAGTATTTAATACCAAAATGGCATGTCACCCAAGCTGCTGGGGATATAAGAACAAGAACTCTTAAAACCTCTCCTTTATTGTGAAGTTGAGAAAACTGACTGCAATCTAACATGAAAAGTTAGAAAATGTCTTCCACCTTCATACAGCCTCCAACATACGGCACCTTCCCATGCTGGGTGACACTGATGCATTATAGAAGTGACAGCAGACTATTCTGTAACACCATCATATACATGCTAGAAGGGGCAGAGGGTTCGTCGTGGAACCATACAAACACTGGGGCATTGCTAATGCATGCCTTTGATTTCTGTTTATGGCCCCCAAGTTGAGTGATCTGTCTTGTTGGCACCAACCTGACTATTTTTAAATGATGTAGCAGCTGGCTCAACACATACTTCAAAGATTTATGTTCCTGTCGCAAAACCCTCTTACTGAAAGGGAAACTCTGGAGTAGCTTCTAACTAGCTTACCCCATACACAGATACAGTCTACATATTTTATCCCAGGCCATCGTAGCATACATTTTAATTAAAAGAAAGCAGTGAGATATATAAGGGAAGACAAATATGGAACAACAAAGGCAACAATGAAACATTTGAGGGTTTACAAACCTTTGAGTTCCTGAATTATGAGGCACAATTCTGGAGTTCTCATGCTGCAGAGTCAGACAAACTCTTGATGGGCATTAAATGAAAGAAATGGCCCTTCCTATGAAATGAAATACAGAAATGGAGTTAATTCCCGCACTTGCAGAAGTACATGGATACACACACCCACATAAACTTAGATGTGCTCGTATTTCAGTAATAGAGCAAAACAGCCACACTGGAGATCACTGTGCTGATTATTATAATCAGGTATCAGTATATGGAGGAGATCTAGCAACACCCATGTCTGATGCAGAACCACAGAATATTTCACCTAAGCTTTTCACATGCTAGCACTAACAATTACTAAAGACACTCTTTTGCACAGAGGTGCTTAATATGATATTTGGCCTACAATGCCTCTCCATTACAAATAGTCTGAACAAAATCCTGTGGTTAACAGTCGTTCCAGAAGTGGCCGATCAGCCTTGCCTTCGCAGAGGTTTAGAAATCCAAGGGTCCATAAGGGAATATTTTTCATTACTGGCTAGAAAATTGTACGTAATTCCTGGCACTATTTTCCTAGCTAACTCAAGGTGGACACTTGTATGAACCGGAGATCTGCAAAACCGTTAACGGTGTCCCTACACAAACGTGGGAAGCCGTCCCAGTACAATCTGTATATTTAGTCCTGTTGTGATGGGACAGGAACTTACCAAACAAGCTTGAGATGTGAATCCCATCGTAAGAGACCCATGTTGGGGGGGCTCTACTGCTGTTAACTGTCACAAATTGCCCTGAGTTTATTGCAGCTCTGATGCTACAAGGGAGGACTTCCCTGCCCCTACAACCTGAAGGAAGAGAAATGATCCCATCTGACTTGTGTATGGGTTAGCTTCGATTCAGCTGTGTCTGTTAAAAGTCAGTTTTAACATAAGGTAGCAAAATGTGGCTACCTTTATTTGGAGAGCAAAAACTAACTGATTGAATGAAATTGTGACAACACAACACCTTCCCCCACATTACCACACAGCTGAACTTGTAACACTGACTTAAGAAAGCTGCACAGACCATGAGGCAAATTCCTGAGCCCGAGAGAGTTTAAGCGAGACAGAAGTGTGATGTGCAGTCTCTCATCTCATTTCTGAATCCTCCCAGAAGGTGTACACAGGGCAATAAGCCCTCTGTCCAGTTTACTGCGAGGAGATTTCAGCCCTTTGGAGCCTGGTGTCGCCCTGCCTCCTACCCCACCCTCCCAATCCATCCTTTGCACCCCACACACCCCAGTCCCTATCAGTTTTGCCCACCTTCAGAGCAGCCCCAGCTCACACCTCTGAACTTTGCCCCTGAGCCCACCTGGGCAGCACAGAGGGCAGCAGGCAACGCCACAGGCCTAGAGCTGTGGTAGAGGCAGCTGGGAACCCCTCTCTCCCTCTCAACAGCTTGGATTGGCTGCTCTGACCCCTTGGAGGTGGGCCCGTGTGTTGGGCAGCCAATCGGGGGAGCTGTTCCTTGGTTTCCCCCCCACCCCAGCACAGGCGGACTCTCCTCAAGGCAGGTGCCGCTGGGCAGGGGGTCCGGCTGTGCTGCGTGGCGCGAAGCTCCCCCAGGTGGACAAGATGGCAGCGGGACGCTGTGACTTTGCCCATCCCATTAAATCCACACAATGGCTGCAAAGCTGCCGTTGGAAGAACTGGCAAGAGCCGCACGCACAGAGGCGTGTGTGGAGATCACGTACATAATAAATAGATCATCATAACAAATCACCATGACTCTCCTCAGGGGAGAGTCTCCTCTTTGCCCCTGAAGCCCATCCTCTCCCAAACCTCGAGCTAGACAAGCTGTAGGAGGCCATATAGCCCTTTTTCTCCCTTAGCCTGTCTGTATCATTAACCATGGCAGCAGGGTTTAATCCTTTTTGCTCCTTGTGAGAACTGAGGGGGGCTGAAAGCGGGGGGGGAGCTCCGTCCACACCGGGACAGGGGCATCCTGAATTCAGAAATTCCTTCTGCACTGAGTCTCGCCATGGAGGTAGTGCTATAACTGCATCTAATTTTGCTCCTTCAGCTGCTCTCTAGTTGTTTCCTGTGCTTTCTGGTTCACTGTTCTAAAATAAATCACTTTTAAAAGAGATATTTCATAAAAATGTCCAAAATCAACTGGTGTTCAAACACTTGGATTGTGGAAAAATTTTAACAGTATAAAAATTTAAACCACAGGGAACATACACTAGGAAGTTTTTCCTCCCTCTCAGTCTTATTAGAAGGTTGGTATTGGACCTTGTGGTGAATTCCTCACCCAAGCGATCTCCAGGATTTCTCAGGCACCTATGCTGGTGATCACAGCTCAGCATTACTGGGTGGTGTGTACCTGAAGGGTAACCAGACCCAGCTGTATTCTCTGTCCAGGCTCTTCCCCTGCTCCAAAAGCATTTCAGTTTACTCACAGGAGGTTTCTGTTAGCAGAATTAACACTGAGAGATTCCTACATACATTAACAGAGCCCCTCAGTCTGCCAGTCAGCCATAGCTTTCTCTCCTTCATTAGTGCCTAATTAATCTTTCTTTCCCACATCTGTTCAAATCTCACTGTCCTAATAACGAAGCTTTATCTTCTAATCTTTGACAATATGAGCAAATAAATCTTTAGTTTCTGTTCTTCCCTGGCCACAGTTTGTGCCAGGCTTTTCCTGTGGTAGAAAGGGAAATCCAGCTCCTCTCCTTTCTCATGAACCATTTTTCAGGGGTTTTATACCCTATACAGGGACTTTTTTTTTTTTTCTTTTACGGTTTAGGAGGTCCCACAGCTAAGAAGCCAAACAAGCCACAGCTCCTCATGGTAGTACCACCAGTTCAGGCAGCTTTCCTCCCCTCTGCCTAAATGGGCACTTAGCTCCTCCTCGGCAGCCTGGGGACCAGAAGTACACCAAGCCCGTCACCCTTACTTGGGGCTGGCCACTTGTGGGGCTGGAGCACACTTCTCCTAGGCTTCGTTTCTGAAATAGAGTTTCTGGTCACGTAAAATTACAGCTAAAAAATCAAGCAATGGCAGTTCATTGGAAGGGATGGTGAGGTGATTGACAGAAAATGAACTTCACCCAAACCGAAAAAGCCAGAGAGTAAGTCCATAAAACCTATGCTAAACGTATACACAGAGAGATATATATGCATGCACTTAAGCGCACACACACACATTTATCGTCTATATGTTTGTCTCTCAGCTTCATTCAGGCCTAAGCAAAAATCCTTCTAATCTGTAACAGGCACTGTGGCTGTCACGCCTGTGATATTTCAGTGCCTCACTGCCTCTAATGTTTTTTAGCTAATATTAGGAAATAATAGCCAAAAGCCTTTGAGAACAATAGGAATCTTTCCGTCAGCCCCCTTGGGTTTCAGATCAGGACCTGAACTCCGGGTCTAAGCCAAAATCTGTACATTGTCCTCTCTCTTTTCACTCTGATTTTCCCATGTCTGCCACAATTCCCTGTCTTACTTACAACATCTGGTAGAGTTTTTTATGCATCTATATCTGAGGGCTGAATTAGACACATGACTTTTAAATTGCTTAAAATATTTTGACATCTTCCAACCTACTCCTAAATCCTACAGATGGGTCAAATTATCTGCTAAGATCTGCTCAGTGGGTTTCACTCTAGTGTTTTCTTGTCCCTAAATGTGCAAAACAATTATGTGAAAAGGAAAAAAGCTTAAATTATAATTAAATTATAACTAAAGCTTAAATTTATGGTGCTGAGCTGAGGAGATAAGTTCGGCTAAATATTTTGTCAGCATGTAGCAAACCAAATGTGAATAAGGAACTGATATTCTCTGTACGTCTTCTTGGTGTTCTTGTACGCATTTTTACTTGTACATCTCAAGAGCTAACATTGTAGTGATACAGATTTCAGGCATGTATTGAATATGCGCACACCATAATATTGATACATTTATAATGGTCTTCATATGGAAAATTCTAGCAAGTTCAAATGATTCGCTAAGATTTTGTTTAGGTATTCATGTCTGAACCAGAAACTCTCCAGAGGGTCATTTGCTTGTTTGATAAATCAGAAAAGAACACATTTTTATACAAGTATTTTAATACAGGAAATATGAGTCTAGTCAGTATCTTTCCAAATACATGTGTCTGAGTGGTTTTTGATGCAAAATGCTGCTTAATGTCTTTTAAAGTACTATTTAAACAACTTCACATGAGCAACTACCAATCAATATGTCTCCCATTTTCTAACACTAAAAGACCAATGCTAAATAAATGCTTTTTAGAATCACATATAATGAATAAACCAGAAAGAAAGTAGAAGAGCAAGAAAAGAAAACAGCAACAAGGCATTATTTAGAATATGTATTACCCCAGAAATGTAAATGGTCACCCCTAGTTTGGCACTCTAATGGAAAAGAAATAATGTGAAATTGGGCAATTACAGACCTTATGCTGAGGTATGACTCAGCCTGCTGCATTTTGTGAGGGCTGGCAGAAATGGCACTGGGAGTACTGAGCAGTGTCCAGGCGGGCCAGAAGCAACTGATTTATGACATAAAGAAGGGTGTAGCCAGAGAATAACTTCTAACAAATGCATCTAAAAATGAGCTGTAAAGAAATGATGGATTGATAGCAAAGAGCAGGCCCCCAGGAAATGCTGGGGTTTGAAAGCTCCCATTTAAGTCTGGTTTAATTCTGTTTTGAGTGGAACCAGCAGAGGGAGAGGAGGCTTTTCCCAGAAACCATATTTTTATATTGTAGAGCGTAGAGCAATTCAGACAGAGTCCCAAGCATCTCAACAGAGGAAATGGAAGACAAAGCTGCTTGCCAAACACGCACTAGCTATGTTTGCAGAGCTTTCCTTTCAGAAAAATAAAATCTAAGCCTTTTGGTAGTATGGCTTATCAGAAGGATTTCTGAACAAGCATCGATATGTAGGGTGGGAAGCGTGATCTATAATACAGTAAGCCACATGAATGGGAGTAGTCAATGTTTTGGACGTTGAGTTTTTGTGCACCAAAAATGCTGATCAAAGGCTGGAGAAAATGATGGATAGACACTTAAACAGCTCAGACTGTTTCGCTCATCAAAAACAAACAGAAGACTGAGAAGTGACTTAATGACAGTATATAAGTCTCACCATCAAAATGACAAGTACTGAAGGCTCTCCAACCCAAAAAGGAATGGTGTCACAAAACCCCATAGGTGGAGGAAAGAGTTTTAACTCTTGGAAGGAAATATTGAACAGATAGTTGCAGGGACTCATCACCAAGGACAGTGAGAGGCTTTCTGTCTTTTTATGTGTTCAGATCAGGACACGATGCCTTTCTGGAAAAGAGGTTTCAGCCAAACCCAATTTAGTCTTGTGCCAAACTCAAATTACTGGTCTCAAAAGACAGTTACCCTTAGTAAATGGATTACTCTTTGCTAAACTAGACTAGATAATCTAATGGTCCACTCTGACCCTAAATTATCTCAGTCTTTAAGTCTTTATCTACCCACTTCAATGAGTGTGGATACAAACGGTAATGTTAACGTGCCTATTGAGATTTGTATTAGCATATGATTTCTGGGTTGGAAAAGCCTCAATCCAGTTTAAGGGAGCACTTAAAGCATGTATTAAAGTTCCACCGAATCCACCAGGACCCAATCTTACGCCTTAATGTGCATTCCTGAAGCACGCTGTAGAAAATAAAGATATCCATGTAAAGTGAAATACATAACGCTTGTTAACATAGCATCCATGTTTTCCACTTTTCCAGTGTTCTTAGTGCATACACTTGTTATTTTAAAACTTCTCTCTTCCCAAGTACAGGTAGTTCCAAAATAAGAAAAAAAAATGGCATAATGATGTTGATGTTAATCGCGGTACATGTGGTACCAATTGCACTGCCTTTTGTTACAATTGCTCAGCATTTGCCATTGTAATGGCCTGATTTTGATTGCTTATAATTTATGAAAATGCAATTGCATGCACTGAGATTTCTCATATATTCCAGAAGCCTCAGGTTGAATGTTTGGGACTTTTTAAAAGATGCATTTATTCAAAACAAAGGAGTTGTCTCTTTAAAAAAAAGAGGGTTGGGAGAAACATACTGTTTTATCTATGTTAAAACAATTCTAGTGCCTTTTCTATATATAGCTGTTGTACTTCTTACCTTCTGAGTGAAGAACTCGAGAGCTGGTAAGTTGTTGGAAGGTGGCTTTTGCTGTGCCTATGAAAATCTCCCCATACAGCACAAGCAAGAAGCTTCTGAAAAACTCACAGTTCCCACATGCTCAGAAAACACTTTTTATACATCTGCTAAAAAAAAAAAACCCAAACCCAACGCCACAAAAAACACTTTTACTGAGCATGCTCAACTACCTTATAGCTCCTAGTGCTGCTCAGACTGGACTGGGACCTCGCCACAGGGCAGTTATGGATGCCTGTGGGGACTCAGAAGGACTGTCTCTGTAATTATTGCTCTGTCATTTGGGTATGAGGACATGGGCACTGAGAACAGGTCGTTGTCTCTTCCATGGCTTCTCCCCTGCTGTTCAGCCAGCACAAAGTAGAGAGCAGCTTTATTCAAGTGTAGAGGGAACGAAAGCTGCTCTGGCCAAGGGCAGAGGAAACGAGATGTGTAGGTTAATTTTGTGAAAAGGATACACTTGAGTAATTAGATTGTAAAGAACAATAGGGCTGAATTAAGGCTGCACAGGCAGCCCTGGTTTGGGTACTTTCTGAGTTTTGTGGACACCGTTCTGCATCTATGATGTTGTTCCTCCACTTTATATGGGACGTGTAATACCTCAGCACAACCAGTATGCAGTAGTGAACTGTCCCAAGGTGGCATCATTCTGCTGTCCCCAGCATACAGCTCTCTGTCCTTGGCAGACAAACAGTACACCTTACTTCCCTGAGTATTTCTCCCCTCTCATTTTACTTTTTTTTTTTCTCTCCAGCAGTTTCCAATCCTGATGGTCTTCATTCCCACCTGTATGTACCTTTGTGGCTTTCTCCCCTTTTTCTTCATATCTTCTTTGGTCTGTGTCCCTGTACCTTCCATGTGTATTTTACAACCCTTCTTATGCAGATTGCAAGCATGAGTAGTCCCTTTCCAGATCAGTTGTTCTGTCTCCCCAGTGTCTTCTCTCATTTCACTTGCCCTTTTCCTTTGCTATTCTCTTCCTCTCTAGATCTTTTTTCTAATTTTTCTAGTTTTTCTTTCCTCTGGCTGTATTTTCTCTAGTTCCTATCTCCTGATTCCCTAATCTATTAATCTCTTCCAAGTTCTCATCCATTCTCCCCTTGAAACCACTAAACTTCTTGCATCCATAACATCCTCTGGTAGGGACTTCCACAGCTCTGTTACCACCATGTGAAGAAACACTTCCTGTTGTTTTTAACCTGGCTCTTACTAGCTCCATGTCATGCCCACTGGTGCTTCTATTGGAAAAGACAGTGAACAGTTGATCGCTGCTCAACTTCTTACCATTTGTGGTACTGTAGACCTCTGTCATACCCCCACTCCCAATCTGTCTCTTTTCCAGATTCAATCATTTCTCACGTGGAAGTCATTCCAAACCTTTGATCATCCTTTTTGCCCTTTTTTGAACCTTTTCCAGTTTACTCTATCCTTTTTTTTCAGATGAGGGGACAGAACAACACACATTATTTGAGGTGTGGATGAACCATGGCTGTAGAGAGTGATGAAGTGCGTTTTGTTGCTTTCTGTTCCTTTCCTAATAATTTCCTAACATTTGATTTGCTTTTTTTTCTGGTGGCTTCTGAGCCCTGAGCTGGTGTTTTCATTCAAGGTTCACTTCTTAGTGGTAATAGTCAGCTCAGAGCCCATCATTTTATAATGAATCTAGGGTTGTTTTTCCCCACATGCATCGCTTTATGTTTATATACACTGAATTTCGTCTGTCATTTTATTGCCCAGTCACTCAGCCTCATAAGGACCTTCTGCAATTCTTCACCATTCACAATCCCACTGTTAAACACCACAGGAAGCCTGTGGCTCCTTTTTCTCAGGAAAGGTTAGCAGGGTCTGAGCAATGCAGAGAGACTCATCTTTGTGCAAAGTTGTCTGGATGAGCTGCTGTTACGCTTTCCTCAGGACAAACCGGACACTCTCAGGGAGGCTGGGCAAGATCCTGCTGGCAAACAAGACAACTGCCTAGCATGCCTCCGTGAATGCACTGCAGTCTTCGCCTAAACAGGGCCTGAAAGCGTGGGTATATGAGCGTGGGGAGGAGCAAGGCAGGCTTACCCTGTACAGCTGCACATGTTGCTTGGGAGTTAGGCTGGCTATGGTACAGCCACACGTCTGCTAATGTCAGCTCATAAAAGAAAAAAAAAAGAAATCGCCTTTGGTTTAAAGTTTGCCCCCTCTGTGCCCCCCTTTTTTTCCCCTCTCTGCTTCAAAAGAAAGACAGGTTTGAGTCTGACTCTGAAGCACCCTCTGCTACAGTATGTGCCATTTACTTTAGTAAGGCTGATTAAGTCATGCATTTACAAGTAGACCTTCCATCAGAGCTAATTTAAAGCAGATGTTCTGTGTTCCACAGCCAGGGAGGCATCAATCTGAGAATTGCAAGGGTCTCTGTAAGAGCACTGTTTTTACTGCACTTTATAGCGCACTGGGAGGAGGTTAATTGGTGTAAAAGTTTAATTTCAAATAAGGATCCCCTTTTAAAGTTGCATATATGCATATACTTTTTATGGAGCGTTATATTACAAAGTCAAAGTGGGGGAGAAAAATCATCCAAAAACATTTCAGGATCAAAGACAGCCAACCTGTCAAATGCTAAGATATTTTTATGAGGAAATAGGACTCACATTTTCTCCAGAAGACGCAGAGAGAAGTAAGGAGTGGAAAAATATTTAACTAGATTCCATGGTATATTAGGAGAAGGAGAAAAAAAAACACCCATGCCAATATGTTGGTTTCAGAACCTTCTGGCTTGGCTTCCACTGCTGAAAATATTGGCAAGAAAATGCTCTGCGCTGGGATTATTTATTAGAAAAGCAATAGATTTGTACAGTTTAACAATAGAGGGAGGATTCAGAATCGTCCATTTGCTCCGTGTTCTAACTTTCAACTACTCTTGTTTTTTATTTGCGAGCCAGAATAACTATACTTATCCCTTGAAATGATCATCAGCACTGGCTTAGCATAATTTTATTATTTGATTAATTGTATTGCCTATGGAGGGGTTATGGCCTGTTTCTTACACTGAAAACTGCACAGGCTACTCCTAGGTGGGAGACCAGTTTTCTTATGAATCTTAAGTTATTTAGATTTACATTTTATTTTTATCAGAAGTTATCAGATTTTTGCCTTTAGTAAAGACAACAGCAAAAGAAACCATCTTTACCTTGAACTTCACTCTAGTTCTGCAGGCAATACAGACTATGGCAGTATTCAGCTCTAGAAAGGCTCTCTCTCCCTGCCTCCTGAGGGAGAATCTCATTAAATTTTGCTGCTCTTCCTGCCTTGTATTACAGTAGCACCTACGGGCCTCGACCAAACGGCTTAGCACTTTCCAAACCATGGTCTTCACAAAGCACCTTTGAGTCTACCAGGGTAAAACAGATAAAGACAGGCCTACAATCCCTTTCTGCAAATGCGAAATGAATGATTTAGTCAAGACTGTAGGAAAACTATGCCTGAAGACTTTATGCACGCTTCTTCCATCCCAGCCTAGAGCCCCAATCACAAAATGTTCAGTTTCTGTTCCTGGTGAAGACTTCTCATCAAACAGCAGCAAAACATGACCGCAAAGCTCTCATCTGTTACTTCTTTCCCACCTGTTCAATACACAGAGTCATTTCAGACTTGCATGACTGAGGGAGATCTTTGTGGAGTTCAGTGTAGAGGATCATTTCAGACTTTCTGGGCTGAGGGTGACACACACCCTGGGCCCTATCTCATGCTCCTCTTCTCCTTGGCAAGGACTGTATTTCAGGCATCTGTAGTGTTGTCCTGCAGCAAGACCTCCGTGGTGATGCTCAGCCTCATGTTTGAATCTGCTACATGGGATCCACATCACATTAGCCAAAGTGCCCATTGACTTCCTCACCTCTGTCCATCTGCCCATAAGTGGCACTGTCAGCTGCTATGGGGAGGGCACTGTCTGAGCTCTGTGCAGCTCAGGAACAAGGAATGTGTGGCACCTGGAGGGGAAGGGAGGAGTTTACTTTGGAGAATTTGCAAGAGGACCACTAGGCAAGCTGGAGGTGCAGACATGCAGGACATTTCCCAGAGAGCAGAACAGTGCAGGTGTTGTAACTACACCGGCTGAATGGGCACTTTTATCATGGGCAAGGTGGTGAAGGGATTGGCAGGATTTTATTGTTTTCAAAAAATTCTTTTCCCAAAATTAAGGGTAGCTGTGTAGAAGGACTCAATCCTCAGAGCTTTCATGACTGGGCAGGGCACACCAAGCCCATCACTAAATATGTTACTTCAAAGGGCAACTCAAAAAGGTATTGACAAGATCAATGAAGTTCCTGTGCAGGGTTTGCACCTATTCTTTATAGTCTAGTTTAGTGGTTCACAGAGGCCTGAGTGGGCTTTGTGCCCAAGGAAGAATATTATCCTTCAAGGGATATGGAACTAACAAACAATCTCATAATGTATTGGAGCCAAATGCATCCTGACTGGAAATCTTGTGATTTCAGAAGGCTACAACACAGATGAATTTGACCCAATGCACTTTGAATTTAGTATAGATGCCAAGTAGTAACCATTCCCATGTGAAAATAGCTAACATATCTCTTGGAGACCAGCATGTTCCAATGAAGTACATGAACTTCAGGATTTTTTTCTTTCCAGGTAAATAATGCAAGAATAAATTAAAATAAGGAAATCCTGATAAGTGCTACAAGGATGTCCATCCTACAAAACCATCAATCCCCATCTTCTCGGGCTCCCTTTTTCAACACCTTCTTCCTCATTAATCTCACTTTCAAAGTTCTGAAAGAAGTTGCTGCCAAGCCTGGTATCTGGGGCCAAGCGGAGTTTTTTACACTACAGCCATTTGGAATAAGTATTGCAGCTCTGTTAAAATACAGGGAGACTGCCCAAAAGCAATTACTACCCAGTTTATACAAGACGACAGTGGGCTTCAGGTTCTTTACCTTTGTTTTGTCTTTGAAAAATTCACCTCTGAAAAGATTGCTTCCAAATGCCATGCAGTAATTTTCAGCCCCAGAAAACACAAACTGTGAAGTCTTCCAGTTAGCAAATACTGAAATCTGGAATCAGCTTTTCCAAAAGGTCTTCTGGAGCACATTAGAGTCCTTCTGACTTTAATAGGGTCTTTTGTTTTAGCCTTTATTAACATCAGAATGTCCCTAGTAACTTGGGATCTCTTCACCTTTTAAGGCCCGGACTTGCAGTTCTCCAAATATCTCTTTTCCCAGATAAAATATGAATACTTACCAAGACCTTTGAGAGATTTGGCAGTTGCATCTAAATCCAAACTTGAGATCCACAAACTCCTGTTCATAAACTTTGCACTGTGCAAGTGCCTAGGATCCCTAGTACCCACCAGCAAAGTTCCCAGGACACCTAAATTCATGCCTCAGATTAGGTGCCGCCTCCTCCTTCCACATGTTGTTAGACATGACAAGCATCACCAAAGGAACGCAATCTGAACTGGGAATGGTAGACAGAGGAAGGTGCTTCTCTGAAACTAGGTTTAGGGGCCTAATTATCAAATCAGAGGAGAGATTACTGCGGCAACCTCATCTCAGGTTCTCCTGTTGACCAGTCTATGCAACTTCCAGCTTGATAAACTCTTTGCTTTGTACATCCCATTTGCGGGTGCATACGTTTCCTCATGAGTTGTCAAGGAAAAAAAGTAACTAAGTTTGCTTTGTGGCTTTTTCCATGTACTTTAAAGTATTGTAATGTCAACCTAAGCTTTGCTGCCTCCCTGAAATGGAGGAGAAAAACTGGCAAATGTTGATCCATCTTTCAAATATTAATACCACGTCGATAAAGGCCAAAGCCAATAATACCTGTATTAGATACCTTTAATATGGAATTATCCTGCAGAGGGTATAGATGAGGGTGAGCTAGTACTGTGACTTTCCCAAAAGCATAGAAAACTGAAGATGGGTGTAAGCCAGATGTTCTCTTCTTTATGCTGCAGTGAAGGCTCCAAGTTGCCAAGAGTTGGTCAAATCTGCCCAGCTGGAAGATTTCTCCATCGGGGATGAAAGATGACGTCCTGAAACAACTTTCAGCCATGCTATTCACTGCTCATTAGGGACAACTTGTGTTTTATGCTAATTTTCAGCTGCTCAAATGTCCCTGGGGGACTGAAGACATCTGAACTGCTCATGTCTAAGCCAAAGCTTTAAGATCTGAATGCAAGAGTGGGTCTAACCCTGGAAGTCTAACATGATCATTTCCATCAGCTGCACCTTTTTCCTTTCCTCGTGTACCTGTTACTTGTCTCTAACATCAGTGGGGAACTGTTTGCCTAGAAATATCAGCATGGGTAGGACTTCACAGACAGTGAGAGAATTCTTAAATCACTCAACTTTTATAGTGAAACATGCTAAATAATCAGAAATGCCACCATGCTACAGATGTATGTTTTCATCATTATTTTTCCTTCCTCCATTTCTAAATACACCAGTCGGTTTGATGTTCATAAAAACAGGAGGCAAAATGCAAGACTGTGTCCTTGGATGCATCTCTGTGGATGACTCCTGGAGTCTTGCTGCTGGTGTCAAATGGACTCTGTGCACAGCACCCCATTCAGCTCTGCCAGCACATTTCTTGCTCCCCACTAACTTATGATGTCACTTGGAGCAAAACTCATCTCAATATCTTACTTTTATTACGGTAACTGTGTTGCAAAGCTGAAAATAAAAGCAGCGGTACCCTGGCTTCTCAGCTGGTATAAAAAGGAGAGCTGCATCAGTTTATGCCAGCTAAGGATGTGGTTCAAGCTGTTTGGGGAGTTTGGGTTTGGGTTTTTTTCCCTGCAAGCTGTTTGCCATAATCTCAAGGACATTAGAAAAAAATGTTAACATCAGCCAGTTGGGGGCGGGAGTGAAAAAACCTGAAAATTTAATATAGTTGCAGAGCACTTTTTGTTTTTTCCATTAGCTGATATTCTCAGGTTACCAGAAAGGAATTCATTGTACTTCTCCACATTCACTGCTAGTGAAACAAGAGATTGAAAGATTTTAGAATAAATGGCCAGGCTGAAAACTAGCAGCACTTGTGCTGAGGTTTGGGTTAGGGCCTTTACAGATTCAAGGCTGATTAGGCATCTATTTCCTGGTCCTCAGCAATAAGACTAGGAAGTGCAGGAAATTCATTGTCTTCAGCTTGCCACTGCTGGCTTACTCCAATAGCTATACATCACACAAAGGACTGACAAGCTCAAAATGTCCATGCCAATCTGCAGCTGCCTTTAATTGTATACAGATTTATGAGACACCCCCCATACCTCCTGTGGAGATCCAGAAACTGTGCATTGTTTTGACTTGACATACATTTTTCCATTTAAGATTAAGAAGTATGAGCCCTATTAGACTGCATTGCAGCTAGGAAGTAGAAGGGGTAAACTCTGTCTGAAATGGAGGAAATGATGATGTAATTTTGAACCGTTAAGGGCTGAAGGGATTAAAAGATTTGGAGTAGGATTTGGAAAGTCTCTGGTGTTGCGTACAGTAGGGCTATATTGCCTGCCTCACCATCTGGACAGAGAACGCCTTTTTCCTATGTACCGGTTTGGGGGTTGTTGTTATAGCTGTGCAGCTCACGAGCACCACTGCACTTAATACTCCATCATCATTTCCATCATAAACCCTTTTTTCCCTTGAGGGACTACAACGTCACAGTAAATATTTGCTGCAGGGTAAAGCTTGCCACTAAGGTCTGGTCTCAGGCCTAAGAGCAGCAGGGGCATGAGGCAGGGTCAGGCTTGGAAGCTTTCCAACCTTTCGTAACATTACACTTACCTCATTTTCTAAAATGAACATTTCTAGCCATTATCAACAACCATCGACCAAAGGCTGATGCTCCTTTTCCATGGGTTTGGAAAGCTTGCTGTCCAGTCCGTGCAAGGATTTATAACCTGACCAGTTTGGTGGTAGGACATGTGCCCCGGGTGATCCTGGCCAGCCACATCTTGCATGAGGGGATATGTAAAACCTCAGCAGGCTCAGCAGCACTCTGGCTCATCTGCACGCTGGCTCAGCAGTGCTGGTGACTCCAGGCAGTTGGCCTCTTGATTGAGTTTTGTGCTTTCTGATGCACCAGGCAGGAGCTGTATGAAGAGGGAAGTGGCTGTTGTTCCTCAGCCTCCCCTCAGCCTTTCTGCTCCTACAAAAGAGGTCCAAGAGAGCAGGGATGAAGTCATCATGTGCTACAGAAATTATGCTGTTGTTCTGTGCTGCTGAAGTCCTATAGCTGGTCCTTGCAGTATTATCTTGCAGCAGTTCAATAGTATTTGGGATCTCACTAGTTGTTTCCATTAAGAGAAGAAATTCACTTTAATTTTTTTTAACTCCATAATCAAAACCTCTTTATGAACTCAAATCCTCTTTATTAACCAAATCTAGTTTCTCTGAGCAGAGCAGAAATCAAATAACATGTGGGGCAACACCTGGTTCTATTGCAAACAACTTCTCACCCATATTCTCTCTCCCTTTCTGTGTTATTTTCTCAAGGTTGGGCTGTAAGCACACCTCCAGCTGCAGCACAGGTCCTTTGCTACCTTTTCTGTTTGCTCCATTGCCCACTCTGCTGCTCTGTGTACAGACACACGATCAAAATCAGAACTATATGCTTTTGTTAAGTTTTTCATGGAAATTTGAATTTTCCAGTTACAAATATATCCATATCAAGTACATGACATGGATATCAAGCTAAGAATAAGTTAACAAATGGCGAGACAATAAATTATTTCTTAGTCTCTAAGAGCAGAAGTGATAGTTTGACAAGTGTTCTTGCCAGGCTTTAAAGGATGAACAAACCCCATCAATGGTCCAAACACATGGAAAGTAAGTATACATGGAAAAAAGCGGGCATATCCCCTAGCAAAAAATCTGATTGAGAAACTGCATTGCAAATATATTTTCAAAGCCTGTTCTGTAATTACTCTGCTATATGGAAACACAGCATGAATTTGTGGTCTGCTCCTATTAGTTTTAATCACAAAGCAAGCAAATAAAATCAGCCATTTAGACATGCTGAAATAACTTTAATGGCCTGATAAATTTGCAAGAGCAATCACAGTTGCAAATCAGAAGTTATTTAAAAATCAAAGTGCATCAGTCTGATTCAAGAGGTTTCCAAAGACCTGCTTTCTTATCTGCCTCCAAAGTCAGAAAAAATTGAGTATAATATGCTCAGATAACAACTTTCACGATTTCCTTATCTGAACAGAAATAGCACAGGGACTGTCTGACTAAGGTGACTGTAAATCAAAAATGAAGCAACAGTTTTAGTGGAGCCTCTGGGATTTATATCAGCTGAAGATGGGGCCATACCATTATAGCATATACGCTGGCCATAAAGACAGTGTTAAATGAATCTTAACGACTTTAAAAGAGGTCCAATTTACTTTCAGAAATAGTTGGTGATTTACAGGATTCGTATTCCTGTATTATTTTTATTATTATTTTGTTACATGGTTCATCCAGGGTCAATTGAGACTCGAGAGCTCTCCGAAGCTGAGCTGTGCCTGTTGCAGTGGCTAATACAAGACCTAATACTGAGGGAGGGAAGTCATTTCTATCTGTCCCATACCTGGGCATACATTTATGCTAGGGACTGGTGTGCTGGTTGGTAGGGAAGAGGGTATAGCACTGTGCTGCAGGCAGGCAGGTCTGGGGATAACTTCTCTAGAGCACAGCAAACTTTGTGGGTCCCAACAGGAGCACTGAGATTGCCCAAACAGAACTGTTTTCAGCAGCATAAAATGCTCTTAGCAGGTACATCCTGCTTGGGTCCTGAAGTACTACTCTGTGGTAACAGAAAATAATCCTATGTAAGCTAGAGGACAGCTTGTGGACATTGTCCCACATTTCTGCTTGGGTTCATATGAATCTGGCGATCATCTTAATTAAAAAAAGAAGGACTGGGTGACACAAGCACACACATGGATATAGTACTCTCATTTAGAAACACCAGAAAATGATAATTCCCCAGAAGAAAAATATTGGGCCAGATCCAAAAGTCCTCTTTGCTCAAAACTGTTCCACAAAGACAAAGAGATCAAGGGATCACAAGCCTTAGCAAAGCAGAAGTAATACGGCAAAGTAGTTTTATAGGCTGCCCCAGTGTATGCAGTTAGGGAATAAATGTACACAACCAAAACCAATATTGCTTGCCAGTGGCTGAGAACCAGAGAAGATACAGTTTTGACTCCTTTTTTCTTCTCTTTCTCTACCTGTGCCATCTTCAGAGCAGTTACAGATAGCCATCCAGCAGAAGATTTCAATGCTCAGACTGAGTTCTGCAGCCTTTTTGCGGATCAGTTGTGTTCATTTCTCAAGATACTTTTGACACTTTGAAAAGTATCTCAAGATACCTTGTATTAAGTGATGCTTTCATGATCATAAGCAGCAGTTGACTGGTAGGCTGAAAACAACAACCTGTTTTACCCAAACTGTGTTTTTGACCCACAGTTGTCACCTGGATAGATCTACTGTACCATCAGTTAGCCCTTATGTCTGGAAAGAGTTTGGTCCCTCCTTCCCTAAGCCCTGACAGACAGGTGGACTTTTGCCATCAACCTGGGGAGAAGCTCCCCTTCAATTCCAGTTGCATGAAATTAAATCTGTAAGTTCTGGTCAGTATTGCCATTGCTGGCTTTCACAGGGTTGTTTAAAAGGGCTTTTTCCCATTATTTTTCCAAGGACCTGCCCAAAAATGTTTCCATCCAAACCACCATCACGCAAGACTCCAGCAGAGGAGCAAAGAACAATAGCGCACAAGGTTCCAAGTTCAATAGCAATTTCAAGGATTTCAGCTGTCACAGTTAATTAGTGGCAGTTTCTCTCAGGCCTCCTTTGCTTAACCCCTGAAGGACAAGGCTTGGAAAACTGCTGGCTGAGAGGGCAAGAGAGGTCAAAAGACCAGTTTTGTAGCAGCCAGGAATTATTAAGAAAGCAAAACTAAAGAACGGAATGTGTTGTGAAGTGAAAATTTCAGACAAAGTGAGATTCAACTTATATTTCCACTTTTGCTAAAGAAAGAGGCATGAGTCTGAAGGGTGGGGTTGGGAGTCTGGATTGGGCAGGGTTATTTTAGAAAGCTGAACACAGTCCAACTGTTGTTCTAGGGCAAGCACTTCCCAACTTTAGGGTATTTTAAAAAAATCTGGATCCTGATCTGAAATCTGTGGCTTGGGCTTGTTTCTAAACATTTCTTTTTCTTGCAAAAAATAAAAGGCATCATATGGTAAGCCACGGTAGAAAAACACTGGAGCTCTGCTTGCTTACAGGAAACTACCTTGGCATGCCTTCCCTTCCAAAAGGTGTGGTATGGTTGCTAGATGCAAAACTGAAAGTCAGAAAAATTGGGAAATCCAATGTTCCCAAACACTGATGCACAAACCACTTCTAAATGATACACTGGAGCAGTTCCTGACTCCTCTGCATGAAGACCCCTGACATCCTGAGCAAGCAGCTCCATGCAGACTGTGTCAGAGGATGCCGTCTGGGTGCAGCCTCTTCCCTCGCAGCTCAGGGAAGCAGTTCTTCCCCAGCAGCTACCAACCTGCACCATGAGGACTGTGCGTCCTGTTGTGGTCACCACCTCCAAAATAATAAGGCCCAGGACACAATACCTTTGCCCCAGTCCATAGCAGGTCTCGTGACAAGCGGCAGTCCCCATCATGTGGGCTGACACAGGACAAGCATCACCTGAGCCAGCCCAGGTCTCATGAGAGGGCCATGTCCCCTTGGTTGGATCAAGTGGTCATGGGGATGCCCCTTGTTGCAGGTTTTGTCACACAGTGCATATGTCAAGATTAAAACTTGTCCCCTGATGCAGCCAGGGGATTGTGAGGGCTCCCCAGGCCAGAGCTTGAGAGAGGGGTCAATAGAGGAAAACATGGCACAGGGATTTTAACCTGCAATATGAGAAGGCCTGTATTTTATGGGAGGTTAGCAGCCCTGCCAGGCATTGCTTGCTATACGCAACCCTCTGACCCAGTTTGTTACTTCTGCAGCAGAGAGATGGATTAAACCTGTGGGACGGGGGAGCATCTGAGCAAGCAGGACACAGCAAGATGTAGAGCCTCTGCCTCTCCCAATGATGAAGACAGCCTCCTGCATCATTTAGTCTCCAGGCATGCTGCTACCCCTGCCCATGGGCTTGTCCAGCCTCCGCAGCTACTGGCAGGACCTGTCCTGCAGGAGCCTCCTCCTTGGCTGTCCCCTTTATTCCCCACGCTCACACACAACTCGTGGGCAGAAGCAGCAGCTCAGCTCCGTGCAGGGGATCAGTACAATTCTCTGGCACAGCAAGACTGCAGGCCTGAGTCCTAGTTTGTCACCAGTCCCCCACCAGAGAAGGACCAGGCAAGTCCCTTTGCCCGACTACTGAAACAGGGCACCCTGCCGCCGTCTCGCTCTGCTGCTTGTGCGGTGCGTCGCAGAGCAGGAATCCATCAATCCACAGACAGCACTGTCTCTCCAAGAAGCAGCCTCAGCTGGCTCTTAGCCCAGCTTGCTTTTACCCTGAACACACACGAGGGCAGGGGCTGTCCCTTATAACATATTTCTGCCACACTTTCCTGCACCTCACCAGGGTCTCAGGGCCAGCAGTACCCAGTCTTTGCTGACCCCATACAACATAGTACTTTGCTCCCTCTGTCTCCATTTTAGTGCCTTCATGTCCTGTGAGTGTGAATGGTGTCACAGATGGGAACAGACCAAAATCAGGGGTTGTGGGTCACAGCAAAGGTAGCTCAGTAGAAATCAAGGGCCTGCTCAGAATATCTGCGCTTTGTGTTACCTGAGATACATCATTTTGTAGTTGCTGGTGGTATTCCTAAGCCTTCTGTCCATCTTGCAAACAGCAACAGCTGAAGCATAAGTAAATCCTCCAGTACATCTCCAGAGAAACAAGAGGCCCTCACATTCAAGGAGAATGCTTGTCACAGTCTCTGTGACAGCTCAGCGTTTGATATGAATGAGGGGGGAAGCTGGCAGCAGGTGGAGATCTTCAGGCTAATTACCTTGAATAATTTGCCTGCAGGTGCTGTGCAGGTGGTCTGAGCCCTTAGGCATTGACCTAGGAAAAGTGATGGGAATCCTGCATCCGCCACCGCTCCCGTCTGCTGGGATGCTGAAAAAATCCAGATTCCACATTTTCATCCACAGTTAACAGTTTGGGGTTCCCTAAATGTTTTGAAGGAGGAGAAAAAATTTTGACCCCGTGGAAAAGTTTAACTCGGTTCACTTTAGTAGCTTGCTACATGTCAGATTTAAAAAAAACCCCAAAGTGGAGAACTTGCCTGCAGATTAGAAGAGCATTCAGCAGCTAACCCAATAGGCGTTTAAAAAACGAACCAAAACACACATTCTTTCCTGAGGCTGGCAAGGCAGCTAGTGGGAGTCACACCCTCTTGAACAACTGCCCTCTGATGTTTTAAGATATTCAGGGTTTTAGTTAGTGACAAACACTCCACTTTATGAAATGTCCTCGAAGTCTTCTCCAGACTGCTGACTTGAGGGCTACTGTGACTGCATTAAGTTTTACAGCTATTTGAGAGCTCTTTATTTTAAGCCAACTTCTCAGGACGTATGAACCTTGAGAGTCACAGTGGTTCCTAAGGTGAAGTAGTAACTCATACCAGTGAGGGCTAGACTCTTGGATTATCAGAAAAATCTCATTTCTAGAAACAAATAAAAAAGCGACACCAGTATTCTCTGCTTTGATGTACAGGAATATGTTATGAAATTAGATTATTAGTTTATGCTACATGCTCTACTGGTTTCTAAAATCAGATACATCAGGCATTTTTTAATGTTGCATGTGCAATGCTTGGGTTTTATCCCAAGAAGCAATTATAAGTCTTTCCACACCCAGGGAACACGTGGGTCAAGACACAGTACAGGCTGATCCCAAATCTACCAAGAAACTAAAGGCTTTGCTCACATGCTCAGGGCCAAAATTCTGGGTGGAGGTAGACAAATACTTCCTGGGGAGTTCTCATTCAGATTGCAAAAGATTCCCTTAAACCCAGCATGGACTGAGGATGTGAATGTCCCCCCATGAATTTTAGGGTGAAGAAATTCAAAGTATTCAGAGTCTACTTCAAAATTCACTTTTTTCACAAAAGTTGTCCTCTGGTGTCAAAAGCTGAAATGCAACAAGGAGGTACAGAAAAGGCTCAAAAGAAATGACTGTTCAAAGAAGGAAAGAGCAGGAGTATTGAAACCAAAGGAATTCCAGGCTGTTTGGCATATCTGAAATTCATGTTCCTCCTTTCCAACTGGGAACCTGCCTTACCATAAAAGAAGTCATTATTTTAGCACCCTCTTTGTGATATGAGGGGCACCTTGCGCACACAGCGGGCTAGATCAGACCCAAGAGGTGATGGATTTTTAAGTTATTTGGAGGGGAGCTGAAAGCAGATGGGTTTTGCTTTTGGTGCAGTTACAGGACAATTCTGTAGCATATAACATTTTTAATAATAAATATGTGGAGACCTGAAACTGCTAGTGTACATACACGTGGGTGTCTTGTCACCTCCCTCGACCCGGATGGTTTCAGAGTGTTTCCACGAGGAGAATACATATGCTGAGTTGTAGTCAGATGCCACTTCACTGCCGTTCTGTTTATTTTTAGGAAGTGCAAACTGATCCCCATGTGCCAGGACACGGTGGGATCAAACAGCAGGAGGCCGTTTCTTTGCTCACCCTTTAGGCCTTGTGCTCATTACCACGCTGCCCCAAAGCTTTTGTTCTTTGTTCTTTTTCAGGATGTGCCTTGTGTTTGCTTTATCCCTTGCTGTTCTTGCCCACTCTGCTCTATCGAATAGCATCAGCCCCTTTATTATAGGAAATAGAAATGTCCTGGGAATGTCTTGACATCCTTTTAGCCTCACAACTCGGTTTTTAACCATTTGCCCTATGTTCTGCTGTTTTTTTCAGCTGCCACTAAACAAAGGAGGTGTTTCACAGGAGAAGGAAAGACAGCAGTTACACCACCACCACTAACCTGAGACCAAAAACATTCTTTGGGAGCCTGTTTTCCAGGGGAACAGCATGCTCTGCCCATCTCCTCCTGCCTCTTGCTGGGTCCACACCAAGCAGAGAAAAGGACCGTGGACAGATTATAAATGGCACAAGCATAATCAGGCAGCCACTATTTTTTGTCATGATGTTTTCATACTGCGAGCTCAGTCTGAGCTCTCTCCTATACAAACCTCCTGGGGGATTTTTAATCTTCCTGCTTGTTTTTGTTCCATCTGTCTTTTCAGAGAGTCCCTGAGGAATATTTATTCTTTCTTTGGAATCTGCTGTCTCTTTCATAAACTCTTTCTCACTTCTCCTATAAAAACATATCCAGGGCAGAACTCCTTCCAGTTTCCAATTTAATTTTATTCCTGGGCAGTTTATACCCAGTTGTTTCCATGCTGTGGTTGTGCCTTAACTTGAGTAGCTCTTTTCCATCCCTGGTGTTCTCCCCCACAATGTGTGAAAGGTAAATTATTTCTTTTCAGGGCTCCTCACATTTCTTTTTGTTTCAGATGGGCTGCCTTGAGCTTATCACAGACCACTTATAAACAGTTTATGAGATCCCCTTCAAAGACTTCGGCATGCGTCAGGATATCGGCTAGATACAACACACTGGACAAAAGGCATGTACCACACAGCAGCCTCTTTATTAGTGGATGGTGGATTTTCAGGCTGAAAGCCATCTCTTTAAATGAGTACAAGCCTTGTCTTGCACTAAGGGCAGGGCTTTTCTCTTCCTGTCTTTTGTATCCACCACTATTTTTCCAGGTCTAATAAGGAAAGCCCGGCTAAATCTGCTACACCATTCTGAATGCCATCTCTTCATGCAAGCAATAGCCATCTTTTAAAATGGTTTAATTTAACTGCCCAGCGTTCACTCAGAAACTGGTGCTGTCACCTTATTTCAGAGCAAGAACTGGGTGAAGGTCAGGGCTTGACTGCAGGTTTAATTATGCTTAGTTAATCCATTTTTTCAGTAGTGCATAAAGCCTCTTCTCCTTTTGTGACTAGTAAGTGGTAGAGTGATTGCTTAATGAGCCTGTTTCTGCCAGTACCTGGACCAGTTTGAACACCTATACCTCTATGAGATCTGGAAAATATATCCTGATTACTTTTCAGGAAGTGTCTTAAGCTGTTGTTTTCCCCCATTTAGAGGTACTGTCCTGTGCTGGCACTAGTCCGAGGACAATTTTGAGAACTTACTTGCAGCCCACCTTTGTCTTCAGCCCTTTGCCCCTCCACACACACATCTATGACAGCCATGTTTTGCAGTCGTTCCTCATTTTATAGTTTTCTGATGTTTATCAGAAATGCTCAGTAGGCAAGCAGGAATTCATACTTGCTCCACAAAAGCCCAGATTCCCCGAACCTCTGTGCAGGTCTCAGCCGTGCTGCACTTTTCCTCTCTTGGAAACCTATCACAGGAGGAAGTTGTTATGATTGTTTCTGTCCCTGGAGGCGAACGGAGTCATGCACGGCAAATGAGGTGCATGTACCTGCCCTCCCAACCCTGAATCACATGTTAAAAAGGGAATTTCCACCAAATTGTTGTGAACACCTTTCCTCACTCTGGCCTAATGAAATTCAGAGTGGTCAGTAATTCTTTTGCTACCTTGGCTAATCAGTCTTTGGGCTCAAACCCCAGAGATTCCGTTTTTAATTCCTGTTTAAGCCCTTTTTGAACAGATTCCTCCATCACTGAGACCAATCAAAGACTCGATTTTGGATACCTTGTTCTCTGCCTGTTTTCACATGCCTACGTCCACTGCCTGTGCGTGCTCCCAACGGTTACGTTCTGTTGCCAGCGTACCTCCTCTTCTGCTGTTTGACTGCCGTGATCTAAACCCCATGAGCTGACTCTGCAGCTTTGTGTCACCTCCTTCTCTAGCCCATGTTGGGGGAGAAGCTTGTATTGGGCACTTCTGAAATTCTGTTCTGGATTATTTTGTATGGTTAAAGGCTTTTTCTGCAGCCAGGATTTTATTTTTTTTTCTTTAATTGCAAAGTGAAAGACTGTAACAGAACTATTTTTCCTCCTTTTTATGCCAGTGCAATTTTTCTTGTTTTACAGGGATTGAGCAATGTTTCAAGTCACAAGCCACCAAGTATCTCCTCTCAGCCGCACTACATTCAAATGATCCACTTGCATATTCCTCTGTAAAAGCTACTGCTGCCTCTAATGAATAGCTGCAAAGACCAAGTCATGTTCTGTAAACCATTTTCACAGCCTCTTGGAGTGGCTGCTTTTCTTTTGCTGATACCGAATGTCAAAGCCCACTTGTGAATTTATAAATAGATCCATTGCCAATTCATCCTGGAAGACCTCACTGTGCCAGCAACACACATTTCCTCTGCTTCTCTACCCTTTCAAGTAGGGCATCTCCCTTCCCTCCACTTCAAGCTTTTGACTCTTCCCAGGCCACCTCACATTAGTGGCTGGTGCCAAACTATACACCAAGGACTTGTACAAAGTCTAGATAATTCAGCTTCGCCCCCCCCGAATCCGGCAGTAAATCTTGCAGCAGCATCAAAGCTGGGCTACTCAGGTCCACGCTTACAAACCCATCTGTGTTCATCTTTCCCAGTCAGCCTTTTAGACCATAATGTTGAGCTAAGCTGAAAAACCCTTTGAGGAGTCTTCCCCTCCCGGTGCAATTTTGCATTATTTGAGAAAATAAAACATCCCTTATTCACACTTCTCAGACTTACTGATGGGTACAGAAAAGTGCTACAAGCATCTTGTTTTAGCCAAATTCTCTAGCTGGCCCAGCTCCCACATCAAGAAGGCTGACTTTCACTGTCCTCTGTGACCCTTCTGTCACCTTAGTCAGGCAATTTTTCAGCTCCCCAAATACAGTTGCAGAATCAGGAATTAATTTGCTGCATCATCATCTTCTGCATCGTCAAGCATTATATAACTGGAGGAATATAAGAAAATACATCAGTCTTTTTTTAGACTATATTTTTAGGCTTTTTCAGGTTACATCAATCTATTTTTAGACTAAATAACTAACCTCTTCACTCACCTTCTGCTGGTTAGTCCTGACAGCAGGAGGATTGTGGAAAGGGATGTACGTAGTTTATGTTGAGAAGTGAGTGTACAGGGCAGCCTTTCGTCCTCTGTTCCAGCTGCCAGTACTCTTTGTGCTGAAGTTGTGCATGGGGAAAGAGCATAATGGAAAAAGCATATCTGAATGTAGCAAAGGGAGGAGAGAACCGGCAACAACCACATTTCCTTCAATGTAAAGTTAAAGTGAAAAATGTAGCATAGGTGAGTTTAAATGTGTGCTGCCATTCACTTGTCAAGAAGGTCCACAGTGCTTAATAAGAAATGGTAGTTCCCGTAATGCAGCATGATGTGAGATGAGATTGGGTTTTAGTTCAAAGTTTGAGTTTGGTTTTTGGAAAGAAAAAAAAAAACTTCACTCTAAAGAAGTCAGTGATGCAGTTTTGTTATATGGTGTAAAATATCTGAGCAGATGAAGTGATGGCATATTAAATGGTACTTTAGCATAGAAAAAGCCACAGTGAGAAGCAGGGACTAGACATGAAAGCCAGGCAAATCCATATGAGCAGCTCTGCACACTTGTTTAAGTGGGGGTCCTTAATCATTGGAGCAATTCCCAGAGGACAGAGGTGGATTGGTTTGTATCTTGTCATCTCTTCAGATGAAGGGATGGAGCTTGGGGTGGGGGTAGGGGACAGTTATGTGTTAGGCAAACACAACATAAGCTTTAGTCAAAGGTAAGCTATTTAACTCAGAAAGGAGGTAAAAGTGGATGAAATTTAATATCCAAGACATTAGAGTAGATGTTAAAGTCCCTCTGGACTTCAGCCTCTCTGTTCATATATAGTCAAGGATTTTCTGGGTTAGAGCCAGTTTTTCTAGTGGAACACCTTGCTTGAAAATCTTTTGGGTCTTTTACTCCTTTGGGACACAACCCAGACACTGCTTATCTGAATGTGTCCACTTTGCTCTTTTCTTTTTGAGAACCTGGCAGGGAACATACGACCCTGTAAAAGCATTGCAGGGTGTTGGGGCTCTCCTGTTCCTGCCACAGATAGCCTATTACATACAACCAAAAAAAAAAAAAAAATCAGTGCAAAGGGAGACGAGCACTTTATAATTAAGACCCCTCAGATAGTTTTCCTGGCTCCATTTTACAAAATCTGAGTCACTCTGGCTCAAGTTGGGAGGAATCAGTGTTCAAACCTGCAGAGATATTATCTGCCTTTGAAATACTTAGGAAAACTCTCAGCCTTATTTGGAAAAGTGAAATCTGCTGTGATAACCAAGGCCTTGATTTACTGGGAGGAGAGAAGGCTCCTAAACACCTTTGCCCTCCAGATTAACTCCTGCTCTGTCTGTGTGGCACCCTGTGGGGCTGCTGGCACCTCAGACATCTCATACCTGTTTCCAGAGCACCCTACAACATCCCAGGCAACCTCCCCAAGGGCTAGAGCCCTCTTTCCCCTATTAATGCAAGACCATGTAACACATGGTCCTACATCAGTGATATACACATGGATGCACAGCCCTTCTCCCATGCCTCCCCTCTGGGATCAGGGCCACAGTGCTGGGTTCAGGCTGTGGGAGGGAGAGAGGGAACACAGATATTCCCCTTACCAGCCATAGGGTATCACTACCCTGTAAGCCAGCATTCTCCGATGTCTCAGTCTCCAGCACACAGGACAGGATGAGAGCTGGACTGGCAGGTCACATGCGGGGATGAAGGACACTTTGGGTCTTCTAGCAGGGACAGGGGTGGAGTTGGGGAGCGTGCCTTCTCCTTGGACACCTTTGACCATAGGGGTTTTGTTGGTGGCACAACCTCATCCTCCCTAGCAGCACAGTGCCACCACCCTGCTCTCTGCTGTGGATCCCAAACACCAGTGGTCCCCCAGCAGCACGAGGTGCCAGCAGGATTATGGTGCTGGGTTCATGGAGCAGAATAGACCCCGTGGCACTGTGCTGTGACAGCAGGAAAGCCACCCTGGGCAGCCAAGGCTGGGAGATGGGAGCTGGCCTTGCTCACAAGAGCCAACGGAGTGCACGTAATGGTTCTGCATCCAGAAGGCTAGCAATATATCACCTAGATTTACATAGTCACCAGTAACACAAGACCTAGCGGCTCCTCAAAGATGAGCATAGGTTTGGAAATCAAAGATATTTTTAGTTCCCAAGCATTTCCATCATACCCACTGGGTGTATTTGACTGTATTCTGCAAGGAGAATAAGGCAACTAGAAGTGTGTAAAAATGGTGGAAAAACCACCGTCCTCAATTTGACCCAATTTTTTTACCATTTTCTAGAGGATGGCTACACCACCACCACCACCACCCTTAAAATGCGAGTTTCCTTCATTATAGAAATACTTTTTTTTTCTTTTAAAAGCCAATGGAATGTGGACAATGAACAATTTCACATTTGGAAGCCAACTTTTCATCAGGGTTTATCCTTTTGATTTGGAAACTAGCTCATTTAAGCTGGAAAATTCTGTGAAATGTTGCAATAAAAGAGGCTCTATTTTTGTATTAGCTAAAATATGCACACACAGAAACCCAAGCGATACAAAAGCAAGGAAACAAAGAAATGTCCAGCCCATAAGCTCTGAGTTGCTTAAAATTTCTTATTTCAAGTACAAATGCCACATAGATCTTTGCCATCTCTAATAATAATGCAAGCTGCCACCCAACAACAGCATAACATTTCCACTAGGCAGTATATTTTTTCCTGTGAAACATAACTTAGCGACTGTGGCTTCAGCTGCCTAAATGTCATCTAAGTCTGTTGCAATCTGCTGTAAACTTTCAAGATACTAGTCATATGTCATAAACTCACAACAGTTTCTGGATTTGCTTTAGGACTAAAATGTTCCTGGGCAAAACCAATTTACTAAGGAAGAAATCCTATCCTCTGGTTTTTTCCTGATTCCCTAGAAGTAGCTTCTCACTGATTTTTTTTTCCCCCTTTCTTGCCTACTTCTGTGCGTGCCATTTTACTTTACAAACCAGATCCATCCTGGTTCCAGCGATCAGAAATGGGAGTATCTTGCTTTTCTGTATTGCAAAGTAGAGCAGTAATTGCACATACTGTTTGAGAAAAAGAAAGGAGAATCCAAATCCAGGATAGGCTTCCGGCCAAAGCAGCTCAGATTTTCCATCTCATCTGCAACTGAGACATGAGAAGCCCAGGTTAGGACTGGGCAGCAGCCTCCAACAGCAGAAGCCCTATTTCTGGCAATCTTCTTTCCAAAGTTTGTGCGTGTGACTCAAGTTATGGGCTTTTAGACCAAATACAGTAAAACTAGGTACGAGGAGGATACTTTCAGACACTGAATCAAAGTTTGAGGGAAAGGTAGGTTTTTTACATTCATTTGAAGCCCACATATACTTGCTGGCAGATATTTATAGAGCATGACTGTATGAACTCTGATCTACAGTCAAGAAGTGGGGTAAGTTACATGAATTCAGTGCTGCCAGTTCAACATAATTTCCTTTCAACACCATGACCAAATTGCCTTGATTTTCACACCTGTAAAATGGGGATAATACTTATCCCTTTTACACAGGATAGTGTTATAAACATTAGTCAAATTATTTGGAGAAGCACTGACTTCCTACTGTAAAATAACTTTATCTGTACTCGCTGGTATTACACAGAAGGAGCTGAAATCTGAACCAGGAAAATGAGGGAGAAAGGAAGCATAATTTCCTGTCGGTATGATGTAGTCCACAAGTGTGACTAAGAATACAAAACCAAGGGACCTCACGAGAAAAGGTTTTTTCAGCCTGCTTTCCCCCCTTTCACCAGGTTGTGCTCATGCAATGCCATGGTCCTCAGTAAAGACATTCTTCATTTACCCAGTGTAGAAGGAGAAGCCAGTCCTTTCACCTAAAATCAATTTTCCTTAGATTCCAGAGCAGCTATGGTGCTATGTGCCAGCAACAATCTCCTATCTTGCATGCCCGTGCTGTGTGCAGTTGTCCCCTCTGGTTGCATAAATAAATTAGAGGAGCCACCACGGTACAGCTGAGAAAGCAATGGAAAATCCAGCCAGCCAGGAAGCTTTTTCTTCTTGATTTCTGCAAAGTTCTCCACGCTTGGCAAGCCTTGTAAACTCAGCAGTGGGAACTGAAAAGGAAAAACCATCACGTACAACTTTTCTGTGGCTTGCAAAAGTGAAATAAATCAAGAGATAAAACAGCAAGGCATCTGTGATACAAGATTTGGTTCGTGAATGTTTAAAGCACTTAATCTCTGTCCCTCTGGCTTCCAATTCTGGTTGCTGGGACTTCATTATTTTACCTATTTTGTAAGGTATAATCACTTATATCTCAAGAATTTTCTGGCTGTGTTCCATATTGCCCTTTGCATGACTTGGATAAATCTCCATAGTGCTGTCCATCTGTCCCTCTTTTCTGCCTTCTGATTTATCAGCTGAAAATTTTCCACGTGACACCAGTGAAGTCCCCATTGTCACCAGTGGGGCCAGCTGTGCCGCCTTGTTATTTCCACCCTTTTGCTGCCTCATCAGAGCTGGACCAGGTGTCTCCATCTGAGCCACAGCCACTCTGCTCAGGCAGACGGGCATCCTGATATCCCCCCATCCAAGGGACAGGCACGAGATGAGCTTACCGTTACCACCGCGGTCTTGTCCATCCATCTGTGCCATTGTACATCCCCTTTTCCACCTCTTCACCTGGAGTGATGACAAGTAGTGTAGCTTAGGTTAGCGTGGGAGACCTGGGGAGCCACCACAACCCCAACATGAAGCTGAGGCTTTACCAACAGCCCCTGGCCTTGGCAGTCTGCACAGAGGAGACAAGCACAGGGTGAAAGAGGGGTCGGCAAACAGCCCAACGTGCATTTGCAAATTGGTGGAAGACCTGAAAATAGATCCTGCTGCCTCGCCTTATTCAGTCCCACGTGGACTCCTCTCTGTCTCCAAATTCTAGTTATCCCAGGGGTCGTGCAGGGACCCCTGTCCCCAGTAGGTCTCTGTCATGCCCATTGTTAGATGTTAGCTACAGCTGCTTAATTCTCATTAAATAGCCAAGTTTTTTTTTAATCTTCTTCCAAAACAAGGAGCTTAAGACTTACAACATCTCCTAAGAACTTTCAGTTCTCCTTTGGGGAGATATTTCTTTCTGTTGAAGGGAAAATTTCCCAATAACTCTCTTCTGCTGCTGGGTACCGAGATCAGAGGCAGCACTGTGCTGCCCGCTCATAATTTCCTAAGGGACTCACACATCCAGGCTGTGCCCTCTACCTTTAGTTTCCCGTTCTCGTTCCAGCCTGTCTGCTTGAATTCATTCAAAGGTGTAAGAAAATAACCCTCTTGGGACAGTCTGTCCCGTGCTGCACCCACCGCCGTAAAACCTCGGCTGCTGTACTACTGGTTCTTATCAGCCATCACACCTTAAAGTATAGAAGGTGTGTCTAATATTAGCCAGGAAACGTCGCGGTGAAGACCTGGACTTTTTCAGCTAATCGGTATTAATAACTTCCTATGTTTGAAGACAGCCCATAGGAAATGCAGCCTGACTCATCTACCCTGTAATTAGATGAACTCAAAAAAGTGCAGGTGGCTGCACCACAAAGGCACATTAGCCAAGGTGCAGAATATGCTTCTGACCAAAGGGCAGATAATAGCAGCAATAATTTCCTTCCACTGATATAATATAAAAAAGCAGTATTTCTGGCAGATTTGGCATCTGGCTGAGGCTGGAAACTCAAGCAGTCATTCTCTTTCTCTCTCTTATCTCACTCAAGGGAAATCTGTAATATGCACAAAGCCTTAATTTCTTTTTTACACTCTAACAAATTACTGGAAAACAATTATGCAGTGAAATTTCATAAAAAACAGAAGCTATTTCAAGCCTATTTGCTATATAGGTTATACCTAGACTGTGATTCTTACCAAAGATATTTGTTTCCTGTGTTCTTTTTTCCTGCCAAGTTCAGCCATATATCACTTTTATGTATCTGAAGGCCACGGTGTAATGCAATATGAAGCTATGAATGGGATAAAGTTACATATTCTCCATTGATTTTCCATTGTATCCATTATCTTTAATGCTGGAATGCAAGTTAGTGCGAGGGCCGGAAGCCTCTGCACCTCCGCGCTGACTGCTGCCTTATGAAAGCCATCCCCCAGGGGCAGATAAAATCAGCTGCAAGTTGCAGAGAGGAGACAGGAGTCCCCCAAAGTGTCCGGCTTAATGAGGGAAGTGGGTGGCTCGCCCATCTGTAGGAAAGAGAGAAGGAGAAGGTAGACTCAGGGAGGGGGACATGAGGGGCTGGGAGGAAACCAGAGAAGGGCTGGAAGTGAAGGCAGGGGAAGAAGTGAGAGGGAGAGGAAGGGAGCGCAACAGATCTGCCTCAAGGCATCCTAGCAGTGGAGAAATGCTTTTTGCGTGTGTAACAAAGGAGGAAAAGAAAGAGATTGGTGGTCCATGATGCTGCTGTGATGCTGTTGTTCCCTGCTGCAAAGTCCCCCAGGCACCATCAGCATTGCTGCCCGGGAGAGCAGCAGGGCGGCAGCCATGGGTGCTCAAAAGCCATTGCTCCCCAATCCCAGGTCTCGTGGAAAGCAAGCTGAGGGCTCACTGCCATTGCTGCTCAGCCCCATGGGTCAGGATAAGCAGGGAGGGTGTTTTCAGGCAGCACGGGAGCTTGCCACCATGGCAGCTCAAGCCAGAGGCTAAGCATCGGCGCTCGGGAGTGAGGAAGATGAGTGGGACAGGAGGATGCAGCTGCAGGGGGAAAGCAGGCCACTCGGGAGGCTCGCTGCCCAGATGGGCCCAATTGCACTGGGACTGGATGTTAACACTAGCTCTCTAACAAGCTTCTCAAATCGCATTTTTTAAGGCTGTGTGTTAACAGAAAACAACTGTTCAAATTTAGCAAGTTCCAGCACCACTTTCACCCTTGTTACGTCTGGGCTGCGGGAGTAAGAAACACCACTGCCACTTAATTTTTCATTCCTCTCGCAAAGGGTTAGAGCGGTTAGTCATGCGAGTGGTCGCCTTGGACGATCCCACGCAAGCAATCCCAGCAGGATTTCTCCATGTGTGACTAACTGCTCCTCCCGGGAGGCTGGAGCTTCCCATCGGGAAGGCAAAGGACTCCCCATTTTAGCAGCAGGGCTGCCTGTAATCTTAACTCCGCAGTCACCACTGCTGCCCCTGTAATGTATTTTTAAGGTCAAAATTCTTCTGCAGGACAAGTGACCTGTTTGTCTTCGTCTGGCCTTTACTGCTCTGGCTACTCTTGTTGACATCTGTGACTAATTTGCGATCTACGAAACCAAGCTGTGACCGATACAAAAAACCTTTATTAAAACCCTGCCAGGTTGATCGGCAGGCATTTCCCGGGAAAGCTGCTCAAGAAGAGCCGGCTGTGAGTAACTCCATGGGACAACGTTTCTGGAACAAGCATCTCATCCCTGCATCAGCTCGCAGCCGTAGACAAGCCGCCTTGCTTCACCTGTAACCCTGGGGACAGAGCTTAGGGACCTTCCTGCAAATTTTCCTTCAGTTATTTGGCCTGGTAGAGGAGAGGCTCAAGCCGACACAGAGCAAAACCTTTCCAGCTAGCACAAGAAAAATCTGGTACCTTGTTTTGCTATTTTAGCAGGCGGAGAGCGTGAGCCAGGCTCCTTCCCGCCTGCCCCCCTCGCTATATGTTTGTGTATGTGCATGTGCTGCACAGCAGGACCGCTTTTCTCATTTAAACAGCCAATTAAAGCCTACTTTGGCACTTAGCACATGACATCAACTTGCAGTACTTAAGCTGCCTAGCACAGTGTGAATTTAATTTGATAAAGGGGCAACTAATAAAGATCTTGGAAGGCTGGTTAAAGTTCATTAAGCCTTTCCTTTCAAGGTACACTTCCCTCCAGTGCAAAAGCTTGCGTCTATTTTTTTTTTTTTTTAAAGCTGTGTTATATCCTGCCACCAGAAAAGGTGCCTGTGTCACATCCCGACAGGGTATATTTAAAGTCTCACTGTCAAAGTCATGTCAGGCCTTGGTTCTTTGCCCAGAAATGTGCAGAAAGAAAAATAAAAGCCCCTTTCCCTGAGTGTGGGGCGAGGAGTGCAACGCGGGTTGGTGCAGGCAGGCTCCTGAGAGGGGAATTGGGCTTCTGTCACACTGAGCTGCATTCACCCTCCTTCTCTTGAGCCATCCGTAATTCCAGATGGCTTTCATAAACAGATGAGGAGGCTCCTCTGAGTTCACTGGTTTAATGAAGCCCGTATGGCTGACTCATGTAATAAGTATTTAATCATGCTGATGAAAATCATTTTAAAAACTTCCACCACACACAGTGCTGTTCCCTGTGCAGCCGTGGAGCTGATAACACAACATCACAGCCAAGGAACCTCCGTTTCCCAGAGCGTCTCCAGGTGCCTGCCTTGCCTTTTATCAAGGGGTTATAAACGTGCGCACGCGTTTGTGCATTGCCAGCCTCTAATAAGGACCCGTTCATCTTTGAAAATACTCATCAAATCACCTACAGAAGTGCCACAAAAGGAATTTTTTTTTTAAGCTCCACATTCCCTGTGCAGCTGTTTCAGAGGTCACTGAAGGGTTAACACTTCAGTGTTTATATCTTCTCATTAGTTTCTGTTTGTGCTCTCAAATGCCCATGCCTTAAAAATTTGTAGAGCTTAAGTGGTCTCCCTTTATAAAGAGAGAAATGCCACAATACCTTGCAAATACCGAGTCATCTTAGGTGGAAATTGCTCCTCTTGTCAGCAGAAGTCATCATCAATGCCATGAAGGACGTGGGCCTTCATCATTTCCAGAGCATGGACCTAAATGAATGCATGTAAGTCCATCACGTGGCAACTGGTAGTCCACAAAATTTTAGTACATTTTAAGCTAGTTCCAAAAAGTCAGTCCTCCTCCTTTCCTCCAGAGAAAACCCACAGTTGATGGTCCCTTCAGAGCAGGCTGCATGCAGTGGGTGGGGGTGACCCTCCTTGGGGCAAGGCTGGGGGTCTTAGACCTCTTCTCATGTGCTGTTGTCACCCAGATAGTCCCGTGTGGGCTGGAAGACTCAATGTCAAGATTTGAACTTATTCCTTGGGGGACAAGGTCCATAAATCACTACCTTGGAGGGTCAGAAAGGGCTGGAAAAGTCAATGAGGTCTGAGAACAAGGGAGGCCACCTTGCAGGGGCTGTAGCGCTGAGAAAGTTCAGGGTGCTCTGCCAGGTACTGAGTTTGTTTCCATGAAAGGCTGAAAGAAGAAACATTAACTCTAGGGCTGGATTCATGTCGTCATGTTTGTCCTTACCTTTACAACGGGCTCATCACCGTTCAGCAGGTCCAGTCACTTCTTCTGAGAGCTCTGGGAAAAGGAAGACTGACAAATCCCATACTGTTCTGCACAGGCTCCCAGCCGCGGAGGGAGGTACCCCTGGTTTTATCTACATGGAAGTTTGTGGATCAGTCCAAATTTTGACAGGCAGATATTTTTTATCATCAGTGAATTAGATTTATATTTAAGTGTTGGGGGCAAGGCCACTTGAAGAGCTTTGATTTGTAAGATTATCTTTTCCAAATTCTAGAAATGTTGAAAGCTGAAGGTCTGTTTGCAGTATGTTATCAGTTACAAGATTGCTTACATCCTGATGGGGAAAAGGCTTATTTTCTGACATGAGACCAAACAAAACCTCCACTTTGTGTCATGACACAGTTAGTTTCCTTTCGTAAGCAATCCTTTGTTCAAATCACTGAAATGTAGCACGGTGTTCATGGCTTTAGAAACTGGGCTTGCTTTAATTTCCCCGACTTGATTTTACAATAGACATTTTTTCACTTCTAAACATGCACGTATGTTGAAAAGATACCAGTATAGGCTGAACAGAAAGATGACTGTGATCCTGTCTCATCCACTTATAAACAGTGTGCCCAGGAATTACCCCATGCTTTCTGATTGACTGAGATGCCCTTCGTGCACAGTAGGTGCTGCTATAAATAGTTGTTCCTTGGTGGTTAGTGTTTAAGTCTTCAAAATTGGGAAGTCTTCAAGAGTGGGAAGTCTTCTGGTTAACTTTGAACCATACTGCTGTAGCACCTAGATATACACAGCTCCAAATAACTGGAGCATTACGGTCTTTAGAGGCTTGATAATGAAATCCAGAGTTCACTTTATACAAGTGCTTCATCCTCCCATTCATGAGCTTATGAATTTTGGAGCTGCCGGATCAAACTCTGCAAGTGCAGGAATTTGGCACCCCTTCTTGTATCTCACTTCAGAGCACCTAATTGAGATGTCATCATGACTTTTCAGAAGAGCACCTTAATTAGAAAAACACTGGAACAGCAGAGAGGTCTCAATTTCCTTGGTTATGACTTCAAACTCCGGAGCTAAAGGACACCAGAAAGAGAGCTTAATGCCTATAAATCTTGCAGTGTGAACTGATTCATGACTCAAAGTGCCCAAGCCCCTAAGAGTCAGGAGAACAACCCTTTAAAATACAGTTTGCTACTATCACTGGAAACTTTAACCCACTGGCTTCACACTCAGAAGGTTTAAGCTGCAAATGGCAGGAGAGGATTTATGTGTTCCTCTGAACAAAATACGTCAGGGTAGGAAAACTTGACCCGACAGTTTTGAGACATGCCTGCCATAAATAACCAATTGATTGGCTGACTCGCAAAGCCATTAGCAGGCGTGAGGTGCCTGCTGAGATTCAGACACCGCATAAAATGCTGGAGGTGCCAGCAAAATGGACACGGCAATTGGCTATGCAGTCGTCTTCCAGCAGACCACTCAGGAGGGCTCGTGAAAAATGGAGCGGCTTTCATCTTGCTTGTTTGACACCGTAGCTCTGGAAGGGGATTGTGCGTGGGATCCAGTCTGTCAATGGGCAAAGGGGGAAGAAAAGAGAGATAAAATGACCACCTTGTGCTTGAGTGGTAAATCATCTGGGGAGTAAAAGTATTTCAAATGGAGTTGGAGATCCTGCCTTGACAGTTGCAGACGATGAGTCTTTTCTGCTTGTAAATCTCCATAGCTGCCAAGTGGCACTGGCAGGTCTGAGATAATGGGGCTTTCCACCCCCTGAAAAGTGGCAGCAGCAGTTATAGGAGAAGGGAATTTGATGACTCAGATCACAGGCTGTCAGGTGAGAGGACCAGAGGTTATGTTCTACTATCTGAGAATGGGTCATTTTTACCTTTTCCCTCCATCCCTTTTCCCTCCCAAAGAATGCACATGATGCACCCATCTTCACTCACACCACTGCAGCCGCGCTTTCTGGACTTGGGTTGTTCTTTTTGCACTGTCCCACCCTGCTGGCATGTGGAAAGATAAGAGCAGTGGAAGTCCCCTGGAGCTCTGCCTACCAAGTCTTTCATTCTGGAGAAGAGCAGGCAGTAGGAAGCAGAGCAGACATGATGCTGGTCTACTCCAGACGCTCATTTATACCAATCTGAGACACATGCACCATGCAATTGAGTAGGAATCTGGGTGTAAATGGCTACATAAACAGCAGCGTAATGACGAAACAGAGCCAGCTCCTCAGGGAGGCTGTGGCTTCGGGCATTAGCCTTGAACAAGCAAAGACGGGGCCTTGTTCCAGTATCAAACATGAGATGAGAAGTGACGGCTGGGAGATAAAAGGCCAGTAGGAAGAATGTGGGTATGTGAAATTACATTCAGTCTGATCCTGCTCAGAGCCTCAAGTTCTTTCCAAGCTGTTCCTGCTCAAGGAGATAGTGGGCCAGCTCACAAGGACCAGCTCCCTTGGTGGGTATCTCCTCCTGTGTTAGCCAGATCGCCTCTTGTACTGGCTTTTAGAGGAGTGAGAAAGTCCTCAGTCCTGGCACTACCACCACTCAAACCCACTGGCTCTTTCAGAACCAGAGGATTCCTCCACTATGTAGGACTTGGTTCCTCCTGACAGTTTTTAATTTTATGGATTAGATTCAACACCTTTTTTTTTTTTTCCTCCAGGGAGCGAAGGCCCGCAAGGGAAGAATTGGTTCCAAATAATTGCATTTACACAGTATGCAAATATGCACTGGCCGAGTATTGACATGCTGCTGCCCAGGTGGTTTCCTGGTGGCTCCTAAAACATCAGAAATGGTGAGCACCAGCGGAGGATTCATCTGCTTACAGGAGTCTGGCCCTATTCCTATGAACTACAAGACTGCACAAGTGCGACTGTGCCTGAAGTCTCACTAGCTAATCTCAGGTTTTATTATAGTACCCTGCCATCCCAGCAACGTCTTTCAAAGAGGCAAAAATATCTCAGTCTCCCCACCCAGCTCTAGTCCCCCCATTTTAATGCCACGAAGACACATACTTGCATGCATTGCTGTCAGAAGCATCTGCTTGAACAAACCTTCCAGCAGAGCAATCTGCAAGCCAACGAGCATCACTGGACTGAAGACCTCATCCATGCTCAAAGCACTGCCCCCAGAACTCGCGGCATCGCTTTAGTCAACGCATTCAAAACACTGAGGGTTGGCATTGCCAGAGACTGGTATTTGTGACTCCTCTTCACGCTGGTTTGGCCCGTGGTCTCTAAAACTGGAAGCTGAAGTAACAGGCAAAGGAAAAAAGGAAATCAGCTAAATATTTCCCATCTCTGGAATATGGAAGGATGAGGGGTTCCCAGGTCGGATGGGTGTCTCTGCTATCAGGAAGAAAAGGGTCAGGGAAAAGGGACTTTGTGTCTGAAAACACAGGAAACTGCTGCCAAATACTTTGAATTTATTCTCCCTTTTTTTTGGTTCTTCTTTTTTTTGAACTGCAATCAGCCTTAGGCAAGGGATTGAAGGCAAGAAGCTGTTGGGAGCTTGCTTCTGTTTTGCAGGCAGTAGTTCCTTTGAATTCATGGGCTTTTCATATAAATTAGGGAGATAAGAATGATCATATTTAATAAGAACCGGAGCTCAGCATCTCATCTCTGACAGTAGTCAGTAATAAATGCTTTGGAAACAAGTGTCAGAAAGGGAAGAGCAGTTGTCCCACACCCAGCCAGCTTCTAGCCCACAGTAGTTTAGGGTCTTCTGAAGACAGATGTTGTACCCATATGGCTTCTGCAGTGAACAGGCACTGTTTGTGCTGTTTTCCATGAGTTTGTTTAATCCTATCCTTTGAAAGCTTTAGCCACAAAACATCACTAGCGAGGCATTCTGCAGTGTCATCCTTTTGCTTCCTTTAACCTTGCTGTTGGGCAATTTCTTTAGGCACCATCTAGTCCTGGTTTTATGGGACAAAGTGAATAACGGCTCCATGTTCTACCACGTCCCCTCCTTGCTAGCTTCTTTCCAAGAAGTGTCTTACTCTCTTTGAACTGCCCATTTTTTTGGAAACCTAACACTACATTTTGTACAAATATTTTGCTACAGAAGAGAAAGTACTTGATTTTGGAAGTGTCATTTTAATACACACAGCGCAAATGTTTATAAATACATACCTGCACGCAGACACGGGGCTTGTCAAAACACATTCAAAGGATACCTAGGTTCTTTCGCATTACATACTCGGAGTGAAAATAACCAGCTATATTTAACCCAGATCCAAGCCCAGACTAAATTATTTTAAAGGTCAATTAAAGAACAGAAAATCTCACTAGCTAAGAGACAAAAAGCTCCCATTCATCTGCAATTCCAAGAGCTTTAACAGAACTAACGCACAGAATAAGAAATTGTAATTAAGTACAATTTCATATAAAAATCATTGACAACTCCAAGTTTCTATACCTGCCAAGACCTGAATTCAGATGACTGCATTTGGCCTACAGCAGTTGATGGAAACTCCATCACTCACCACGCTGATGTAGTTGTTTGGAAACCAACGGCTCTTGGCAGACAAAATACATTTCAGGTTCTGTTGAATGACTGCACATATGATGAGCAGAAGACGAGATAGACCAATAACCGGTGCTCAAATTTGGATTATGTTTTGGCTGGTGCTTAAAGTTCAGGTCTGAGGCCAAGTGAAGGCTAGAATTTAGCCTGCAATGTAATCCTGAAATCACATGGACTCTTGTCCTCAGGTATTGGACTCAGTGGCAGAAACCTGGGGGTATTTTCTCCCTTGCAATTGCGAGTCCGTCAGTTTGGCAGGCGCCGCTGTGCTTGCTGCATTCCTGTTCTTTGGCCCTATGTGAGTCAGTTCTGGAAAACTCTTATTTGACCACAACTGGAAAAGAAAGAGAGAAAAAAACCTGAGCCAAAACCCACAGATCAAATATGTAAGATGGGTTTGAACCACAAAGTCCAGTTTCCTACCCTGACAGCCTGCATGATCTCAGCTCAGATATCCCAGCGCAGTCCCCGCAACAGCCACAAACAGCCAAAAGAAGTGCTCATGGAGCTGAGACCCCGCTGCAACCACCCAACCTGAGCCAGGCAGGCGATAGCAGTCCAACCGGGAGAGCAATGAACGCAGTGAGCCAAATCCCTGAAGAAACACCGGGATTTGTTCTCTCCGGCTGCTTGGAAAAGCTATTTCCAGAACTTAACTCAACACCTTCCTTCAGCCTCAGAACACCTCCTTGGGTAAACATAATCACCTTCCAGGTTTGGGCCTTACACAGAAAGAGATCAGTCCACACAGGAATGATATTTAGCACAGGTCACAGTTTAAAATGCCATCAAAAATACCTGGAAGGGCATTCATGTTTCAGCTTTGCCATCAGCCCTAAGGTGAGGACACCTCAGCGCGTCTGCTCAAGGTGTGGATTTGTGATGTGCACCAGAACATTTGTGCAATAAGCAGAAATGATGGCCCAGCTCCATTTCTTGTGTAGTCTGCAATTTCTTAATGTGTCCAACACGCTGGGAACCCATCAAAAAGCAGTGATGGAAACCTTGGAAAGCAAATGGAAGTGAAGAAAAGCCCTTGGTGTAATTTTACAGCGTGTGAAAGACTTAAAGCAAGAAACACAACCAGATGCCACAAGGAAACTACTTTCAATTAGTTCTGCTTTGTGTTATACCTACTGATGAAAAATAAAAACAAATTCATTCTGTCAACAGCTCTATCTATAGCATAATCCTTAAATGAACTCATCCGTCAAACTGGTCTCCTCTGGCAAAACATATTACAATCCCTGTTTCTCAGCTGTGTGAATCAATCATCTGTTTCCCAAACCCATTGGTCAACATCTTAGGAACCCAATATATTTTTATTGCGCTAAACAAGCCAGGTGCAGGGCACCAACTTCACCACACCACCTATGTACGAAGTGTTCATCTACTAGCAAACTCTGCGATTTCAGGGGAGCTATTCCCCATCAAGGTTACATGGTAAATGCACCTGACCTGGAATAAAAGCAAACCTCAGCCTTCTTGCCCCAGCAGCGTATGTGGGATGTGCTGCTGCTTACGGCTGGACAAAGCAAGAAGACCGAAGAACAAACCAGATTTTTTTCTAGGTGGACAGTTCAGAAAGTGATGTTTGAACTAGAGGATATAGAGGTATACATATGCATTTTTAAGACAAAGCTAATGGTTCGCATTGAAGTTGCAGCAGCAGAACCCCACCAAACAGCCAGACATCGCTGGCCGTCTTCAGTCACATCTGCAATATTTCTCAGTGGTGTATGTTCCCCATCCTCGATGCAGGAGGACCTCGAAGAGGGGGGTCCCTTCCCAGGGCTCTGAAGGCTGCTGCAGCCCAAGAGCACAACCTCCTTCAAGCAAAGGAATTCTGTGAGAGGAAGACCTGCTCTCATTCCCATGTTATTGATGGCAATATGCAGGTACAGCCATCCTCCATCCTGGATGTACAAAGGGATGTAGGTGTGGGAGTTTGCAAGGTTTTTGGTGCCTAACCTCCCCTGCCAGGTTAAGAGGCAGAATTGGCCAGGCTGAGATGATACGTGCTGTGCTCTGCATGAGCCACATCAGGATGGAGTGGGCAGAGAACAACTTCAGTCATAGCCACCGAGGGCTGAAATGTGCCTCAAAGTCATCCTTGAAATCCTGTTTCCTACCAAGACTCACTCGTGCTGCGAGCAGAGTCTTGTGCAGTTGGTGCTTCTGGCTTCACGATATTGGTTGACATGAAACCCACTAAAAGTGTAATGCAAACCTGGGCGTTTCTTGCAGGTGTTTCTTGCTTAGCCAGGCAAACTACAGCAGTGGTTTTACCTGAGGCCACCTCATGAAAGCTTATTACTTAGTTGTATTTTAACTATTATAATAACAACTTTTATGAAATTTACTGGGGACCCCTCAAAATAATTTATGACGCAGATACCAGTGCAGACATGTAAGGGATTTTGAGCAAAGCAGACATATCAAGGATACTCTGGTCTTACTGTCCCAGCAATGGTACCAGCTGCTTTTGGCATTACAGGAGCAGCAATATCTGACCAATAGTGTACTCGTTCAAGACAAAATTCCATCATCTCCCATGGATTTCAGTTACCTGGGATATTTGGGAAATTTTGCTTCTGGGTTTGAAATTTTTTGATGTAAGTCTTTACAAAAAGCCAAACCTTTCAGAAAGATCTGGGTGACATTTCCTTGAATCCTGGGGTGCAAGCAGAACGGCAGAGGACTCTCACCACCACAAGGAGATCTTACAGAGGTCTGTTATTGATCAGCGTGGATCAACAAGAAAAGTGCCCAGAGACACAGTACCTCTGGATACACTGCAGGAAGCTGAGCAAGTTATGAAGCTTAAAAAAAAAAAAAAAAAGCATGAACTTTTTAGCCACATTTTTAACAATATCAGTGTTTATTGAAAGGCTGGGCAGATTGGGGAAAAGCAAGATACGTCCACAGTGTGGCAACCTACCTCTTCCAGGATGAAGACCGACCATGGCCAAACTCAAGGGAACTGTGTGCCCACTTCAGCAGGTACTAAGTCTCAGCTGCAGGAGAACACTTATGCGGCCCGTTGGTGCATATAGATATCAATACATTTCCCTGCTGAAGGCAGCAAAGACAACAGGATTCATAGTTTGGTGTGGATTTTGACAGCTCAGGCATGCTCTGCCCAGGGCTTCCAGACCCGGCTGGTCTCAGCGCTGGGCCTGGCAGCCCAAGGAGGAGGAAGGGAGGAATTTGTCTGAGCTGAAACCAAAGTCAGACTTCCCTGAGGAACAAAGCCACGGCTGCCGGACACACATATGCCAGGGGAAGCTCAGGGCAGACAGGTGCCTGGCCCACGTCCGTGCATGGGGGCAGACCAGGAGTTTTTTCAGTTAATTGTCCCCAGCACCAATACCCTTGGGAGGAATGAAAAGTTGCCAGCCGGGCTGGCCGAAAAAACAAAGCAAACAAGGCATGTATCATTGGAGAGTCAAATAATCCCTGTGCGGCGAACGAAGTCAAGTTCGAGGAATGAAACTTCACTGCTTGCAGGCAGTGGCTGCCGAGGGCATGTGTGCTGTGGAACCAGCCTCTGGAAAGTCATCTGGTGTTCATCTTCCCTAAAACCAAAAATAACCAACCCAAATCCCCTGGCATCCCCAGGGAGAAGCAGCCTCAGTATCTTTGCTCTGTCAGAGGAGCCACACACACACAACACAGCAGTGCAAGCAGCAGAAGGGATGCACGTATCTCTGCCCGGGAGCTTGCTCCCTTCTTTACTGAAGGGCCTGCTGTGATTCCCTGCCCTGCACCACGGGCTGAGGCCATCCACCCCTCTTGCCCACACTGGCTCATCGTTCAAACGCTCATCTGTAAATGAAGCTGAAAGACCTGCGAAGGGCATCGCCAAATCCAAGCATTCAAGCCCCTGAGTCAGCCCCACACCCTGCTCATGAACTGGCGTTGAACACCATGAGGTTTTTGACAATGACACATTGAGCATGCCTTCGCCGTGCTTTCTATGTCCCAGATCTGCTTTATGGTCACAAGAAGTAAAAGGATTTTTCTTTTCAAAGATGAAATTCTGTCTGCTGGCACGACCTCTGAGCCTAAAGTCTCCGTACGAGTCTCAGGTATTGCTGATTCATACCGAAGCGGTGAAAACTGGCAATGTGGCACAGTTCTGCTGCTTACCTCGGGACTCCGGAGTCAGATTTCGGCACAGCCATGGGATCACTTAAAAAAAAAAAAAAAAAATCCACATCAGTGCCATTAATGAGGTATCAAGCAGATACTTAAACTCTGATAGAGATAAACATAATCTGTTCAAGGAAAGGTGAAAAATACCCTCAAAGCATTTTCAGAAAGAACAAATAATTATTTAGATGAGGCAGACACAAGAACTAACATCAAGTCCAGTTCCTGTTGGTCACTTCCCAGAATCTCCAGGGGAAGACAGCGGGTGTCTGGGGGCAGACGTGGGCCTGCCTGTGGAGCTGGGGCTGCTTTGGGCTTTTTCCACCATGACGATGCTGGGGGCAAGGGCAACCTTTTCCTACCTCAGAACAACCTTTGTTTTGCTGAGTTTTTTTGGCATAATCAAAGAAGCACGATCCGAGGCAAACCGTGCAATCCTCAAAAACAGGTTAGATAAGCAAGAGGGTCGCTGCTCAGCATGTAACTGTGCTCCTGGCCAGGAGCAGAGCTCCACGGGTGCCCAGGGCACGGCAAGCCCAGCCTGAGCCAGGGGATGGCTTTGGCGTGGGCTGGGGTCGCCCACCGGGCATCGCTAGGCATGAGCTGTCCCCCCAGCCCAGCGCCAAGTGTTTCCTCCTGCTCTGCTCAAAACACATCAGTGGATGGGCTGGGGGCTCGCCCCAGCAAGGTGCATGGGGACCGTGCTGCAGACCCCTTGCCCTTACCATCGGGGCGTTTGTGCTCCCGGTCACTGCATCCCGCTGTCCTCAGGGAGCTGCCCTGAACACTTGTGCCCTTCACATCCCCGGGATGGCGATCACCCCCCAGGCCCGGCACTGAGACAAGCTATAAATATTCCTCCCAACCTTCCCTCATCACTCAAGACCCTGGCACCCTGGCGGTGGCCACAGCAGCCCATGGAGCAACCCGCAGCCCCGGGCTGGTGCGGGGGCACCACCTGCTTCCCCCTCCCAGCAGGATGCCCGCGGATGCTTGAAGCCCCGGGGGGAACGGGACATCCCGGCAGGCTCTCCCAGAGACACCGGCAGATTAGCAGCTCTATTTTTCAAGCGGATCCTCTCCCACCCCCTCCAACTTTCATTCAGCTTACAAGAATTTAAGATAACTTGGCAGGACAGGCAGGGTCTATATATAAATCCCGGTGGCCATTTCGTCAAACAAACCCCGATGAGCAAATGGCCTCTGTACCTGGAATGTGGGTTTATGCAAGTGACAGGTCAGCAAAGCAGCTGCCCTCTTTCCTTGCAGCACAATGGGGATAGCAGAGATGCCATCAGCACTATTTTTTCCCTACCCTGCTGCGCACTAAAAAATTTATTCTAGGAACATTATGGAGCAGAGGAGTAAAAATAGATATGCAGGTTCAGCAAATGGCTCTCTCCACTCCTTGTGTTTCAACCTTTTTTTGCAGAGAATAGAAGCAAGGAGTTGTGCTACCCTATTAAACTCTGTGTGTTTGCTCAGCAGCTCCTGATAGCGATACTCGCTGCTTTCTGGGCTCATTTTAAAAATGCTTCCAGCAACCTGGGCATTTCTGCGGTTCTGTTTAAACCAGAAAAGACGGGTTTTTAAGAAGATCAGCCTGGGTGGGAAGTGTCAAAACGTTTGCTGCTGGCCCCAGTTGAAGCTAAGTTTTGCTTATCACTATTGGCAGCAACTAATGTTAACCACATGGTAAAGAAAGTTAGAAATAAGGTTTATTGTGCTCCAAGACCTCTTGCTTGGGGGTGAGCAGCCTGCAGAGCCGTCCTGGGCACCAACCCCAGTCCCTCGTGCTCTCGCCACCCCGACCCTGAGCCCCGCACGCATCCCGAGGCTGGGCAGGAGGCAGCTCCCACAGCCGCTCGCTGAAGTTTTGGCTCAGTGAAGCTGGGCTGAGAGCAAACCGGCCGGAGCTGCTGGGACGCAGCAACAAACCCTGTGGCTGCTGTGCCCAAGCAATGTGCCCGCTGCAGAGGGCTGTGATGGCCAACTTTGCCTGGTCCCCGGAGAAGTGACAGTGGTTAAATAATCCTGGCGTTAACGCTGGTGGAGTCGTTTTGATGAAGCAGCCTGGGAGGTGTCACACTGGCGCTGGGAGCGTCTCCCACCCGCTGAGCCACCCCCTGTGGCTTTTTTAGACCCTTGGGGACAGGCAAGCATGTTTATGGCCAGCTCAGAAGAGGCGGAGTGACATGCTTTGACCTCGGGCTCTCCTCTGGTGTCCTTGAAGGCGCAGGATGAGGCTGCAAGATGGGTCACCACAATAGGACCATCGTGGGGGGTGAGGGCAGACCAGACAACTGTGGCAGGGAGGCGCAGGCAGCTGAGGCATGGGGTGACAGAAGCAGCGGGGCTAGTGTCCCCAGCCCAGCCCCACAGACCCCCTGCACAGCGGGGCCGGTGCCACGTGCTTTTGATCACACACTGCTCTGGGTTGGCAAAACACCACAGTTGCAAGAGGCAGCCCAGCAAACCCTTCCTCCCGCCTTGCTCCCTCCTCCCCTCCACTCTTGACCACCTTCCTCCTGCCCCGGTGATGGCAGGGATGGGGAATCCCTTTGCCTTGGTGATCTTCAGTCTTGGCCTCTCTGCAGCTGGAGCAACCTCCAGCAGTCCTGCGGCTGCTCCAGGACCAGCCTGGTTGTGCCAGAGCCCAGCCTGGGCAAAGGGAGCCCCTCTTTAGGGGCTGGATCCTGAAGATCCAGGCTTCGTTGAAAGCCTCCGGCATTTAGACTCCTGAACACTTCCCCAGCAGCAGGATGACACCAGAAGAGGTGGTCTGACCAGAAAAGGGAACTGACCCTTGGGTGCCCATGTCACCCGCTTGTGCGCTTTATCATCACTCAAAGCCCCCGGGCTGGCACGGGACAACAAAGAACTTTTAAATCCATCAAATTACCAAAAAAACCTCACCTGTTTTTACAGGCAACGTCCATCAGACTCTGCTTTTTAGATCTTCCCAGTCAAATGCGTTCCCTTTGCAGCACAGAAAGGGACTTCAATCCCCAGCTTCCCAAGAACTCATTTAACAGCAAGCTGTAGGGACTGGAGGGACGACAAGGAATTTTAATAGAAGGCAAATTAAGCACTTTATAACTCACTTCCAAATTGATTTACATGGCCAAGGCTGCTCCGCTACCCTTTCACAGAGGAGAGATCCCTAAAGCAAACACCTTCAAAGGAGTGATCCAATTCTCCTTGAAGTCAGGAGAGACAAACCCTGCAAGTCAAAGATGGGGCCAAAATGTGCACAAAACCCCCAAATCCCTCCAGATCTCCACGTGATAGATCACTTCAGCCATCCCCTGAATCCCAGATGCTGGAGCCTAACGGATAACGCTGAGCTATCAAAACACTAATGTACGTGGAGTTTCTTTACGCCTAGCGAAATGCTGTGCTTTGCATTACATTTTTAAAAGACTCAATTTCTTAGCATTAAGGTTCATTTCAAAGCAAGGAATTTCACTTGGTCTCTCCCGGGACCCCTAAAGCCCTCGTGTTTGTATTCCACCCCTGCAGAGGGAGTGAGGTGTGGCGGGGAAGTGCTCAAGCTAAATATTTCCCCCTTCACAGTGCACTGGAGAATGTGCGGTGACACCTCCGCTCAAAGGGAAAGGCCTTGTTTAGACAAGACGTGGCAAACATGAGGCCCCTGCCCTGGTGGAATGGCTTCGGTGGCTGGAAGAAGGTCAAATATCGATTTTCAGAACATTGAAAAATGGGGGGGTGGGGGGTGGGGGGTTGGAAATCTGTCCATGGTTTCCATGTATCTCCAGCCTGAGGCTTTGCATCCCCTGGGGAAATGTCATTCCTTGGCTTCCGACCCACCAAATTGAACTGTCAGATTAAGGAATGGCAAGACAGACGTCTTCAACTAACGTTTGGCAGCCAGGCCAACACAACGTCTCTCCACCATCGTTCGAGTAATCTCCCCTTGGAAAAGGACCAGACGAATGTTCCCGTTGCTCAGATGGTTCCAGAAGAAACGACTTGTAAACAGCAGCGGAAACTGTGCCAGCGAATACCAAAAGGAAAACCGTACCATTTCAACAATTTTGGAGCTGGCTCCAGCAGCGATGATCTGATAAGTATTAAAAACGACCATATCCGTGCAGCTCCCTGTCCCGCCGGGGCTGCCAGGGAGCATCACGGACCTTGCAGGGCGCACCTCGTTGTGCAGTGCCATCCCCCGAGACATGGACCTTTCTCCCTAATCCCATCTGGTGATCACGTTGTGCAAGAGGCCTGGTTGCCCTTGACGGTATCACTGCTTGCCTAACAGTCGGGGCTGTTCTTACTCATCCCCACCTCAAACCCTTTCTGATCCTCGGGAGGGGATGTACTGCAGTAACAGCTGGCAACCCCAAAGTGCCACGGGAATGACTCTGTTGGTCTCAGCATCCACCAAATCTGAAGCAGCCCACTTTCATGCAACAGAGTTTATGTGGATTATATGGATATTATAAGGATAAATATGCACTGATATAATAAAAGGACTTTTAGCTCTTCACTCCACCTTTCCTTACTACTAGTGCCTGGCAAGTCGCAGCCTGCAAGCAGGACCTCACTGTGCTGCATCGCTTCCGAGAAGAGCACGTGTCCAGGAGGGGTAAAAGAACCAATGTCCTGAAGATGCAACAATGTTTAGGGCATAAATTCCACATATCTTTGTTGAGAAAAATATGCACAGTGACCCTGTACTTAAACATGTAGACAACATCAAAAGGGCAGTAAAGGCTATAATCCCCCTCTGGAGCCTGGGCAGATGAATGGACTATGGAAATGTTGAGCCTCAGACACTTTCTAGTGACCTCAACTCTCCCCATTTGAGCGAAGTCACCTGCAGACAGCCCTTCCTTCTGCATCCCTTACCTGCCACATGTGATTTCACCTATAGCTCTCCGCACCGCTGAACTCCAAGCCCTGAAGAACTTGGTCAGCACCTACTCCGTGAGCAATAGCAGAAATTCCCCTGCACCCCTACCCAAATCTCAGGGGTGAGTGAGCCTCCAGACGGGCTCCTATGACCGTGCAATGACCAGCAATTAAAATGGAGCAAGAGGAAGAGAAGGTCGGTGTTATTGCAGAAGTTCGCCCCAATGCCATACAGACATGGGTTAACAGGTACCCCCTCGGCACAGCTTCTGCCCAGACTGTCTCTGCGTCCGCATTTGGTACCCACCAACATGAACCTGATTCTGTCTCACAGCTCAGGCTCTTCAAAGCTTAGGCCTGAAGGATCAAATATCGATGTATATATTTGGAGAAAGAGAATTGAATTGTAGACAATAAAAAGCATGAGTTCAGCCATTTCTCTCTTTAACAGGGATGGAAGCTGTTCATCAAAATCCTGAAGCAAAAATCTAAACACACATCCCATGAGCTATGCCCAGTGCCAGGCCTGTAAGCAGCGATAAAATATACAGGCTACTTAAACTCTTCCTACAGGACATTCACAGCCATGAGCTGCACAAACCCAGCTGGGGAAATGCTACTACGCGAAATCCCCGCTGCTGGACCGATGTACAAAATGAAACAGCAGAGCGTGACCGGAGGAGGCGAGAATAGGGCCTGAGATTTTCATGGCCCTCGACTCCAGCCCTACGGGTTCTGCGCTGTCATAACCACATCCCAAATCTTTTCTCCATCCCTGTGTGTAAATCTCATTATCAGGCAGAGCTACCTGGGAGGGTGGAGAGACCGGGCTCCTGGGAACACCGTCCCACTCCGGTCGATGGAGCTGCGAGACCGGGCTCCTGAAAGGCAACAGCCTGTAACAACCACTCCGAGCTTCCAGGGCTCGTTAACTCTCCTCTGGCCAGATCCGTGATTTGCTACGTGATGCGTGGAACAATAATTTCCACCCTCAGACTCCAGAAAAGTAGTTCTGCAACCTGGGCTGATTAGCCACCGCACCAGCCTCCCTGTTCGTTGTATGAATCTAGTGCCTTCGATTACATCATGCCAGAAAACTGAAATGTAAGTCAGATGGTGAAGGCATTAATGGCAGCACTGTAAAGGCTCAACAATGCAAACCTTCCCAAAATGAACTGTCTTGACCTTCGCCGGGCTGACAATAAAAGTGTGACATCATGTGCAAACGAGCTTTAAATTTAAACCAGGTGCAGAGAGCTGCTTGGCGTCGTGCGGCTGCTGTATAAACCACTAACATGCGAGCGGCAATGCTGGAGGCAAGAGAAATGCCAAGCACGGACAGGACCTACTCGGCAACAAAAACAGGTACGAGCAGCTGGTGCAGTGCAAGACCAAATTCTGCATCACACTTGAAAAAGCCGGGGTTTGGGCTATTTGGTACCAGTTCTAGTTGGGGCAAACATTAAGTAAACACAAATTTGCTGATATTCATTTCCACTTGTGTGAGCATTCATACAGCTTTGGAATTGAGCCAGCAGCACAATAATGAGGTTTTTCCATTTTCCGCTTCTATTCAGGACTCCCTTAGACCTTGGAAAGCGCTTGGAGCTGTGCTCACAGGTGGTCAGTCACAGCTATTAGAAAGCACCATGATTTACAGCCAAAAAGCACGTCCCTGCTCCAGAGCCCTGCCAGGGCAGCCATCATCCCTCTTGCTACTACTCCGTAACGAAATGGTCTGCCTTCCCCGGCTGACCCTTGCCTTGCTGCACAAAGCAGCCCTTCCCAAAGGGGTTTCCATGAGCAGTTCTTCACCGCGCTTTGCACTGCCAGGCCAGCCGGGCACCCACTGTCCGCAGCCTGGAGACAGCGCTGGCACGGGGTCGCACACTGCACGGCTACAACCTCCGGGATCTCTTCTGCTGCCTCTTGTTTTATAGAGGGGAGCAGAACAGCGCAGAAGAGGCAGGTTTGCTGTCGCTGAAACCAACACCTGAGAGGACACCAACTGCAGTTCTCACTGGGCAAGTTATTTTCTGCATCCTTTGTGTTTTGGAGAACGTAGTTCAAAGAGTAAAATCGAGCACTGAGAGGAGACAGGTCTAGGAGCAATTCGTAACAGCTTCCCGGACCACATCTCGCATCCATTTCAAGCTGGGTGCTGTAAGGCATCGCCTGCAGAACAGAGCGGGGACCACACAGAACTGCGCAGATGAAGGAGAACGCATCCAAGTGGACAAATATGCTACCACCACCAAACCAGGAATGGTTTTTAAGAACGACACCCTTCCCTGGCCAGAGTAATGCTACAGACTGAGCTGGGGCTAGCACCAACACCACTGCACATCAGGAACTAACTGCAAAGATGACAACGCTTGGTTATTTCACCAAGCAGGCACGTTACGCACGAAGCAAAGATGACAATCAAATGAGTCACGCAAAAACTGTTCTTTATTTTCTGGGTTTTTTGGAACATGCCCTGGCTCTTCCACAGGGAATCTGAGGGAGGGAGAACTCAAAATAGGAAATTTGTTCTACAACATAGAGGTTTGACGTGAGCTAGGCAATTTTTACATACAGATTATTTTTTTAAGAATTCCAATTCCACATGAAGCATGGTTGAATGATCACTAGTGAAACACAAATACAAAAACCACCACCACAAACTGGAGAAATTAGGCAGCACTTTCGTAATACTGAAAATTCTCTCCCACTGGCAGTCATTAGAAAGCAGCAGTAAACATGTCCAAAGGTTTTTTAGTATGCAGAGCAACTACAACTAATGCTTTCAACATGAAAGCCAACTGTAAAACAACAGTTTCAGGTGAAGTGTTAAATCTAACTGCGAAAGAAGTTCTACAACAATCAATGTTACTTTGGCTCCTGGACTGATCTGAAGTAGGGACATTTGGAAACAACTTGATTAATCTTCAAGTATTTGTAGTGATGCGTTGGTAAATATGTCCATCTCTTTCTGTCTTTCATAGAAATGTCAGCGTAAGCTACATGAAGACCCCAGGCTGCTGAATTGGCAGGACTCTGAATTCCGACCCTCCCTTTGGCTCAGTGAGGGCTCAGGAGCTGGCCCGCAAGAGAGGTACGCCTCCACGGTAAGGGGGACATGGCGGATATTTCTATCCAGAACAGACAGACTTCTGACCTCACCCATCACATGTAATGCCGAATGCGCATCGGCTGATGCTAATGAAAGCGTTTCATATTCTTCACAAATAATCCTCAAAATTAATTTTAGGAATTTAATTGAAATGAGACCACCCATATTGGGTCAGGCAAAATAACCCGCAGAGGTCCATAACCCTGCTCTGCTTCTGCCCAAAGGAGATGCCTATGGAGCCTCAGAGCAGGCAAGCGTGGACTGATGGCTCCCCCATGTCCTCAGAGCTCCATGGACTACAGCTGCTGCAACACTGACTTCCAGATCCATACCAAAATGTTACTTTGTGCAGCATGAGAAAATAGTAATAAAGTACAAGTCCATATTCTCTCTCATGCAAACAATGCGCTTACGAGCTGCTCAAGGATTTAACATTTGCCCTAGCAGCTCAATCAGAGAGATCCCATTGCACCACCACGTTTTCATCCTCATTAGGAGGATTGCAAGGGTAGGAAATATGGCACCTTGAGTGTATTACACGTGACGCATATGATTTAAGAACTCCAAATCAGCACAGTCTTCCCATATTGCAAAGTTAAGAAGTCTCCATGCTTCAAAAAGACCAATTCTTACAAGAACAGACATGATGGGCACACCAAAAAGGACTCCCTGCATGTAGCATTGACCTTCGGTGATGAGCAGTGGTGGGCACAAGCCTACAGGGCATGGACAAAGCTGTGCTCTCCCTGATCCACACCCTCTCACCCAGGCTGTGCTCCCCATAACGATCCCTCGGACTGTTCCGCTAACGGCACATTCCTGCTCAGTGCCATGTTAACTGGTATTAATGCAAAACTGAAGTGAAGGTGAAAGGAGGGACAGAGAGAGGATAGGACAGTTTCATAGTGTCTCAATTTTCACTATACAGCGACACAAGAGAGAATTTTAAACAAACTTATTGCTGTGAAAATCAATATATTAAGAAAGAAACTGCTTAGAAACATGGGAATAAAACACAAGCATTTGCCACAATACAAAGGCAGGTTTAGAGGGCTTTTGTTTTGCAGCACTCGTTCCTGCAATGCTGTTTACAAGAGACGCTCTCCACACCCAGCTTACCACAGTCCATCTGAAATTTGAGCAGCCTTCAAATGGACAAGGAATGGAAACAGGAGAATGAGAGAAAACAAATCAAAGACTACCAATTAATTTTCATCTCTTACACTGTTCTGGTTCAGCTGGGGAAAGGCAACATTTCCAAGTGAGTTCAGAAATGCTGCAGGCCCCTTCATCCATTCTTGTCAAGTCCCCAGAAAAGAAAGTTGGAAAATGCTAATTACAGGTAATAAAGCCGAACGACTGAAACTTATAAATCTGGAAATTCAGGGGAAAAGAAATCTGTACACAAGAATAAAGAAAAAAATATATTTGGCAACATGTGAGTGAGCAGAGAGTTCCAGACTGGAGGCCTGTTTTGCTCAAAAAATTCATGCAAGTGCACCATTGCAGTGAAACCCTTACACAGACACAACGAACAGAACAGCCTGTGGGAGATGCGAAGGATAACAATAGTGTCCTTACTCTGCTTTTTCATTGTGGAAAACGCTCATACCTTTTTCTAAATTTGGAAATAGAAGTTCTTTCTCTTTCTGCCCTTCTCCCTCTCTCCGTATTTTAAGTTACGTATCATAGAAACTTAAAAGTAGCACTCTAACTCCTTTTCAGATGAAAGATAACACACATTCTGTAACCCCCTGTGCTGCTATCCTTTCTGCACCACAGCCAAAATGTAGTAACAGAGCTCCAACAGAGGTGTGAATTGCTTCCATTCATCCTCACAGAGTATTAACTTCATACACTGGTATTCAGCATTCCAAAGTCTACCTTTTAGGATAGTTAGTTAATAGCCAGGCTAGTTAGGATAATACTCAGGGATTAAAAACAATAATGTAGTGATTTCCGTTGCATTACAGGAATCAACTGTAAAATTAACGCTGTATTTCAGGTATTTTCTCAGGCACGTTTTTTAAGATGATGCACACAAACCCAACTACCCGTGTACGAACAGACCATTACAGTGCACGGCAAGACTCAGCTTTTTCAGGGGGAAGAGGAAAGAGCAAAAGCTTAGCAAAACTTTGCCAACTTTCTGCACCTTCACAGATAATCTAAGTCTTCAGTGTTAAATCTTGCTGGTTAGAGTTTAAAATGAAGCAGCTGCAGTGATTACAAGTATTACTCAATAGGATGCTACAAGAGCATATGATAAATGAGAAACAACTTCCACAAAACTTCTAATAAATATTCCTCCTAGTGTCTGAAAAAACCCTGCAGTTCATCACATGAATGTAAGGTCTCCCGTTTTCCTAAAACATTTTGGTTCAGTCAGACAGAAAATCACTTCCTGATGTACAGCTGTCATTGCTTTCTCAAGGTACACTTTTATAAGGTGAATATTTAGCTTTTCACACTACTGCCCGAGATACCCTGAGTGGCTGAATCCCTAAAGTGTAATGAAGCCTGTGAAACACAGCTATTAGAGGGTAGCCACAGGCAGGAAGGCAGCTACATCTGGTTATCAAGAGTTAAACAAGCTGGGAGAACTGCAAGAATAAAGGCAAGATGGGGAGCCTCAACCATTAATACTCACACAATGCTGGGAAAGTCTGATCGATCCCTTGATGAAAGGAGGCCAGAGACCTCTCGAGTTAGAGGCATCCCCTACGTGCACACACACACTTTAACCTGCTGAAGCAAAACTGCTGGGCCAAGTGTGAGGCTTTATGAGAAAAACGTGCTATCTAGTGGCTGCGGCTGCTCAACAAGGCAGTCCCACTCCTACCACCTCACTCACTTTTCTTGTCCCCTAAGCGACCTCACTCAGTTCATTTTCCTGGCAGATAATGTGTCACATCTCGCGGTCACGTTGGCTTTCTGCTAGTTAAACACGCTGACCAGGAGCCACTACCAGTGCCACAGAAGTAGTTGTGACCTTCTGGCCAAGAGCAGACATGCTGTTTCTGGTACTGACAAACTACTGGATGGCTCAACTTGTGTCGTGAAACCTCTGCTAGAAACTTTATTATAAAAATAACTGCAGTCTTTTCTAGGGATCCTTTTCTTTGGGATCCTACCAAAACTTCTGAGTTAGTTCCCAGGCCTCACCACACATGTCTATTTCTATATTAAACTCATAAGGAGAAGAATATTCCCCAGGCAAGAAGGACTCCTGAAGCACTACCAAGCTGCACCACCTGGGTGCCTTCAGGCCATCTATCAAAAATGAAAAGTATCTTATGGATCCTGAGAGAGCTGAGCAATCCGTTGGCATGAGAAATCCTAGTTTGTCAGCTCAGGAACAGAGAAGGTGATTCCAACTCTGCTTTTTGCTGTTCCTCCCTATTAGACAGGTGAGGATCCAGCACATTCAATCAGGGTTATGTTAAAGTTGGCATATCAATTAGTGTTTTCCACATCCAATGTGACTTAATTAAAAAGGCTAATAGCACAGACCCACTGCTAAGAAGTTAGAAACGCCAGGCTCTGGGGCATCTCCCCTATCTCAACCAATAAAACATAAGTCAATATATTAACAGAACTGTCTCAGCAGGACTTTCTAGCAATAGCCAACTCATTTGCTAACTGTGCACCTTATGGACAGAAAAATTTATTTAAATGTCACTTACTAGCTGCTTTCATGTTACATAACTGTATTACTTTGCTATGATTCACTTGTGTCTTATTCCACTTCTCAGATGTAAAAGTGCTAAGCTAAATTAAAAGAAATATTGCATCTGGACATAATGAAGAACTTTCCCACTCTAAATCTTGCCATTTGAGGCCGACATCTAATTTCTTAACTTTACACAAGCCACTTCTGTGGAGGCTTAGCTTTCTTAGGGCATGAAGTCTCTGAAGGGATTAGGCTATTTTAAAGACATCAGATCCCATCCGACAGAAACAAATTTTAAAAACCTTACCATGGTATCAGCCACTGCTTTCATTCTACTAACATAACGAACTTTTGTGGTGGACAGTCAATACCATATTTAACAGAGCCCAGTTGGTGTTGAAAATTGCGTTCACATTTCATTTAGGCAAACAAAAAGGAATTATAAAAGGGTACATGAAAGTTTATAGAGATCCAAGATAAAATTAGGGTTCCATAAACGTAAAATTTCCGTTGTCTTCAACAGAAGCAGAATTTCACCTTTCAAGCCCAAACCTTCTCTGACACACAACAGTACATAAAATATAGAAACACCCTATTTCCAATATGAAACACTTCTGAAAATGGGAATAAGAAAGCAAAAGAAAAAGGTCTTTCCCTGGGAGGAATACTGAGGTACGCTGAATAATATTCAAAAGCAGATATTAATTGAAAAATGTCTGTTATTAACCGCAAAATGGAAATACTTCCTAATGCTACTAAAAGCTATTATGCTAGATGGGCAAAGCCTTCTAATTTAAAAATTACTTCAGTATGATTCAAGTACACTGAGGTATAAAAACTGTATTTTAAAAAACAGTTAACAAATACTATCATGATGTGCCCATTAAACTGGGCTAAGGCAGTTGGTTTCTGGATCCATGTTCGGATAAATTAGGGTAAACACTTGGAATCAGGAAGTTCTTGATATGAACTGGCTGAAATTTTGGAAATTATTCAAGCAATAGAAGTCTTTCACTGTTTAGGATCACGTGTGCATTATCCTAAATGCACAAAACACGATATGCACATCATGACTGATGTAATATCTATCCATCTCATTGTCTTTAAAAGAGAAGTTATTTCAAGGTTCTGCTTTTGTTCACCATGTGCACTAAACCATTTTTGCATTGCAAAATTCTCAAGAGATCTTTTTACCTGTCAGAATTACATCATTAAAAACTAATTTTTTAGAATGGCAAAGACTAATTGTCCAATAACTGAAGAGAGTGACTCAAGATTAAAGAAGGAACATCAGTAATGCAGTGAAAAAGAGCATTATTTCTTCCATAGACAGCTTTGGTCAGTGTTTTCTTTAGGATGTCTGGCGTTCATGTCAGTAGTTTTGACACGTCTCTGGTTTTTGCTGTCCTGAAGCTCAGTTCAGACAGTGACAATAGGCTGTTATTGATCAATCCAATTGAAAATTATTAGAACCAAACTGAGAAGGCCAACACAAATGCCAAAAATAACCAGTGCACATGCCTGTGAAGAAAGAAAAGCAAAAATTAATGCTTTAGTGAAGGAAGCATTTTACATTTCTACGGCTTATAACTAATGATGAAAAAACCTGTAAGAACAGGTTTAAATAGTGTCTTTTAAAATAATCTTTAATGTTTCAAATTACTCAGTCTTCAAACACAAGGTATCTGCTTAGGGGGAAACTGAACTAAGCCTGCTCTGGGATAGTTTCATTGGGAACTCTCAGAGCAGTCTGGTTTGCTTGCGCACACTACCCATCTGCAAAAAAAAAAAAAANCCCTTTACAACTCTGAAAGAATTAAGAAACTGAATTTGTATTTTACTCAAAATATAACTCAAGTTACAATGGATTCTTTACATTTTTGAATAGCCAGATGATAATAAAACCACAGTTCAAGAGACAGTAGATTGCTGATGACAAGGCCCCAAATCTGTTGGAACTAGTCAAGACTTTAAATGGTCAGAAAGCATCATTATTAGATTTTCTTTCAGATTCCCTATTTTGTCAATACAAGAGCAGCCCCATGAATCATAAGAATGGCAGAAGGACTATGTATAAACAGTCTGTCAGCATTTTAGCCACTGTC
>WAAD01032311.1:247-18564 GCA_013389945.1 Fregata magnificens | reverse complement strand
AGCAGTGGTTAAAATTAAGACAAAGTTACCGTGCAAAAAGCAGGCTGCTGCACAAATTCCACTAGAACTTAACTTACTAGACCAAAAGAGAAACCATAAAGAGGAGAAAAAAAAACGGAAGCAGGGGGGGGAAGATGTTTTTGACAAGGCTTACATAGAAAACAAGCATAAATACTGTTTCACTTAAATGCAGTTTGGCTTTGTCCCAGCTGCCCAGACAACATCAGAGTAATGCATAAAAACTGAGGAGAAATTGGATTAAAAGTCAACATCTGAAAACTATAGGGAAAAGCATGTATTCAGGTCAACACTCTGGCATACGGACATACTGCTAGTCAAAAATCTCTTGTGAAGGACTTTCAGAAAGACTAGAGGTATCACGAACGATAAAAGAAAATGCTCACAGATTTTGTGAACTGCAATGAAAACAAGAACTTTGCCCCTTGGATTACGTGCTCTACGGCATATTAAGATGCATCTAAAATGAGCCTGTTTAAATATAATTAACACACATGGAAAAAAAGCATACCCCAAGTTTTTGTGGTGATAAAAAGTCCTCTCTGCTAAGTTTAAGATAAAACAGTCCAGGATATACAAAAAGCAAACATGTTGATGTAGTTGAACCTTTAAAAAACAGAAAGTAAGATTTTATTTAAAGCAAGTCTGAAGTATATTAGCTTATCATAATACTGAATTTTTTGAAGAAAAGTTAAAAAAACCCAAAAACCAAAACAACAACCACGACAACTTACCAACTACTCCAAATACATTTTTAATGTCTGGCACGTACATGGCAAACAAAACAACAATTGTATTCAGTGTTAAAGTGACAAGGATATGGCAAATCCACGACACAGGAAGATGAGAGAAAAATACCATCAATACAGCTTTCCTTGCCTACATAATATGAAGAGAAACATTGCATGGGTAAATACATACATATACATATCTTTTAATCTTATCTCAATTCATAAACTTAAGAATTACATCATTCCAGGTGTGAAAGAACATTTTAAAAATAAAAATGCAAAAAATTTATTAATAGTTCAATGTTTTGTCTTTCTGTAGCATACAGTTTACTTTAGTATTAAAGCAGTATTTATCACGTGGCCTTAAGGAAGTACTCCGTTTTCGCAGGGACAAAAGAAGGTCCGGGGAATAATGCTTTGTCTCTTTCAGCATGCTTGGTAGCAAATGTCAGGATGCTGCCAACTGTTATGTAATCTATACACCACTTCTATATACACAGTTTTGCATGCACAACCTTTTTTGGTCATAACTGAATGAATTTTCAGTTCTACCATGGTATTGATAAACTAAAGTAGGCATTTTTTGTGAAATAGGTCAATATGTGGTTTTAATTTACGATTAAATTGAGTTTTCAAGTATAAGTGTGTTTGTGTGTGGGTGCGTGCATGCAGAAAGGAAAAACCAAGTCAGCAAAACTCAATTTAAGAGGGGGAAAAAAAATCAAACTAAATAAACTTTAGAAGTTCTGAATTCTCTAAATTAAAAACAATGATGTGGGCTAGTTTTAATCTGAAATCTGTCTCAAGAGCACAAATTAGCTTAGTGGTTAGCTGTTATTTTGGGGCTCTCATGGAACATATGCAAATATGTGGTCTTTGATCAATCACTTGACAAGTGAATAAGATACACAAGACTAGATGTGACTCAAATATTGCAGTCTGCAAAGCATTAGTGTTACCATTGCTTATGCCAGCTTCAAAACGTTTAGGAGTACTTACTGGGAAATGGATTAGAGGGACTGTCAAAAGCACAGCAAACAGTATGGCTACTTTAACAGTCACGATGACAATATCATGTGGCAGGTACCTGCTGTAACCTTGTAGCAATTCAGAGTCCACTTTGTCTGAAAACCAGAAAAATTAATTGCTTTGTTAATCATTTGAGAACTAAGATAATTAGCAACGCATATTAAGCTTACATTCAAATTGATCAGTTTGCTTGTGACTAATGCAGAGTGGAGGCGGGTTGCAGATATGCATCACTTTGGCATTACTGATATACTAGCTCTAACAGATATGCAACCTTGAGAAAAACTGAAAAAAAATTTGAAGAGGCAAGCCCCTGTAGAGCCTCTGCTGAAGCCAAAGCTACCTAAAGAGAAGATACAAATATGGAGGAGAGAGCATTAAAAAGAAAGATGACCTGACATGAAGCCAAGTATACAGTACTGTAAAACTTGTTCTATGTGTCTGAAAGAGTCAACAACAGATTCTTTTGGTTCAACTAGAAGCCACAAACAAATTAATTTTGCTAATTTGGCTGAATTCCATTCCCTTTTTTTTCCCAGAAACATAAGGTGATATGCAAGGTAAAATTTCATTATTTGAATGAAAAGCTACAATTCTAATTTAAAGGAAGAAAGAAATGTTCAAAACTATGCTAGCATATGTGCTTTTACTGGCAACAGTTAGGAATGTATTGCTGGATGACGTGGAGAAGGATAACTAGCATCAGTTATACTTCTAAAAGATATTTATTTTTAAAAAAACCAAAACACAACAACATTATTGAGAATGGACGCTGATTTTTCCCTATGCCAAATGAGTAGACAAGGACAACACAAGGACACCCCAAGGCTGTCATTTTGGATTCTTATAGCACGCAGAGAACAATCGAGGACTGCACCCAACCAGGCCAAACACTTTCAAACGACAGCTCTGTCTTCTTCAGCAGTAAGAATCTCATGTGCTATCCACCCAATGCATATTTAGCTTTGCAAAACCAACTCTATTGTGGAATTACTATAGTATCGTATACCATGGATACACCATCATGAGCGTTACTTTTGTACTATTCAAGGCAGAAGTGGGGCAAAAAGTGATAAATCAGTGATGAATCCTTCACCTCTGATTTTTTCCCTTTTAAGGTGAAAAGTTTCACTAAGTTAATAGCAAAAGTCAGAGCCCTGAAAGTGGTCTGCTATCCTGACTCTTTTTTTTGGGCACACCCTGACTCTATGCTTTTTTGGACTTCAGAATGGACCAAAATTTCCACCAAGTGCAGTCGTTGTATGAAGTTTCGAATTCACAGAAAACAGAATACACCATCTGAACCACAGAAAGATGAAGCACGTCTCATTTCAAAGAGGGAACTCTTTTTTTGTTTTCAATTTAAAATAAAATGTTTTACATTTTCTCAGACTGGTGTTTTAGGAATAGGGAACAGATTCTCTTTATTTAAAGAAATAAGTTAATTAAACAAGACGACCAAAAAGTGAAAAAAGGAGAAGAAGCTTGGGGGAGCGGGAAATCTCTTGCAGACATTCACTGTTGGTTCCAGTGTTTTAGGCTCTTGAGTCTAAGAGTTACTAAAAGAAATCAGGCTTGCAGAAAATCAGAAATGTTCCCAGTGAAACAGACTAAAAGACTATGGTCAAGACAGGGTCTTGTCCGAAAGAAATCATGACAGTGAAGGTAACAGGAACTGGGATGGTTTCTAGGCCGACTACCATTTTTCTTTTTTCCTTTTTTCTTTTTTTTTTTTTTTAACTTCTTGTTGAGATCTCATCTGGAGACAGATGGTTATCTCGCACTGCCTGCTGAATCTCTCAGACTCTCAGAGTGGCACTCAAAACTATATTTTCCTATAAACCACATGGAGACAGTTAGGAAACAGTAATAGTGGCCTACATGCTACTAGGGGTTTCATAACTCCCCACATAATTTTTCAAAGGATTCTGAGTGTCAAGGGAACATGTTCAGACAGTTATGGTCAGACATATACTTATACTTGGGGAAAAAAGGTGCAAAATTCCCTAGAAATTTGGAATTATTAGCTGCTGAAAGCCAACATTCTTGGTGCTTTGTCAGACACTATGTCAACCCCACGATCAAGAAATACAGAACACTCTGAAAGGAGAGGAAATCCTAATCAAAACACTTTTGTCTTACTGCCTTACTGTCCCTTGTAAGAATTTTTATTCATTCCAATCAACACAGGTTAGCATGCGGTCATCTCATAAAAAGGGTGAGTTTTCAGAAGACATTAAAAGAGGCCTCACAGGTGACTGTGATGCATTTATGTGATGGCATTTGTAGGATACTACTCCAGAAGACAGTTAGATCACCAGGTAGAGGTGGCTGTATTTGACAATGCGTGCTATGTGAGCAAAACACACCATAACACAAATTTAAAGCAGGATACACAGAGCCAAATGACATTTCTTAGAAAAGGCATCACACTGTGATACTATATGACAGGATACTAAAATTGCTATATGAAATACACACTCACCTACACCTGCCAAGGTTATGATGGACCTTTAAAAAAACCCCACTACGGAGATAAGGGTTCTGAAATCTTTCTGAGTATTTGGGAAATGCAAGAATACCAGACAGACAAAGTCATTATGTTTAAACTCAACTAAAAAACTGTACCCAAAAGTATTCAAGAGTCCAAATGCAGAGTTATTAAATTGGTACTGAAGCACATTGCCATGTAAGCTCTACAGCAAATGGAACTGAAAGATGTCTGTAGAATTTGGTAGGGCAAGTCTCATATCCTGCTTTTCTGTTTGGCAAATAAAAACGTACATTTACTTCATCAAGCACTATGTCAATAACATCTCTAAGAAATGTGTGTTTCTTGGTTCAGTTCATGTATCAAACAGATTATCACCTCTGGCTCAGGAACTGCATGCAACACAAACTATTGAAGACAGGAAGCATGTGCTAGGAAGCCCAACTCAAAGCTTACCCTTTTAAATTTTTAAATCCTTCCCTACTCTTTTGTCATTGCCCTCCACTGAAGTCAAGACACAAAACTAGATGGGTGCTTTCTCTGATTCAGACCTTCTAATTTTCTTATGTTCCTTGTTAATTCTTTTCCAGAGTCCTCTAGCTTGTCTTTACATTACAGATAAACAAAGGCATCATGAAGAAGTCACTTTGTACAATCCTTTAAAATAAAGCTTTCCTGAATTCGATGACACATGGAAAATTTTTTTCCACTTCCAGCAGATTTCTAGTGAAATAGCTAATGTTAGTTCCAATTAATTCGTAAAAATACAAAAACAGAAGAAAGAAGCCATACATGCCTTGTACTCAAGTAGTATCGGACAGGGCAAACACGCTGTAAACCTTCATGCCTACCTAACATTAGGGCTAGCTTGCTGTGGGTCAAATTCCCCTCATAAAACGCAGCAGCCTCAGTGCTACTTAAGAGACTACAAATGTGCTGGGATATCACAGGGTTAATAAGTGATAAATGTTCCTAGAAGATACAGCCGTAGAACAGATCCTTCAAACCTGTTGGACAAGCTGACTCTTATCAGATCTCAAAATTTCTCACAGACCATGATAAATCCATTCCTGGCTTCTAAGTGAAAATATTATACAGTCCAACATACAGTGGCAATCAGTAGCCTAATTACATAGCATTAGAGAGCATCAACAGACCATCAGCTACAGTTTAGGGACCAATATCTTGTCTGTATAGCATTTTAGGGCATAAACCCTGCAAAGTTTACCTACATTACATGTTGAGAAGTCAATGAGACTGTAATACTTTGCAGTGTTAGGCATATTCTTAAGTCTTCACAGGAACAAGGTTTCTGAGGATTCAAGAGTATCAATGCACAAACAAGCCTGAAGTACTCCAGACAGAATGCATTCATCATTTATTATTAGCCTTCATTCTAAAGAATACTTGAAGAATATACTTACCATAAAATGTCAGGTACCCAAACAGAGCAGACATAAAGTAAATGAGGAAACTCAGACCAATTCCTGTCACAGTTACATTCTGCATTCTACTTTTGGATGGACTAAAATGCAAAAAACCCAGAAAATTACTGTTGCTTAATCTGTATTGTGGACTATTAAACACAATGCAATCTACATTTAAAAAAAAAAAAAAAAAAAAGCAGCTTGCTTTTCATAAGAAAGCATCCTCTAAATTTATGGCCACAGACTATTTGCTGAGGTCTGTGCTGTCAGTAACATTTAGGGTTTTTAAAAGTATTTTTAATCTCGTAATTAAAGGGCACTTTTCATGCAGACAACTAATACTGTCACCATCTTGTAGGTAATTCAGACATACCAGAGTATTTTTTAAATCAAAGTTTTGATTTATACAGGATGATATATACTCAGAGCCAGGAACAGAATCTGGGTCAAAAAAACCACTGAATCAGATGTGGCCAAATGCAGATTCAGTTACAGCAATAAAAATTAACTAGTAAGTACCTTAGCATAAGACCTTTTTTCTCCAGATTGTCCAGGCCAGGACAATGTACTGACATTGATGATGGAACGATATTTGCTATTTTTCTCTCCTGTAAGAGAGGAAAAGCCAGTACAGACTAAAACTGTACATTTCCCCAAAACATGAAAGCTACTTCGTTCACATTGTTTGATGGCACTGACTACAAGAAGGGCCAGAAGGAGGATCCAGAGAACTACAGGCCTGTCAGTCTGACCACGGTGCCGGGAAAGGTTATGGAGCAGATCATCTTCAGTGCCATCAAGCAGCACGTACAGGACAACCAGGGGATCAGGCCCAGCCAGCATGGATTTATGAAAGGCAAGTCCTGCTTGACTAACCTGATCTCTTTCTATGACAAGGTGATCCACTTAGTGGATGAGGGAAAGGCTGTGGACGTTGTCTACCTAGTCTTTAGTAAAGCCTTTGACACTGTTTCCCACAGCATTCTCCTGGAGAAACTGGCTGCTCATGGCTTGGATGGGCGTACTCTTCGCTGGGTGAAAAACCAGCTGGATGGCTGGGCCCAAAGAGTTGTGGTGAATGGAGTTAAATCCAGTTGGCGGCCGGTCACAAGTGGTGTTCCCCAGGGCTCAGTACTGTGGCCAGTTCTGTTTAAAATCTTTATCAATGATCTGGACGAGGGGATCGAGTGCACCCTCAGTAAGTTTGCAGATGTCACCAAATTGGGCAGGAGTGTTGATCTACTTGAAGGGTCTACAGAAGGATCTGGACAGGCTGGATTGATGGGCTGAGGCCAACTGTATGAGGTTCAACAAGGCCAAGTGCTGGGTCCTGCACTTGGGTCACAACAACCCCATGCAACGCTGCAGGCTTGGGGAAGAGTGGCTAGAAAGCTGCCCTGTGGAAAAGGACCTGGGGGTATTGGTCGACAGCCGGCTGAACATGAGCCAGCAGTGTGCCCAGGTGGCCAAGGCGGCCAAACAGCATCCTGGCTTGTATCAGGAATAGCGTGGCCAGCAGGACTAGGGAAGTGATTGTCCCCCTGTACTCAGCACTGGTGAGGCTGCACCTCAAATAGTGTTTTCAGTTTTGGGCCCCTCACTACAAGAAGGACATTGAGGTGCTGGAGCATGGGATATTAGGAACAATTTCTTCATGGAAAGCATTGTCAAGCATTGGAACAGGCTGCCCAGGGAAGTGGGTGAGTCACCATCCCTGAAGGTATTTAAAAGATGTGTAGATGGGGTGCTTAGGGACATGGTTTAGTGGTGGACTTGGCAGTGCTACATTAACAGTTGGACTTGATGATCCTAAAGGTCTTTTCCAACCTAAACGATTCTATGATTCTATGAAAATAAAAATTATTCAAGAATAATTTAGGGAAAATATTACAGAAATACTATCATCATATTTTAATATTGCATGTGTTTTCATACATTACCTTCGGAGCTCACAGTAGATGGGTAAGACTGAGGTATGGCAGAGAAAAGAGAAGGCCATAGTTGGTATTGCATAAGCACTCTAAAATAGAAGAAAAACATCTTGTAGGCTGTTTGTTCTTACAGATGGTTGGAAAAATATCTGGATGAATTCAGAATTCAAGCGTTGGAAGTCACTGGAAATCTTTCCACATTAATGATTTGAGATAAATCTCCACAACACAGAATGGTGTCTCATTCCACAAAAAATGGACCTTTTCAACTAGTACCTCTTCAAGTGGTGGTCATAGCTTACTATTTCATGGTCAGGAGAGGTCATACTGCCTATAAGCCAACAACTGAAAGATTCTTTTTAGCTATATTGAGGCCAAGTACTTACATAAAAAGAGTAGGATTTGCCCCAGAGTCAGTGTATCATTCATGAAATTTTCTAAGAAGTTTTCTAAATTCTAATATCCACAGCTACCTGTCAAATTACTGATTCCTTCATCCTGACTTCACTATTTTCTTATTACTCCTTCAGAAAAATTTGGATACAGCATCCAGAAAATATAACATGCTTTGGCATCTAAAGTTTTAAGATAGTTATATAATTAAAGTTGCAACCACACAATTAGTGATGTATTATTCCAAAAACTTGTAATAGAAGAGATGAATCATCTAGTACAGCTTACTTCTAATTGCCAAGTGGAATAAGCTGAACTATAACAAACACTTTTGTGCTGACATAATCAGGCCCATACTAGTAAAAATACGCCACTTTCTGTTGATAAAGTTAAAATTAAAAAGAAGTAGAGATCCCAAGATTCTTCAAAGCACAAAAGGCCACACAAAAGGCCAGAATCTCACGGTAGATGTTTCTGGTCAAAGCAAAATTTCTTCTTTGATCTACAGATAACATGTCTCATGTTTGCATTGCCCAAGCTTCTTCTTCCCCCCCGCCCCCTTCTTCTTGGGAGGGTGGGGGTGGATTTTGTTTTTTCAGATGAATGCAACCAACTGTGTCCCTCCTAAATTTCACTACGCTACAGGCCTATCCCAGATTTGTTCTTCCCTTTTTGCCTTCCTCTTCAGCCCACAGAGACTGGAGCTCTACAAGATACTTCCTCTCCTGCAAGCCTTGAGGGGCGGTGACATGATTGAAATGCCACATTAATTAACAAATACCTGAGCTGGCATCCAATGAAATGCACAAGATTGCATTAGGCCTGAAGAATTAGCTTCAGGTAAGAAAAAACCAAGGTTAGGTCCAGGCAGTTTCAGGAAACCTGTTCTACCCCGCCAGGAACTAAAAGTGTGCACACAGCCAAGCAGCATTGACTTCCAGCTGAGGGCATATTAAGTTGGCTGGATCCAACTGCATCATGAGGCTGACCGCTGTTGCATCTGTTATACTTTATACTTTGGTCATATTTGCAAAATGTTTTCATAAATGCTAACTTGGACAGCCAGTCTTCATATAAAAAAGAAAGAGTGAGAATGGATAACACTTGGCAGCAGGTATAGGAAATATTTCAGCAGCCTATAACTAGTTTTACAGAAGAATAGCTTACCCTGGATAGAGTTTAAACCCCAGTTCTTTAAAAACCACCATCCCCCTTTAAGTTTGCGTATTGTTAATAGAGATTACCTCTTTTGAAAGATGAAAGAGCTTTGCTTTACAATCCCCAGTAGAATTTGAAACCTGCAAGACATACATGCAAAAAAATGGCATAATGAAAGAATAAGCCCAAACCACAGACATGAAACTTTTCAGTTTCTGTGATGACTAAGAAAAGAAGGAATTTAAATTACAAGTAATTCTGAAAGCGTTAATGTAAAAAAACCATTACAGTTACTAATAAAATTAGAAGAACTTCAAAACAGCATGCACTTTACCTGTAAAGTCTCTATGGCACTATTTAGAGGTAGAGGACACGGGATTGACCATTTTTTTATCATAATCTGCAAAGACAGCATATTCAATGTATGAATGATACCCTAAAAACCAGTTCAAATTTAGATATACGTAGCTAAAATATCAGACTGTTGGTATACAAAGCAGGGAGCTACACCCATAGTAAATTAACAGGTTGGACTGGTAGATAGGCCACAAGAAGGGAACTTGACAGAAAAACTTGTCAGTGCCATTCCATACAGCTGCTTACCATGCACAGCTGGCAGCCTTATGGCGTGCCTATCTGGAGGTGGTGTACTGAAATGAGCTCTGACATTAACTGAAATACAACCAGCACTCCACATTCACTCTCTCTGTGCTCCGCACTGACTGCCTCCCGTACAGAATAGCTGCTGTTAGCTATCCCAGGCTCTTTCCCTAAGTAGACAAGCCCTTAACAGAGATAGAGCAGAGCCTAGGGCTAATCTTAAAAGGCAGAAACATATGGTTTGGACTAGAAAGCAAAGGAAAAACAATAAATGCAATTATTGTCCCAGAATGTCATTGGGGCTTTAGCTACACCCTGCTGGTTTAGGGACTGCCAAGTAACAGGGCTGAAAATCAAAGGGAAATTAAAATACGAAATGTTACCTCCTTTTTCAGGAGCCTAGTTTAAAATGATAGTTGAATTGCTCTCCTCACCCTAATTAATTTCCTATTGTAGTTGCCTGGCTTTAGAGGTTATAATTCTTTTGAAGCCTAGAGCAAATAATTAAAAACTTAATTAAAGACTCAGATTCACAAGAAGAATAACATGGAAGAGGGCACTTCTCCTGGCTCAGAGAACTACTTTTTGCTTGCAGCTAAGTGGTGTTTCCCAGAGGACAGGGATTAGATGCTCCCTCTTGTCACCAGTGCCAGGAGGAGCAAACAAATGCTACCTCCGGACAAAATGTGGGGAAAGGAAACTGCAGGTACACAGCACACTGAGTCCATTGTGGCAGTAACACACGTCTTAAATTGCATGACTAAGAACAACTCAAAACAACTCAAGGTATGGAAGTAGGTAGTACTTGCTCAACAGCAGTCTGCAAACTTTGTGAAAAAGAATTGTCAATGGAAATCCTGCAACCATGTTTCTGACACTAAACTGGCACTGCTTAATACCAGGAGATCCGTTCTTACCTGCTTATTGATTGGCTAAACTGCCTCTTCTGTGCAATGTGAACTGCAACCTCATCTGAGGAAGGGTGTAAGAAGGGACAAGAGCATGCTGGTAGTACATCAAGAAGTTCAACCGAAGAGCGAGCAAGGGTGAAGGAAGAAAGGACCAAACACTAACCTATAACTTGGGCCTGACCCTGTCACATGGGTCACCCCTGCTATATCTCTTTCTTGCGCACTAAGCAGCGAGAAGCTACGAGCTGAGACACAGATGCAGACTGCATGGCTGTTTTACATGCACCGTGGATGCATGGCTGTGCTACCTCCCCAGGAAGGCCAAGGTTGTTGGCTAGCTGAAGACATTTATGAGGCTAAGCAAGAGGGCAAAATATTTTTTCAAGGAGATCTCTGAGTATTTAAAGGTACCCAGACAGGGGAAATAAAAGGAGACGCTTTGAAGGCTCCAAAGTAGAAGGCTTTGTGGGAACTCTGGCTAAGGCTGGAATAGGCTTCCTGAGCAATGAAAAGGGGCATGAAGCTAAAGGGCAAGCTTTTGGGAAAGTAAAGTGTGCCAGGCAGTGGTGGGGGCAGGGTTTCCTCCAAGCTAAAGAGCAAAGATATATATAAACATTGCAGAGGGAGGACAAGACAACCAAACATAAAAAGCTGAAGAACATTTTTCTAAAATGAAATTAATACAGATTAAGAGCAGATTGAAATGGAAATAAAAGGAGACAAAATAAAATGCACTAAGTGCATTTAAAATCTGTAATTATATTTGCCCACCTGCTTAATTAATCAAATCTGTTTGGGTTTCCAATTGTAGTCTACTCCGTATTTCTAATGAGGTCCCCCCCAACAGGAAGAGATTTTTAAGTTGGCAGCACAGCCCAGTTAGCTGAGCAGTCATGCAGGCAGCACAGACAATCTTCCTCTGGAACTTTAAGCCTATTTCACATAAACATTGGCTTTTCAGTATAACAAAGATTTGGTTTTAAGTGAAAAAACCTAAAACCTAAAGGGAGACTCTAGTGGAAATAGGGTATTTTAAACCCATACCAAAAACATTGCTAAAAACTAAAGTTAGAGGCTCAAAATGTTCTAATATTCTCAGTGATGTTGCTTTTTTGTATTCTGCAGAGGGAAAACAGGAATCCTTTATTCTGGTAGTACTGACAGCACTCGGCAAAGAGGGGCTCTCTGTGCATAACAACATTCATTACACATGGCAGGTTCCAAATCCGCATCCCATTTTGTTCTGGCAACATAAACAAGGATTTAGAAAAATACCATCAGAAATCATTAACACCTTTGTTGAACAAGCTACCAATAGGGCTGTCTCCACAAAAAAAGAAAAATGTCTTTACTCTTCACCAATATTCAATATAGCAAGAGGGGAGGCAATAAAAAAAAATAAAGTTTAACAATCACATTTAATTTCTTTTCACTTAGGATTCAACTCAGGAAAGTATTCAACAATCAGAAACAAAAGTGCTCAGGACCTCACAGAATCTGGCGTTGAATTAATAGATTTGTTTTTCTCCCGGATCAGCTCATCTCAGTGTTTTCACTTTTTTCCAAGTGAGGACTATAACCAGTATATTAACTTTAAAGGAAAAGACACTGAAGCACAGAGAGGACATACGTGACGTACCAAAGCCCCACAGCAGAGCACAGAGAACAAAGAGTTGTCTCTAGACCTTTTGCTCAGTGCACTCACTAGACCACACTGACCAAGACATATGCTGTCTATTGTACTTATCTTTTCTGCAGGCTGTATTCAAACTGTGGCTTGCTAGCAAAAGCTGAACAGATGGTATGCACTTGAAAATGCACAGAATTATTGTATATGCAAAATATAAATGTATTACTTCCATATGACTAACACAGTTTTCTTCTGGAACAAATTAAAACATATCTGCCATACAGAAATTAACATTGTGCAAACTAAAACACCATTTCAACAGCACATATCACCCACTTCAAAGCATTAGATATGAAAACTAAACCACAGATAATGCCTTTGAGTTTCAGTGCCTAAAGAAGTCAGAGAGAGTATTCTGTGAAGAGTATTAGTTTTCTTTAAATATCCATAACGGCTTTTAAAAATGTTGACCTCAATTAGATTCACTCAATTAGATGTGGCTGCTTCTTTGTCATTTAATAACAAGGAGTAAGCATACAAATTTAACCATTTCATAAGAAATCCAGTAGTCTGCGTACTTCTTCCTTAGTGCTTTCTACCTACTTTTTTGATAGAGAATCAAAACTACACCCTAACTTGAATCATCCCAGCTTGACAGGTCTGCATGCAAGTCTTGCTTACACACTTGACTTTTCTGAGCCCCAAATTGTTTTCAAATGCATCCACCCATTACAACAGCTTTCTTCAGAGATGCATACACTTTCCTATTGAAATCCAGGAGCTGGACTTGTTTTAAAAGTCTTGCAACTAGCTTCAGCCAAAGGCCTATTTCAGCATTACAGTTAGTGCCTTTTTTTTTTTCCTTTTAAGATAAATTTTAGGAGAGAGGTCAAAAGTTAAGGTAATTTATAAATATTACAAATGAATTTCCATTAGCTCTGGAGAGGCTGTAGCTGCTCCTCAGTGCTCAGCTTAGGAAGAATACTTCCCAAGGTCCTACAAACACTGCAATTCTCCAGGGATACCCTAGGGAGATGTTTTGACAGCTTTGAAGTTTGGTTTTATCACATGGTTTAGTTCCTAATGGATTGCCTTGGTCTCCTGGATGGCATGTTTGCTCAACTTGCCTTCAACTCTGTTTATCCCTTTGTAAAACAGGTATTAAATGCAAGTCAATGCAAGCCAGAAAGACAGGGGAGAGGGGGAACGTTTTTCCGGGCTCCCAAGTAAGATTCTTGTTTCTACACCTAGATAACAGAGTGCGAGTTGCTTGCTTGTACTACATATTACACACATGCGTTAACATACTTTCTCCCTGTAAAAAGAAAAATAGTGCAACTTAGATGCACATTTTCCCTCTTAGATCTGCCTAGCAGGTCTCACTTTTGATATTTGGAAACATCTACCTCACAGGGGCCTTGAGAGGGTGAACATCAGGGTCAAAAACCCCCATATGGCTCAGAGAAAAGAACTTTTCCTTTCAGCGGGAAAGAAGAATAAGGTCATTGACGTATTAATGAATCTTGTAAACTGCCTTAATGAAGTTCTAGTTTTCTTTGCCTTTTTTTGAACTCTGTCACTCCATTATACATGTAAATTTAATTTATTTGGAGTATATTAAATTTTCTTCTGCACTAGCTGCAGTAAGTAATAGTTAGAAGCTAAGAAAACAGAATTCCATTCCACTACTAGTAGGGAAACAAAAGTATATGTGCCAGCTCCCTTCACCGCACCGTCAGCAAAACAAAAATATTGTTACATTTACCAGTCCAAAATATAATTATTTTAAATCTTTTCACATGCTTGAAAGTTCATATACATTTCCATGCCTCAGCAAAACAAATGTAATCTGTCCAAGCAAGCACATACTGAATGTAAGGAAAACGCTAAATTTCACATAAAAAGTTAAGGGGGGAGGGGAAGACAATTCATTTCAAAACAGGCTTATGAAAACATTCAAACAATAAGAAAAAAAAAACAGATAAGCTGTGCACAGATTTTTAACTTACCACAAGAGCAAAGTACACCATAAAGAAAAATGATAAACTACTTGTGTAGCCAAGAAAGCCTGTAAAATAACAGTAAAAATAAAAGAGAATTTATAAGGAAAGTGATCCTAATGTACAGCTAAAGCTTTACATTTTAGGCATGTTTTCTATTACGGTGCTTGGTATCTGGGGCTTAGGACTCAGAATAACAACATTCCAACTGCCTGTCACAGATCATTTATGTAGTTTTGTAGGGCAGAATTAGAACTGGCTTACCACTAATGGCACGCTGTAAGTAAATGCAGCTCTTTAATGTTCTGCTGTAAAGATTTTATTTTAGTATTGCAGACAAAATACTACTGCAACCCAAGTAATAGGTTAACTAGGCAGGGCTGGAAGGCAGAACACACTACAACAACCTAAGTAATGCCCACCATCACCAGCCCCCTGCCAGTTAAAATAAATAAATAACCCATTAAGGTTTTAAAGTCTTCAATTGTAATTGCTACTAAAGTAGAATAATATTCGCTTCTCTCCTTTAATTACTCACCTATTTTAGGAAGAAGCGCAAGAGGAAAAACAATGCAGACTGAGGTAATCAGTAGCAGCAGTCTCCCATCAAGGTACCAAGACCTGTTGGAATATCTATTTATGACTGATACAAAGCTCAAGAGTCCTAAAATGTATGTTCTACTTTAAAACCATGATCTTAGACAAAATAACCACTAGGACAAGAAAAATAAATAATTTCCAGTCTCACATGCTATTTACATGAATTTGTATTCCTAGTTTCTATATTGTGATATAAAATAGTTCCCAGATAACGAGGAAGCAGAGCACCATCCCGTAACAAACCAGCATGGCAGGCAAAGTTCCACAGGCAAATGTCTGCATGGATCAGAGGTCTGATGTGTGTAAGTTATTTCTCAGCAGCACACTGTGCAAATCCCTGCCTTTATTCAAAGCAATGATCAGAGGGAAGGGTATTTCATACTCTACAGATTTCCAATAGAAGCACTGATATAGTTTGCTACATGTATCTTGAAATGGATTACACTGAGTTGCATGTTTACACAACTGGAAGAAACAGCAACATTAATTCCCACCTACTGCTGAACTTCCCTTCCAGTTTATTACCCCTACATGATCTTAGCTCCTTACCATTTCCAAGAGGTGTGAAATAGAAAGCTAAGTTACCCAACCTATTTGTTTGGAAATTCAGTTATGTTTTCGGAACGTACCAACCTCCTCTTCTGCCCAAGCTTCATTACACCTATCATCACAGCGTTCAAATAACAGAAGAAAACAACAAGTATATCAACTGCCAGTTAACTTGAAATGACATTTGCCATCCAGAGGTGATATAAAAAAGAACAGCAATAAAGAGAACTTTCTTATCTTTAACTTTGCAGAAAGTGATCACTCATTCTTTGCATACATCCACATAAAAATTAAAGGACAGAAGGGATGGAAATCATGCTAATGAAATCTGCTATAATGTTTATACATAAAGCTATACATATAAAAAAAGCATTGTAGAGGCATATGAAGTCTTAACGCATTTAAAATCTATTCAAAGTATCAAAATCTCATCTCCAAACTGATGAAAGTACAGATGTATAAGTTGTTAAGAAACAAACATCTTGAAGGTGGCTCCCCCTAACTCAGTAATAACCATATCCTGTACTGATAAACATCTTGCACATCAGCCTCCGACTTTACTACCTATAAACACCTTGGCCTTTGACCTTCAAGTTTATTTAGTCCAGGATATGGTTAGCACCTAATAAACAGGCAGCACCTCAAGTTATCATAAGGAAAGTAGCATAACACCTGTGTTAAAGAAAAATTACCATATACGTATATTAACTACTGTCATACATCGTGGACAATGACTTGTGTCACTCGTTTGAAAAAATAGGCAATATAAATGAACAGAGAAATGTCAAGGTTGAGGGCATCTTCACCACATCAAAAAATCAAAGTAACCCTTAAGTAACAATGTCCATATTAAAAATTACTCAAAATACATCACTCTTCAAAAAAATGTATTACTAGCCTAGGTCTGCTACTGCTACAGTGAAAAAGCAACTTTGCCAAGATGAGCTCCCTGCTGTAGTATTCTTCATGATGTTAACATTTAGCATTCACATTTTTTTAAACTTTTTCTTTCTTTCTAGTATGGTGGATGTTCAGATTAGGGGGAACAGTATCATAGCAGTAGGGAAAAGTATAATGAATGCTTCACTATGTGTACAGGTGGGACCAGAGCTCTGTTTTAAGTCTCCCAATTCTAAGCATACAGCAAATCCACAGTTGCCACCGTAGCTCACAAGCTCAGCAGGCCAGAGAAATAATTATTTTGGTTATTTTATGGTAAATGAAAAAACAGTTGTGGGGGAGGGGGAAAAAGAGAGAGGAAAACTGAAATGAGGTGCTGGGAAGGAGAAAAAAAATACTTTATAAACTGCTTAATTTTGGAATACCAATTCTTTTATTTAAAAAGATCTCTTTAAAAAGAACTGCATAGTGGACCATTTACTGGTTATCAGAAAATGTGTCCATTTTTTTCCCCAAATACTGTTGCAGAAATACACTTATTTTCCAAAGGCAGGATAAATGTTTTGATATTGCCTTTAAAATCAGTTTGATCTGCAAATTTAATCCTATATGGTAAAAGCGTTCCAAGTATGAAATATGCAATATAAATCCTTGACTCTACTGAAAATGCTTTGGCATGCAGATGTTCCTCCTCCCTCCCCCATATTTTAACTAAAAGCAGACATTTATAAATCGCTTTAATTTCATTCCTGAATGCAACAGGACAAGAGATTCATATGTTCTAAATTAGGATCTTACTCTCAGTCCATATCAATTATATAACACACAAGCAAGACAACTTAATTGCATCAATCATATCCTCCTGACAGGGTCATTAAATGTTAACAGAGGGCTCACAAATTACAACTTTTTAACAGAATCCTTATTTGAAACTACGTTCATGTCATCAAAACTATGTAGAATTCTTGTTATGCAGACAGACCGAAACATCTCAACTTGCAATTAACAAGTGTTCCTGTTCTATGTTTTTGTTTTTTAATAAAGACATGAAGATGTATTACACACTGGCTCTGAGCCTTTCAAACACATGCACACCTGCTAACCTTTATCTATAAAAATAACTCAGTGCGCAAAACATTCTTTAAATGGCTTTCCCAAAAGTATGCTTTGAGATGGTATATGCATATAAAATATTTTTCACAGATAGTTTAACTGACACTTTTGATACATTCTAACTACAGTTAAAGATAAATTCTGCACCCAAATGAAAGGGTATCAGATGCTGTAATGACTTAACGAAACAGGAACAGTCATGCAACCACATCTGGAAACAAGTGGTCCAGTTAAAATAGTTTAATCAAACTAGTCAGTATTTATGCCCTTTGCATAAACAAGTTGCTACTTAGGCTTGATATTTGATTACCTAGTTCTGTTGAACAATTTCCTACAATTTAAAAACTCTGTTAGTAAAAAACTACTCTTAACATCTGTGAAGAAATACACAGAAACAAAAGATTATCATCTACCATGGCAATTAATTTGGCAAAATATATGAAATATAGATGTGGGCATACAGAGAAGGTCAGCTATGTGCATGCACCTGGAATACTGCTTGACCACTGCATTTGAAATATTTGCTTGGGCAAAGAATAGAGGAGTCAAATTGTGTCAAATAAACATATATCAATGGAAGAACTCCCAGTAACAGGGGCAGAAACAGGACAAGACTTGGGCTGACAATCAACTTACCATTTGAGCTGCGGTTAGTATTCCTATGGACAACTTCAGGTCTTTCTAAATGCAAAATTGAACTTCACTCCCATCTCCAGCTGTAATTTCAACTAAGGAAGAAGTACGGATGGTGGCAGTGCTGACAGCGCGCTGAGAACTACCATGGCTCAGATGGTTTGTAATAACCAGTTCAACCACTGTAACCTGTCTGCGTGTGT
>WAAD01032303.1:21630-69742 GCA_013389945.1 Fregata magnificens | reverse complement strand
AAAAAAAAAAAAAAAAAAAAAAATCTTGTAGACATAATTAATCATCAGAGCTACAAAACTTTTAGCAGAGATGATTCTGGGTCTGTGGATTTCCCTCATACGGCTCCCATCACACAGGCAGCCCAGCAATCTGCCTCTCTGCTGTTGAGGGCTTGTATGTATTTCTAGCTGCTCACCCACAAGCTTCTTCGATAGAGTGCCTCTTGGCTGCCGGTGTCTGCCAAGACAGACCTTTGTCATTCTACCTCTGAAGTAAGTCTTTAGACTATGCTTATGCTTCAGTATTACTCTATATAAACTCACCTGTACTTTAGGGCCACCTCCTGAAATTTTGGAGATATAACTCATGATATATTTAGCAGCTACAGTCTTTCCAGCACCACTTTCCCCACTATGAAAAAAGGAACACAAAAATGTACCTGTTAGTTTTTAAATAACTCTAGAATGGAGTAATTTGAGGTTTATCTTGTTCAACCAACACTAGGTACCTTAACGATGAATAATAATAAATATACACTATATTGAGATCGCGTAAACTGCTAATATATAGACTGTGATATAGTATTGTAGCATGGTAGTTGGATATGTTTGTGAATAAATAATTTTGAATACATCATCTTGCATGGACACCAGAATCTCTATGGGACTTCACAGTCAGAAAACTATGTAAACTGAGAAATAAATACACTTAAACCAAGATGATCAAAAGAGAATAAGTGCGTTAAGAACTCAATTCTCATCTAAATTTAGTGGGATTTCAGATCTTAACACAAAAACTGATTCAGAAAATCCAAGCTTTGAATGCCATGCCAGACACCTACTTCATTTCAGCAGTCTTTTGTTTTAGGTGTTCCTGAATGAAATAATGAGACATTATTAATCACATCCTGAATGACGGAAGAACTACCTTCCTGTTCCTATGCCTCTTGACACAGGGTACAAGAAGTCTTAATATTCCATACTAGCTTTCACAATTCCTTCCGTTATAATATTTCACTTCAATGGTGAATAATGTTTACAACATCAGTAGATTCGCCTTCTTGCAATTAGCAAGCTTCTCAAGAGGGAAAGAAGATTGGCATGCCAGACAATCCAACCTCACACTTTACTTCATACCTTAAAGCTAACTTCGTTTCAACAGAATTCCTCCAGACTTATATAAATCTTGGTGCAAGTCAGCTTTGACCTTAATGAATTTACCCCGACCTAGAAACTATATTAATACAAAAAAACAACACACCGATGTTGGTTCAATGTCATAAAGGTATCTGAAATATTTTTTTTCTTGTGTGAAAATGTGTGCTATCTTTAAGCTCCTGAATAATTTCAGTGAATGTTGTTGACTCTTCTATCCTGCGCCTACTTGTTCCTGGATATGGATCAAATGCACATCTTTTCCTGCACAAATTTTAGCTGTGTTTGCCAGAGAAACATCAGCATGTCCTGCACAGGAAGAGGAATTGCTGAGAATGTCAACTCATAGCTCCCTATCAGCATGAGTAATGGAGACATTTCCAAAGGTTTAATTCTGAAAAAGCTCCCGAAACTGCCAAGCTGCAAATATCATTTTACATCTTTAAAGCTTCCAAACAAGTACAGAAATACTGAAAGGCACTTTTTTTTCCCCCAGAAATATTTTCATGCTTTTGCCTTCTCCTGACTGTAGTTTTACAGATCAAACAGGAAACTTGAAAAGGTGAAAAAATACTTCTTGATCATCTCAACTGTGACGTGTGGACCATGATTTTTATTATTCCGAGTCATCTTTTCCTAAGCATCAAGAAGAAAGCCTGTATTATTAGTATCTACTACATTCACAGGGACAGACAGAGCTTGCTGGATGGCAAACTGTATTTAGAAGTTCAAATCAGCAATAGTTCGATAATTAAAATCACATTTCTTCAAAATTTGCTCACAGTAAATTTGCTCATCCTGTTGTAAAACAAGACAGACAAACCAATCTAAACTGAATCATACTCTTGAGTTTATATAAGCAGTTTTCAGCTGAATACAGAGGAGTATCCAGGGCCAAACACTGAATGAATTTGATCAGGTATTATTTATCACACAGTAAAAATGTAACACATTTCTGTAAGATTTTCTTTGATGCATAAATTATCCTTCTCCTCTTTGTTGAAATTAAGTGTGGCTTAGATTTCTCATTCCATAGTGTCTGCCACAGAAATTGATCTGGAAGAGTATAGTTCCATTTTATTGTTATTCTCTGTTTCGATATAAGTGGTCCTTTATACTAAACTAATTTGGCCAAAAGACTGCCTTTCAGAGTTTGCTTTAGATTTATGCATGCATACACCTTTTTTTAATTTTATGCTTTTATTGCTCAGAGACCAGTAAATTGCTCCAATTAAACTAGAATAGAACAGGATCATGCATTATTTAGGAACCAAAGTAACTTTATCTGATGGGATGGTATCTTGCCCCCAGTAAAGCTCAAATAGTCAACTGTAACAGGGAAATCGTGGCATTCCTGCCGAATGATTCTCATACAGAAGCTTCTTCACATATATCTTACTGCTCTGCAGCTATTAAAACTATTTTAAGAAGATGTAAGAATCATTTCCTAGCTTGGAAGTTTTAAGTATGTTGGAAGCACAAAGGTTTTTAAAGGTTGAAAAATGGTTATAATGGCTTAAAGTAAGTGGACTGTGGTACTGAATCTTCTGAGACTTTTCTTACTAAAAATAAAAAATTACATGGTCTCAATCACTAACAAAAAAGATAATGCGTTGAAAGACATATTGTTTCTTCTAGCACTATTTGCTACTTCAGAAAAGTGACATTTTGTTCAGCAAATTCAATCAACACTTAGCTGAAATCAGGATAAGATTTTTTTTCTCCTTCCTCCTTCCTTCCCAGAGGAAATATAATCAGTGATTAGAGCAGGGAAGCAAGATCCAATACATAGCCTCATCCTTCTCTCTAAAATTAATTTTCTGAGTGACATTTAATATAGTATCCCTGGCCATAGAACAATACAAGTAAAACTTATCTACATTGCCAGGACAATACAGAAATTTTAATAACAAATATTTATAAAGAACTCCTGGATCTGCCAGTAAAGAACACCGCATATGTAAAACACCGATGTGTTTGGATAAGCTTTTTAGTTTGCTTACATAGAAAATTTCTCTAATTATGTTCAGAAAAACCTCAGTAGTATAACTTCAGTGAAATATTTTCCCCTTCTGAATCAGAACTTTTACCTAACTTTTCTTACTGTGTTAGGCTTATGTTTCTACCACTTCCTTATTAAAATTCAACCATATTTCCAGTTAGATTCTGTACAGACATTTTAGAACGATCAGTCATTTGAGTCTTCTGGAAAGTTGAGACACAGAAGCTGACCAGAAATCTCATATTAAATTTTGAACTTAAGATAGACATGAGTTGTTCACTAAAAACAGTTGGGGTGGTAGATGATCTTTCCATTAACATATATTTGTAGCATTTAAGGTGTATTGTCTTTTCAGGTACGCAGTCATCATACATAGCTTTACTGTACTCAAACGTTGCCACACAGATGTAAAATGCAAACTAGAATTACAAACAAGAAGGACTGAAAATCTGCTTTAAAACAACTGCAACCTCTCCTGGCAGAGATCACAGAAAGAAAGTGAAAATAAAGTCCTCAACTTTATAGAAAGGTAAAACCTTAAGAACACTCTGAAGAAACACATTTATTGCTACAGAACAGGAAAAACAGTAATCATAACCTCCCCGCTCTTGATTAAAGGACAATGGTAGTCCAGAAGGAATTAAGAGCCACAACAGACAGTCCTTCGTAAGTAAGATCTTGACTGGACAACTCCTTGTTGACAGTTTGGAAGGGCCACCATTTCAGGTGAGGAAGAAATGCGAACAGTTTGCTGTAGTAGACATTTATGAGCTTGGTTCAGCAGAGGCTTAAAATAAATATCATGCCTCAGCAAAACATAAACTTAATGAGAAATCAAATTCCAGCAAAACTGTGTTACTCACATAAGTAAACTTCCTTTGTAATTCTGCCCGGTGCATACAAAACGAGGGAAGTCCGTGACGGGTACTGCTCCCTCCTCCCACCTAAGCACACACTCTGCACCTGCATTCAGCCCAGCCAGAATCCAGCCCATGAATAACCTCGTTGTTTACACTGTTAACTGCCATTCAAAACAGCTCATGGTTCCTCAGCTATAATTAGACATGCATACATGTAATTTTCTTAATGCACACATATATATGCTGCAATTACTCCACTAATGAAACAGGCTTCCCTGGCCCTGGAAAGATTGGTTGGTAACAGTTTTTCTTTCTAAATTAGTATTATCACATAAAAAGATTATTTTTGGTTGCTATCTATTCAGCCTTTCAGAGAACTGTATTTTCTTTTGAATCTGCTTTCATTCACTGACTTTTTGAAGAGGATGAGCTCTTCCTATGCATTATTTGGAATTCTGGAATTAAATGTCCTGGCAAAAGGGTGTGCGACCCTCACACACACAGAGGGTCCTGACTACAGCAGGACACTGCAGGGACCTTCCTTCACCTGCCTGGAAATCTACGTCTAGTCTCTAGGAATGCATGTCCCCTCCCAGGTCCAGAGGAAGATGCCACAGGTGCCCAAACCACATGCTGTAGGAAGACACAGGTGGGCACCAACCCCTTCCCCATCACCTTTGTGACTCCATTTCTGAGACTCCATGTGCACCATAAGCCAGATGTAGCCTTTTTGATCTGACTGTGAATCAGTCCAGTCTACACCTTATTCTTACCTTATCTCTTCGCAAACCTTTCTTTAGTGGGGAAATCTGCCATCGTGAGGGGGGAAAAGAAGGAAAAACCTGGGTTTGTTTCTGTACTAGCTTGCTCTGTTCCTTCTGTTCCACCAGGGATTTTCAGTGAAGACCAAGACACCAAGACTAGTCGTGAAGTAGAAAAGCAAACAGGCACCTCATAATAACCATATTGTTATCATCACTCATTTTCCACAGGACACATTTTTATGGCAAAACTATGGTTCACTGAAACACAAAGGTTCATTTGAAACGGCTTAGGTTCAGCAGACTTCTGTGGAACTGAAGACAGACAGACAGAACTATATCTCAATTTTTTGAGAATCACCAGTTTAGGGGCAGAAATAGTAAAGTCCTTGGCTATTAAGTGAAACTGATGGTGTGGTAGTAGACATGAAGCTAGCTAGAACATTCATTTCACTCAAGAGCTGCAGCATCTTGGGAGCTTCTAGTCTGCTGGCAATTTCAGTGCCTTCTGGTCTATGAAATAAAACATAAACAAACAAATTCCAAACTTCAAGAAACTTCATTCTTAAGCCAGCTCTAGTCGTTATAAATAGTGATGACATTAAAATCAGGAAATACAGGATGTATCTAAACAGTTTAAATGAAATGTGGTCAAAAGGATTAAAATATCAACCAAACAAAATCAATTTTGTGAATGGCTGAGTTACTCGATTTCATAAAAATAATTTCTAAGTGTCCCCAAAAATCATGAAAACTACCTGTAAGTCTAGTCCGCAGTTTTCACAGTGTTTGTAATAAGAATAATCATAGGAAAAATAAATGTGTAAAAAGGAAGAGGAACTCTCTGAAATGTCCCTGGCAAACATGATTTTCTTGTTTCAGTTTTGCAGTAGATTTCAATTAACTCCAGCAGATTTTGAATAGGCTGTGCACACACTGACAGAAAATTCACTCTGCACGTACAAAATGCAGACAGTCCAAAGAGCACGTCATCCATCATTCAGTCACAAGAATTCTCACATGAATTTAAACCTGTAAGTCTGCATCTCAGTTCTCTGAAAACGTGAGCCTCTGCATTCATTGCACTTTGGGGCATTAGCAATGGATCAAAAAATATGTTTTTTAATCACAGTTCACCACAGTTTAAAGGTTTGAATTCTAAATTTAGCTTAATGTGAAACATCCCAGGCTCTGGGATGTTACTTTGTTCAAAAAGCAAAATATATCCCAATTTTACCCATTCCTAACAGGTCTGAATTTGACTGAATGGGACTAGTAACTTCAGCATGGCAACCGTTTCCCAGAAAGGAAGACTGAGCTCAGGGAACAGTTCAGATGTATGAGACACAGGAATATGAGCTCTGGGCATTTTGTCTAATATGGCACCATGCTGTAGCCAAGGGCACAGGAATAGGGAGGCCCTTATAGAAGTACAGCTCAGCGTAGCAAACTGTTAACGCCTGGCTGACCTTCCTACCTGTAAAATCAACAGTTTCCACATACCAACATACATTTGGCTGATATTGAAAGGCACACACCTGTGCACTTTTCCACTATAACATGTCACCCAGGAAAGCTCTGCCTGGACAACCCCCAGGCATAGATTCAAAGAAATAAAACAGTGAATATAACTTTCAAACTATTATTCCTTACAAGCTTTCATGGCAGCTGATCAGTGAGAGATATTAGTATGAAATCTGTTTTCACACTAGATCATTCAGTAGGGTACAGGAATGCTTGCACATAGAGCACCTCCACATGTAAGACCGACATACTAAGCCCAGTTCTCCATAATACTCCTGTGACAACATTAAGTTAGTGAGTGGCTGGTGGAAGGGCATTTAAGCTTAAACATCGGTGACCATCCACCATTTCCTGGCAGGTTCCAGCCTAAGGGATTGAGTGCACTAAGTTACACAGCATCTGATCTGATCACCACTGACATCCTGTCCCCTTGGGGCTGTGACATTGCAGGGCACACAGCCACCCCAGGGAGAAGACCAGAGAGGGCCCCCTGGACAAAGAAAACATTCAGTCTTGAAACCTCTCTTTTGTTAAATTCAACAGCAGTTAAATTCATAGTGATGTCTCTCAGCGTGTTCCACAGAGAAATGATAGAAAGCTTAAGAAAAGCTGTTATTAATAAAATAATGACAGTTTCCCTTCAATTTTTTTTCTTTTTCTCCTCTTTCTTTTCCCTAAATCTTGGGAAAGTCTCATAGGCCACTGGTCTCCATATGCTTTTGATCACACACACCATCATTAAAAAAAATGTCTGAGCACACACTCCCAGTGCATGTATATAATTCATCTACTTATAAATTACATACGTCTATTACTGAAGGTCTAATATTTTCTTCCCGTATCCCAGTGGATTTCACTGCACAGTCCCTTTGATGTATGCATCCCACTTTGGAGACCACTGCCACAGGCAAAGTGCAGTTCCAGGTGCACTACAGTGAACCTCTGAAGTTTTCTATGTAAGAAGGAAAGTCAGAAGAGGTACAGTGTACCAGCTCAAATATCCTGCAGTTCTTGCTCTCTGCACACCTTCTTTTACCATACACCACCTATAAACCCACAGATGAGAACAAAGCATACCTCTGGACCCAAACCTCACCTTGCTTGTGACTTAAGTAATGCCTGTCATTGAAAAAGTTCAGTAATAATTGTACAGTGAATTCCCTCAGCCTAATAATTAAAATAGAGTAATAGTGAAGACAAAATTAATTTTCCAGTATCTCTCTCTTTCTTTTGTCTCTGACTGAATGCAAGCAAAATTCCAAAAGGAACAAAAGTACATTTATTTTTAACAGGGGGGGAAAAAAAAAAAAAGACATAGTACTAAAAACAGAGTATGGTAAATGCAGTCAATGTGAGAATGTTAGATTTAACAGTATCTGTGCCTGCTATAGTTGTTAAACCATCTCTCTCATGTAGTCATTCAAGCTATTGCAGTTTTGGTATTGGGCATGAAGCTGGCTATGTGAGAAAGGGATTTCTTGTGGTTAAGCTATCATCAGGATTTCACTGGAAAACAAAAGGGAGGGTCAAAAAGTACTTCACTATCCCAGAAAACCCCAAAATGTTCAGTGGTCATGGACACAGAAGATTTTTATTGATATAATAAAAAATAAACTTTTCTGATTCTTGAAGTTAAAAGACCAAATGGAGATGATAAAATATTTTTTATAGATCTTTTTCTTACCTAATAATGACACATTGATTTTCTCTGTCAATAATCATGTTTCTGTACATGCTGTCTGCAAGAGCATAAATATGCGGTGGGTTTTCATATTGTGCCTAGGAGGGGAAATAGAGAATAATTTTTCAACACAGCACTAAACAACGCAGAAAGAGCAATATAAATTTTTATTTAAATTGGAAGAATTATTTTCCTGGAAAAACAATTCTGAGTCCCACTTCATACTGAATTTTCCCCAGGAATTTTTTTGTTCATTTAATAAAAACAAACCAAAGCCTCTGGGTTTTGTTACTGATCTTTCTCTCATCCATAATTTTCTCCTAAACTATTGTAAACACCCTGTTCTAAAAATGGTCTGTGCTTGAAATATATTACTTGTCCAAGAGAAACTCACATAATTTAAGCCTACTCCACCACTGGTCATATGCTAACAATAAACTACCTAAACCGCTACAGAGAGCCTGGTGCTGTATGTCTCATTTTCATCCACTGAGTCCATTCAGACTGAATGGTTTCCCAAATCTATGGACGTGCCCAACTCGAGCTGAGCAGGAAACTGAATTTTAAGTCCCTAATGTCCTTGTGCTGACTCACTCTTCAAGCTATATTTTCAAAAGTAGCATCTAATTTTGGCATCTCAATTTTTTTTATTGTTCTTGTCCAGTTTGAGAATTCTCAAGTCATAGCCACCAAATCCACTAATGGCCATTTCGTATTGTGCACCACACTTTAAGCATACAATAGCTTAAAAACTGCCTTTGCAGGAGGAGGGACGTGTCAAGGAGAGAAACCTGATATGGATTAGAGTTAATCAATACAAGTATTTTCTTGAAATACTAATCCTACTTTCCAGGGAATTCAATCCAAAGACTCAATATATGGTAATGGGTATCAGCCAAGTTCTCCCAGGTTAGTACAACACTACCAAAACCCAGAAACAAATGCTTCCAAGAGTTTAACCATGTAGAATAATATTGACATGCCCCTGAACACCGCAGTACATTTTAGACTGCTTTACTTACTGCTCCTTGGTACATTTCAATTTCCTTTTCCCCAAAATAGGGCATTTGCTTGAAAGGATTCACAGAGATTAATACAGAGCCAATATATGTCTGTATTCAAAAGAAGTTAAGGTAACTACAGTTTCACAAAGTATTATCTTACCACTAGTGACTGCCAAATAACTTTTCCATCTATTACATAATACAGCACAGCTTCAAATAATAGTAAAAAAACCCACAGCTTACAACAATTGTTAATAAAAATGAAACTAGCAGGCTTACAAGAATATAAACGTATCATTCAATGGGATACTTTCATATTAGCAAAATATTTATTTTAGGACAAGCTAAGTATAGAAACATGTATTAGAGGCACAAACATAACACACCTTGAATAAAAATACAGAAAGGATATGGCATATTTAAACTGTTTTACTCCTTTGCAACTGAGGAGGTCGTATTGTCAGTATTACAAAAGATTGTTTTGACCTTTGCAGAGTATAGTACAGTGACACATTCTGATCTCACAGAGATAGTGCTGAGCATGCAGAGTCAGATGGAAACAGCCACTACTGAGCTAAATCGGACAATTACTCAGCTGCATGTACTAGTGGGGGAGCTAAGGGAATTAGGTAATTCAGTATGTGGTGTTATTTTATGAGTGTAACTATTAACAGTCCCTAGGAGTCTTATCCTGCAGGCTGCCCTGTAAGACGACACTCAGTTTCAAACTATTATTAGTCCCAGAAAACTTTTTCAACATTTAGAATGTTAGTATTTCACTGTTCTGCATTCAGCTGCACATGTACCTACATTTACAAAATACTTCAGAAACCTTTGGAATTAGAATTGCAGGATACATATAGGAAGCACCTGATACTACTTTACAGGCAGGACTGGTTCATTGAGCTGGGAGTTAGCAGTGTACCCACGTCAATGACTCCAAAATCTTGTACTGCAGGTTTCATTTAACAATCTGGAATTGTTCATAGGCAAACTTACTATCTAAGCTTTCCATACAAAAGTAGGAAAATTAACAAATTTAGCCTACTGGATTATCCTATGTAAGAATCTACTATTGTGGTGCCACAACACAAAATGGTAACATGTTAGAGAAGTAAAACTCAGTGAACATAATTTCTGTATCGTTAATTTGCAATGCTTTCTTCATACATTTTAAAATTTAATTCAAAGAAGAGTGACACCATCTGGGTCTTGAATATAATAAATTAAGCATTCATTGTGTCAGTATAAACATCCAAAGTGAGAGTTTTCTGTTGGTAAACAATACCAGCATTTTCTGGGATGATTCGGTAATCTCTACGCAATGTAGCACAGAGAAATGTTCATTCATGGGTGGACATATGAACAATTGAAAGATTCAAGAGATGATGTCCATTTTAGAATGAAAAGCCTTCGCAGAACTGCAAAAGGAGCCTTTTTTCCCTACACAAAGGAATTATAATGCTTTAAAAGAAGACTCTGATCCCTCATGTGACCACAAATCCCCCTGGAAAACATACTTATTCCTGCTTCAGTAGATAGACCATCTCCATGTTAATCNAAAACTGCTTCTTCAGCACAGAGCACTGAAGACTTCATGAATGTACTGCATGGAAGATGCAGCATTCCACAGGGACAAAAGCACTCCTGTTACTAAACAGGAAGAGCGCTACTGTTTGCCCCAATACTATCCTTTGACAAATATTGTGCAGCTTTCTCACGTTTCTGTAAGGCAAACTTAATAATGGTGTGGTACTTTATTGAGGCTCAGGAACACAGGATCCAAACCCATGTGCACACACATATTAAAAACTTCTGCAGTTTGGGATGGAAATGTCAGGACAACTGCAACATTGTCCTTGCTAAATTGAGCTGCTACTTAGCTCTTAACCATCTGAATATATGGAAATAGCCAGGAGATGTTATATTTCCTTCCCTTTCTGCTAAAGAAAGTTAAACTCTTCAAGGAAACTATTCTCCATATACAACTAGGAAGTATGAAAACCTAGGTACAGGAGAAGAAGAAACAGTATGACTTTCTAGTACATAATCAGTTTGACTAGTGTTTACCAAATTCGTTACTGCAGCTCATATTACATTGTGAAAGCTAAAAATGAAATAGTGACTATTCTTACCTCAAGGAATTCCTTTAATATGAAATTTTTTAAAAAAAGCAAACTTTTGGTGCTGAAGTCTGTTTTTCTTGTTAGGTTATATGTTCAGGTTATATGTTCAGATTTATTTCATGTTTTCATTAATCATAGAAAAAAAATTTTCAGTGCAAATATGTTCACCTGTTTCCATCAGCCCATGATTCACAGTATTAGCAGTTCCAGAGTAAGTTGTAGATGGGGTTATGTCACAGAAGAAATGCTATTTTGAAAGCGTTAGAATTTGGGAGGTATAGAAGACAACGTGGTATCAAGACAGGTATATATGCCTTAAACCTATTAATTCTTGCTCTTAGAAGTAGCATTACTGCAGTAGCTTCAGGAGTCACATGGATATACAAATATATGGAGCTACAGGCCTATCGTCAACAATGACAAGAACAATTCCAAATATCAAAAAGAATATCTTAAAATAATTTTTCAGATCTTAATTTCAACCCTCATAATTAGCTCAGTTTACAAAGCATTTTGTGTAATCTCAGGTGAACTGTCACATAAAATGCTCAGCATTTTTGAATAATCTGCTTAAATAGAATACATAAGTATAATTAGTTTCACATTGGCTCGGCAAGTCCACAGGGCCCCGCTAAAAACAACACTATAAAGGATACAAAAATATAATCATCCATGTATCGTTTCTTTAGGTTCTCCACTATGGAATCCTCAGTGATTTTGGAAAGAAGGACCATATCATCCACTCCACTGTGCTTGACATTGTGGCTCTGCCAGTGATATCTGTAGTGTCCTTTGCTGCCCTGCAGGAAAGCACAATAAGTATCAAAAAGGTTACTACATTTCTCATTAGCATTAAATAACTGAAAACAATCTATTCAAATTCCAATTTCCAAAATATTTTTCTTTCATTTAAGTCTATTCCTTCATCCAGGCATTATATAAAAGCATACATAAATGATGTCAACTGACTTGCCTCTGAACTATTAAAGGATTGCACTGCCCTCAAAAATTAGAAGGTAATTCAATGGGGGTTTGTGAATGTCTACACACAGAAGGGATTTCAGATGGCAGACATTTCTACATCTAGCAGAACAAAACAATTATTCCAACGGAGGTGCAGCTATTGGAAGCTAAGGATGCAAAAATTACACTCCTACAGTGCAACTATTAGTACTGAGGATAATTACCACCTGAACTACTAAATTGGGTACAGTGGATTCTCCATCCTTTACAGGATCCTTTAAACCCACACATATGCTGTTACTCAAATGGAAGCTGTGAGCCTGATGCGGTAAGTATTCAGCGATGTTCTGCAGATTACGTTACGCAGCTTGTCGGCTGCGTGTCTTAACAGTCCCTTTTGATCTGATAGTCACCATGCTTAACTGACGTCTAAATAGATATTCTCCACGCCTAGAGACTACTATTTCAGGATGCTACTGAAAATTTGTGACATTTCAAGCTGTATCACTTGAAATCAAAATCTGTTTTTTTCCAGCTGATTTGAACAGTAGTTAGGTTCTATGGATACACCCACAAACGAATCCATTCTAGACCAATGCTACTAATTCAGCTATAAATCTCTCCTCCAAACCCAAACCTATTTTCTGCAGCCTGGCAGATAATATTAACGGAGTTCTGCCCTCTTGCCTTTTTATACTTTAATTTTTGTTTATGCAATATTGAAATTAGTGATGCTGGATTTAACACATTTTACACTGAGAAGTTATTGAGTATGCTGTCAAGGAAGATGTGGCCAACCAAACGGCAATTCTGTGTATTCCCCTCATTTTTAATACCACAATTTCAAACAATGTGATTTAGCTACACTGCTCTCATGTATGTTATGGGATCAAGTCGTACTCATCAGAATACAAGCCATTTATTATAATAAAGTATTTTGCGGAATAAAATAATGCACAATTTTACAGAGTAAATACGAAAATTTACGTACTCTGAGGACTTCGGCTGCACTCCAGTATTTTGAAATGGGACATTAGCAATTTACAGAGGTGCAACTTTTGTGCGTACACACTTCCGCATGAGCAAACAACCTATGCAACCGTACTAACACAAAAGTGCGTCTGCCAAATTGTTTCCTCATGTAAATAGTCAAGCGCTTGTACCACTACCAGGCATAGGTGTGGGGAAAAACAAATGGAGTCAGGGGAGCACAAGGTTCTTATTTTAAGCTGGGTTGGCTAAAAGCGTTCATTAAACTAGTCTCAGACTACATTTTTCCACAAACTTCACTGCATCTATTAGGGGGAAAGCCCAACAAAAAACTAATGAAGACACAGATCGAATGCATAATGTATATTAGCAAATGGAGTCAGGCCTACAGGTTAGCCTCATCTCAACTTCACTGACATAAAAAGCAAGGACCAGCTGGACTGTTATCTCTAGTTAAATTAACTTGCACTGAAACCAGACCCATTTTACTACTGCAGACGGTGCAGAACTTGTAGGCTTTATGTGCGTTTTCTATTAAGTTTCCAGCCATTGCTAACACTGATGCAGCTCCATGACTACTAACAACACCGAAGAACAGTTGCAAACTTGAATTAAAAGAATGCTTTTAAATATAGTACAGCAGAGGTAAATATGTCTGAAAACACACAATCTCAGCAATTTTCTTGAACATCCACAACCTTACATGAGCTTCAATAAAATAATAATCTTAAACTAGCTTAGTTTGTGTGAACCTTGTCAATTTTATATTTGCACAATGCAAGCAGTGACCTGGCAGCACTGAAAAAATGAAGGAACCAATTTTTTTGAAATTGTTATAAAACATGTGACTGAAAAGATCAGTTGAAGGTCTGGTTATTGGAGAAAACAGAAGCCCAACAGAGAAGCATAATTTCCTTCAGTGTACTCATCAGCTATTTGTGATATTATACGTGGAAAAAGGAACTGGCAGGATGAACAAAAAGGTACAGTATCAAAATAAATACAGAGAATTACATTCTTCACAAAGCTATACAGAATGTGGTTTAGTATCAGATAATATCAGACAGAGTAAGCTACAGAAAATGCGTAAGAAATGAAGAGTGGGAAAACAATCAAGCTTCCCATTGGAAGCTATGGCATCAGACCCAGTAAATTCAATGAGAAGAGGACAAAGCTCACAAAGCCACGGGATATATGGAAAACGTGCGCACAGTTTGCAAAATAGCAGGCTTCATAAAAGTCAGTGACCGTTGTTGACTGTCATTAAGCCACACACACTACCAGGCCAAATGGTTCTTTCCCAAAAGCAATGTGAACCAGCACGCAAGCAAGAGGGGCAGCGCCAGGAATGCTCAGCTTGCCCTGAGAGCAGCTCTCCCCAGCGCTTACACACTGCTTTAACGTGCAGCTGTAATCAAAGCTGAGTGCTACAGCATCACATACAGACAAATAGAAAAGGATACAGAGATTTAATAAAAAGGCAGCAGCCTAAATATCCAAGAAAGCAATAGCATGGAAGACAGCTGAGAGTGGTAGCACTAACTAGTTCACATTAATATTGTATCACATTTTAAATGGCAGTTTCTATCAATAGTTTGGGACTACTTTTTTTCCCCTTAAAGCATGGCCTGACATGCAAATATACAGACAAGCAGTAAATCATCACCAGATTATTGTCAGACCTCTCCCTAGGACCTAGAGATAAGCCCAAGCTTTCATAGTGCCTAACTGCATCTGTGGTTAAGTTTTGCTCTCACTCTCCCTTGTCCAGGAACGTGATACCAGTAGGATGGCCACGCGCAGTGGCTAGCACCTCCTTGGGCTGGGCAACAAAACACGGAGTGCTGTTTCTACAGGATACCACCTACCCCCAAGTTCTTGCTCTTCCAAGCATAAGTGATGACTACAGAGTCTAGCCTGAATTTATCGACTTCAGTCACTTCCAAGTGGTACTATAACCACATTCAGCTAACAGCTAATTGGTTTTTATACAGTTTTGGAAAAAAAAGAAAATCTTCCTGTCATAAATCATCTGAAAAAAACTCCACATCATAGCAGTTGTAAAAGGAACTCTTCATATTTCTCCAGGCTGCATATTTCCTAAAGGTCAAGGACATACACTTAAGAATTAAAATGCTTTTCAATTGCCCACAGTGTTGCAAACACTAATGATTTGTTCTTATTGCATATTTCTTGAGAATTTAACCTTTATTTTAGCTAGAGCTTTCTGCCATCCACATAAAAATGCAGTACTCTAATCTGGAGACAATTTACACCTGAGCTAGTTACCTGGTGCCCACCTTAACATGAACCTGCTTTGCAGGGAGGACTCAAACTAATTCACTCAGCTGCTAGTTGTCCTCTGTTGCCCTTCACACAACACGCTTTCCCCTCCGCCCGCTCCAGGGCCAGGTCTGGTCTCCTGGGACTGACCAGGAACTTCAGAGCCAGCAGAACAAGGGCCAGTGGAGATGCCCCCGCACGCCCATGTCAGCACTAGCCACAGTGAGAACTCAGTAACTTGAACAGAGCTCCCCTGTGGCTCGGTCAGATCTGGGTGAACAGAGAGGCTCAGAGCTTGCAGTCCATCCCTGGGCCTAGTCGTGCAGTTCGGATGTCAGCAAATAGCAACTTGGCTTCGCTTAGGTTTTCTCAGTGAAAGATGTGATCTAACTGTACAATAAATAAGCAAATGGAAGTCTTTGTGTCAGCACTAACAATGTCTAAGCAGCTGAAAAAAGATGAGCTTGGCAGATTAGGAAAAATACAAAAAAAAACCCCACTTCAACAGCCTGCTAAAAAACCACAGAAGTGGAAACACAAGTTGTTGAACAACCTGGCTGCCAGGCCTGCTTCAGGCTCTCCCTGAGCTTCAAACCCAGCACCTGACGTTGCACAGGGAATGGAGGCTGGGCTGGCGAAGCTGGAATTAAAGGCGTGTACTGCATCACTGTCAGCTCTTATTACTCATTTGGTTGCTGTTTTAGGCTCAAAATCAGATCTGCTTTGCACTGACAAGAATAATATTTATGAGTCACAAGATGACCCTGTGAGCTAGGAGCCTACTGTTTCCAAGCCGCACTGCACATACAGTTACCACCTGGCCAGAGACTAGGCAGCGCTGTCCTCTCCAGCTCAACAACTTAATTATCTTCAGCATCAAAACAATCAAGACTCTAAAGAACCTAAAAAATGAATGCTACTCTCACTTCGTACATCTCTCGTAACACCCACTTGTTAACAGATTAAGACAATTGCTATATTAATACCAAGAGAGGGGATGTAAAATACTTTCTATGTACTAAATACTGTCTATACTTTCTGTGCTACTTTTGGTATGATATGGTTAAAGCATATTATTGTTTTGTTTGGAATGAATAATAAATATTGATGAGACATTTATTTACACAACATTTTTTTTGCTGCCCTCTACCTTGTGTTACAATAGCATCTGCTGGTTTCTTATTTTTGCCTTTATTATTGTTTGTATATTTTTACATTATCCTAACCAACACATATTTGATGTGGCTATAAAAAGATTGACTCATGCTGTGTCACAACAGGGTTTTCTTTTAACTGGGGAAAAAAGCAAATATTTTTGTATTTCAAGCTGTTTAAAAATAGTACATCTAAAAATAAAGCACTAAAAACAAGGGATCAGAAGAGACTGTATATTCTGCCCCTGAGAAAGAGCCTTGTTTCTCTCTCCCCATCAGAACTCTGTCTAAATTACAACCACCTACATGCCGTAAACAATCATTCTTGGTTCCCACAAAGGGAGAAATTTCCATCCTGAATCTCTAACAGCTTTTTTCAGGAGCAAACATCAATCCTCCACGAGAGTGCAGAAGGGATTCTCAGCCTCCATGAGGGCGTAAGAGTGTCAAATGATCACAAGCACGACCTTTTCTTTCCATTTTCAGCTATGACAGAGCACTATTGCATAAAATCCTTGCAGTTCTGGAGGCATGTGTCTACCTACTCAGATTAGTATTATGAATACAATACTAAATGATACACAGCCATCATCGTAACCAAAGATGTCACAAAACTGAAAAAGCTGCACACCATTTACTCTACACCTGACATCAATGCTTCTACCAATGGAGGCATACCACTCGTCTCACACATGCATAATTTGTACCAGCTTTTCCATCTAACAAGAAAAAAAACCCAAAGTCAAGCACACACACGATTTTTTGCAATGATATCATCCATCAAAATAGCAAACTTTTATAATCCACTTACAGGAATCTTTCACATATTTCTACAAAGTGAAATAGTCTGCTGTTCTCACTAGAGAACACTGCAGAAATACTTAACATGAATTTTGGTCCTCGACTGGGATAATCAAAACTGAGAAGCCATAGTAGACAAAAGTGCTCCAAAACAGCTCTTACATATCTAATGTTAGAAAAAATAGAGATATTGGCTGCAATGATGTGACCATATTTCAGAAAGGAAATTAAAGGAAGACAGCAGAAGCAGCTAGATGGACAAAGGGCAAATTATTTAAATTTAACATGAGGGAAATATTAAGGGAGACAAAAAGCAGTGCTTTAAGATTTGAGGAAATGGCAAAGCAAAAATATTGAGCATCTAGCAGCAGGACAGACATTTTATACAGAGAGCTAAAAATACCAAAAATGTATTAAGGAATGGAAACTACTAGCAGGTTAATATCCCAAAAACCACAGCTAGGGAAATAAAATACTGAGAAAAAGATTTCTGGGGGGAAAAGTCGACAGTTCTCACTGTTTGCTCTCGGACAGAGGTGGATTCAGCCCAATGTGACTAGAAGGACTGACTCTAGAGCTGGTTACAGGCTGCGGGAGATCCCAGTTGCCCCAACACTTGCTCCCATCAGCTCCTGTGCAGGTGCTGCCTGCCCCAGCAGGGCCGGGCCCCGGGGCAGCTCCCCACCATCACCTCCTGCTCTGGGCTCTGGAGCCAGGGAGCACCCACGGCTCTACCTCCCTGCAGCCAACACCAGCGCAGCTGGGGCCAGGAGGAGGGGAAGAGACAGAAACTAGAGCCTGCTCACCTGAATAGCAGATACATGCTTGTAACACCATACAGGTTATGGGAATGTGAGATGTCTACAGGGTATACACATTATGCTCATTTTCAGGAGTCAGGAAAGACACCAGCATTCTTGTAAGATAAAGAACAGAATATTACCAAAATAAAAGTTACTTCAGTGTTTCACTGTGAGGATCATGTATTGCATCAGTATTAATTTTCACTAATATTTTCTTAAAAGGTTATTTTTAAAAAGGCACAGCTACTCGACAGAACAAACTAAGGATGGGAATGAGCTCAAGAGCGGATCATGCTAACGTACATAAGTTTTGACACAATCCAGAGAGACAGTGGGCAGATACCAGAAAGTAGTTAATGAACTGTAAATTCATATTTGCTTACCCCACGGCTTTTTGGGTGGCTGTGGCCTAATGTTCCAAGAAATAATCTTCTCAAGGAAACGCAATACTGTTAACTACTTAATATGGTTGATTTGCTCTTAGACATTAACTGCCTAACTTGACCTACTGAGCAGTCTCCAGAGCTGTTCTAAGTTTGACTTGTTCCTCATGGCATGAGTAGCAAAATTTCCTGTGAGTGTAGGGGATTAAGGATAGGCCTTGCAACAGCAACATTTAGTCAATCAGTGTGTGTGTGTATATATATGTATACATACACACTCCCCCCCCCTTCCAATTGTTTCACTGAGCAGCATCCATGCACACTAACTCTTGATCTGTAAACTGTATATGCAGTTTGCATCTGTATATACTTATTGTGCAAGTTAAGGAAATGCAAAAGAACAATTATAACAAACAAGCTTCACCTTGGCTGTATCAGTCCTTAATGTATAATAAAGCTTTTAGATCTGTCACTCTTCTCCACTAAAAACAGGTTTCAAAGGCGTTTGTGCCGCCATACATCTTACAGCTAATACTACAAAATACTGTACATTTTAACCCAAACTTGCTATCACAATTCCATAGAGTATTAAAATACACTTTGGCACCTGTACAATATAGGAGCATATACGTGTATGTGAACTTTTTCTTCCCTCCTTCACCGTCATTACAAAAAAAAGGATAGGTGCTAGTTCCTCCTCCTGGTATCTCCCTGGAAAAGAGCTGCTCTGAGATTTTTTTGCATACCACCTCCCCCAAAATGCTACATAGTAACTGGGGTCTCAGAGGCCAAAGATCACAAGATTTGCCGCAGCTGCAATGCCCCCAAAGTCTCCTCCACCCCTTTGGGAACAAGAATATTTTTGTTTTGGTTTGGTTTGGTTTTGAGTCTGTTTGTTTGTTTTTTAAAACAACAGAAAACAATTTGTCTATGATTAATTTATTCTGAGTCTTCCTCTGCGTGTCACGTTTACAAAAAAAATGTTATTACGGTCTTTAATTGAAATACGTAGTTTGAAAAGTCAATCAGTAAATCCAGACAAAATGCCACTGCCTCTCTCTATAGCATCAGACTGAAAATATTTTTCCTTGATCATCCTGAAACTAAATAAGAAACTGAAGTCAACTGGGAGCTTACCATCTGGTTTCCAGAGAGAGGAATCTCAAGCAACATGACTCAGAAGCTCTACGCACAGACCAGTGTCTCGCATAAGCACTGCTAGAAGACAGCATTTTGATGGTGTGTGGTACATGCTATATTGGTGCCAGCTGAAGTTTTTGGAGAAAGTAAAACCAGTGGCATATTACAATAACGTCATCCCAGCCATGTCCTGTTCTAGCTGATGTCAGTGCTCACTTCCCTGCCCCGTCTCCCAGCTTTTGGAATCGCAGGCTTTAGCACCAAACCATGCTCACAGGCCACAGTCACCCCAGTGAATTCCTTTCTGTTCAGTCACTGTCCTCTTTGTACGGCTGCACATGAACAGCAGTTGGAAGTCGCTCTTCCTTTCCCCTCCTTCTACTGACCCCTTTGTTTCATGGTAAAATGAAGGTATTTGTTTCCTCATCAGACTGATACTGCTAAGACATTAACCTGAGAGTTTAAGGCCAAAGTCAGTCCACAGCAGTACCCCTGGTTGATGACTTTGTGACAGAGGGTTTTATTGGAAAACGACTTCTCTGTGCCGTCTGACTACTCTTGGAGCCTCCAATTACCCTTTTACAATGACAACCCAAGGATGGCTGTTCCCATCAGCAGACTAAGGGCACATCGATTCTGCAGTTTGCCAAGTTAGCTGGTGAAAGCAGTTTAATGGCTGGTTAGCCCAGACTCTCCATCTATCACCTCCCTGTATCATACCACTATTTTCCACAAAGATACAGAGGTCTTAATGAGAGGATGGCTACAGCATCTCCTCAGATCTAATCACCTGGCATACAAGTGTGCATTTTATAGCACAACCAGTAAATAACTACTATCACTCCTTTGGGCACCTGAGGATCTGCCTTTGCTATTTCACTAATGCATACAAAACTGCTGAGGGGGAGGGGGGAAGCTCAGTAGTCTTAAACTGAATTATGCAATTTTTCTTTGTTATCTACACAAGAGGACCAAATACTTGCTATTCTTCCAGGCCTTCTGGAAGACCTGGTCTCTGACTGGATTTTAATGCTACCTGTTCCTTCTCTCACGGTTTGCCGTTCTGTAGACACACAGTCCTCCCACAAAAGATTACTGGATTCAGGTGTACCAGCAAATATCAAGAGAAGGAAAGTAATTATTTTAACCTTGTTTTTAGCTGCAGGTTTTGCTTCTTTTTATCTATGTAGAATAGAAAATGAAGAGGATGGCAATATTTCTGAATTAATTACTTAGAATTTAAATTGATAAGTCAGCAAGACAACACTGAAGGATGAAAGGATAAATCAATACATTTTTGCAAGTATTGAAGATGTAGAAATCATTATAGTTTTTGTAGAATTTCCGGGGAATAAAACTGCTCCTGTTAAAACACCATTTAGTTACTACTCCATTGTAACCAAAGAGTATCAGTTACAACAAATCCACTCTGTCTGCATGTACCAAATCAATTTCCAATTACGTCACTAGCACTTTCGAATGACTGAAAATAGCTCATTCCCAACAAACAAATGTTTACATAATCTGTTCAATGTTTTAATTATAAGAAGATACTATACTCTAAAAGAAAATACTGAGAGCTCATATTTTTAGTTACACCCCAATAAACTGTGACTTGTCTTTGAAAAACATGCTTAATAGCAATACCGCCAGTAACCACGAAGCATGACAAAAAGATGCCAAATTCTAACATTTTGAATCTTTCCTTGAATTTAGTATAAAACGTTGTTAATGCAACGTTATTCTCGTCATAAAATATTTGCTTTTCAGCAACTAATTTTATTGAAATAACATTGCCAAAGGAAACTTTTACATAATGAAATGATAGTAAACATCTTAAGCAGTATATTGTACTGCACAGAAATATTTGGATTAAGAACTATGTGTCTATGAGTAAGACTTTTGCTTTGATTTTTCATTAAGATCATAATATATTTCTACACATTTTAACACACTAGGTATGTTAAACTTGGGTCATAACCTATTTTCCCAGACTGCTAAGGCTTTCAGGTTCTTTTTTTTTTTTTTTTTTTCTGTTCTGCATCAGTACACACACGATAGCCCTATTTTTTTCCATTAAAAATACTAAGTCATTGAAAAAGCTTAATGAAATCAGAATAATCAACATCTAGTAATTTATTTTCAATCTGTAGTCCGCTACTTTTAGAAGATGAAGAAGAAGTAACTTTCCATCACCTGGTTAATTGATAGCAAAGCAGCTCATGCACAAACTCCTAAGCAGCCCACAACCTGAAAGCCAGCGAGGCCCACCAGCCCCACGCCCTGGGGCAGGGCGATGACCGGCCGTGGGAGCTTGCCCGCCCGGGGGACCGTGGCCCAGCAGCTGCCCAGCTGGCCACCCCGCTCTGCCCTGCTGCGCCAGCTCTATCGGCTGCTCGGCCGCTGTGATTCACAGTTCACCTGAACTTTGCCGAAATAACTGATCGAGCGGAGAAGGGTTGCATGAATAACAATCCCAAATGTCACCAAATAACTATTTATGACAGCCTTTCTAACCCTTACTGCTTAGCCCAACATTGCTTTTATCTATCCTGTTTTTACGACCGTGCCCAGTGTGTGTCCTAGAGAAGGATGAAATAAAAAGCAAAAATATGGAAAGAAATGAAACAATCTCAATAAATGGATTATTTTTGGTTGGCTTAGAGATTTAATTAAAAAATAAAAACATCCATGCCCCAACATGCCTCTTTCATTAACTTAATAATATACTACCTATGGAGACACTCTTACTCGCCTACCACCCCAAACCTACCTTCCCCCCCACCCCCCCATTTGCTTAGCACACATTCATAAGGTCTCTGGATACAAACCAATTTAATTTCAAAGTGATGCACTAACACACTCCAGCAATAATAAGGAATATTATATTCTACACATGAAACGGTATTATTTTCTTCTCAATAAATTATTGAACAACTACAGTTTTGTTGGGTGTATTTGTCCTCATCTCATTGATTGCTAATGGACTGTGAGTAGGAATACAACAGGTTGGGCAGATTATAGAAACTGGCATGGATCTTGTTTTATTACTGTTGGTTTTAACCAAGAGTATCAAACTAGATGGTTTTATGCCAACAGCTTCACTAGATGAGTAAAAACATGTAGCAATTCTGCAAAAATTGCAAGATTGATTTATAAAATAAGCACATTAGCTAAATCATCCCCCTGAATCACATCTGAATTTGAAATAATTTTGAAAAACTACAGTTGAGTCTCTTGTTTTTTTGTTTTTGGTTTTTTGTTTGTTTGTTTTTCCTTTTAGGTATAAATACAGCCATTTTCTGAACTTATTTACAAACCAGAGGGAATATAAACTTTTTTTTTTTTTTAAAGTGGAGATTGTCATGCAGTCACATGCCTGTGGCAGTTCAAGCTAAAGAAAAACACTCTTTATTGTAATAAGCATAATAAAACAGCAAAAGCTGTAACACAGCAGATAACTGTGGCCAAGATTGGTTTTTCAACAGTATGTACCAAAAAGCCCCTTTGTGCCAACACCACGAAACTTTATTAGTATAATGCACTCCTCAGAGTTAGAACATTTAACTGCTCAGATGCCACAAACAAGACATGCAGTCAACTGCTCATTTCTTAACGTGGGCACTGGAACGGTCATTGGTTTTAAATTAACCTATTTTTGAGATATTTGCTTTGGTCTTCCCTACTGTTATAACTGGGACCTGCCCTCCTGTATGCATAGTGTTGTTTCAACTGGGATGAGCAAGGCAGTACAAGATAATCACTGCCGTGTTGTACCAGGGTGGTGCCCCATGATAAAGAGTTCATTTGCCAAAGTCCTGGTTGCAGAATTTCAAGGTATACCATTAGGTTTATCTGGGATTTTCCCAATTAGGTGTCTTCAAGAATATCTACCTTCATGTTGGATTAAAGTGTTGCATAATCTGTCCTTGGACTGTGTTCAGATGCAGAGCTCAGGTGACTTGATTTCTATACAGGTCACTGTATTGGGGGGACTACCTGAACAAGGAGAGTCCTAGGAACCGCAGTCCTGCAGCGCTGGACAGCTGTGGCAGTGGGAGGTGGGATATGCAGTGAAGAGCTGAAAAGCTTTTATTGCTCACTCAGGGAGAAGTAGGAGTTCTCCCCCCCCACCAACACCCCCATTTCACATGTGAGCTGTCAACTCCTCTCACTGGTGACAGCAGCTGGAGGAGCTTGTTTGGGGGGCCAGAAGGAGCTCTAGAATGGGGGAGGTTCTAATGTAAAAATTGCTTTCTATGTTTATTTTAATTGTACAGAGTGCTGAGCAAACAGAGTAAAAGCTCCAGGACTACAGCAGCTTCCTGTTTACCTCGGCAGTACTGACTCAGAGCAATAGGGGAAAGGCTCAGGGAGTGGTGTTCACTCACCTACACTGGAGCTGAGACCTGGGTGGTAAGATGCATGTGGCATAACCCACAAATTCCTTTTAATTAGCTTTCATGTTTTGCTATTCATGCAAGAAATCAGATTTGACTTCAGACATTGTGGTAGACGGACTCTTTGATACATCGATTAAACCTCTAATTTAACTCTTTAAAACAATCCAACCTTAATATTTATTTCAGTGCATGCAGATACAAATGCTTCCTTGTTTAATTTTTTCATAAATACAAACAAGAATTCCTTTGAGCATTCCACCTCAGGAATTAGTTGAACATCTTTCCAACAGACCAAATCTGCAAGTTCACATCAACTCCCAAGAAGTCGCTATTAATCAAAAAGCAACAGGAAGCAAAATCTTGCGAAAAGCAGTATACATCAGACCTGACAAATCTCATGCCACTGTATAGGAGACTCAAACAGATACTACTTCACCTTCTCAAATGTACATTCATCTCCGCCCTGATCTGCTTACTATCTGCTTCCAGCATAAGGGTTGAGGATGGCTACACAACTACACTGTAGCTTAGGAGCCCATGCTTTCTAGAGCTCACAGGAGTCCCGTCAGAAAGCACATTCCCCTGCCAGTCTGACAGTCCAATTCCTCCCCTCATCCTACAGCAAGGATGTTAAGACCCAATACAGAAAATTTTGCAGACCACTCCAGGTTTTCAGTTACAAATGTAAGGACCAAACCTAAACATCCAGGGACAGAGATCTTTCTTCTGCAAAGTACATGGTGACAGCAGGAAAAGTCTAAGCTACTCAAAGTAAAGATACAAAAGTGGGAACTTAGTGAATGGATAATGAAAGTGCCTAACAGTTGGGGGACAATTCACGCACAGGTTCATTCATTCTTTGGCACAGTTTGATTTTTACTTTAACCAATAATTACACTATGCCAGGGCAAGCAGGTCCCATTGAGCATCCATAACAGAGAGATATTCTCATAACCAGATTATCGTCTACGTGCACATTATTAAGAAAGTTAATATTTGCCATTGCAGTAATTTTCTAAAACAGTTTTGATTATTCAGTTCAGGGCAGCTTTGAGAAAACTACATTAAAAATACAGCATGTAATACTTTGGCTGTATAGAATAACTGGCTTATTTTCATTTAATGAATATGTTAGCTTTACTTCACTGGTTTTTATTACAGTATCTTCCTAGTCAGTATGACAAGAATGCTATTCTCAACATTTTTCCAAATAACCCAGACTGCTTAAGATTTCATAAGGCTGTCATATCTTCTTCCTGGCAGATCTCATGCTTCAAATTATTTACTCTAATTTGTATCCTGGCTCTGTAGACTTTCATATTTCCATAATAATTCATAAGGCATCCAACAAAATAAAACTAAAAATTAATATACATGATCTCCACTGGCTATTTAGCTCACTGCATTCTGCCAATGAAGCTGAAGCCCCGAAAAGGTGAAAGCATAGAAATGCATTGGGAATATGAAGAGTTCATTCTACTCTAGTGGAACACCATGGTTATTAGTTGAATTATGTAAGGGAAGTGTCTGGCCCAACATTTTTTAATATAACCTTCAACAGGTAGGAGACTAGGTCTTTATGGTTATTATGTAGGCTGTACCAATGCATGTGTATGATCCCTGCATCTGCAGTATCTTTGTTTTATTAACTATGGGCAGAAGTTCACTTAATAGGTAAAGTGATAGTTCCTATTAGTCTACAAAAGACAGGTTTTAGCACAGAAACAGCTATTTCCCCCCCACCTTTTTTTCCAAATATGTTAGAATGTTTAATGTTAATATCTAGCATTGAAATTATTACTGGAGCAAGAAAGCTAACTGAAAACTAATTTAGACATCTAGCTATTTTCATAACTATAAGCTTTTACCTGATGCGTGAACAAGCGAGTTCATTTGCAAACTAGCATTCTTCATACATTTACTATAAGAAACTGATACTATCAGGATACACATTCGATTCAGTCTCACAGATGTTGTATTGGCATAATTATGCTTTGAGCAGAGATGCCAGCCAAAAGAAGCTCGGAATGCACTCCAGTAGGCTTAAATTGCTGCTGTTTCACAAACCCTGTAACTTTATGACTGATTTTGCAGAATTATGCCAAAGACCAAATTTAAATGTGTTACACCTTGTAATTCAGTATCAGCATCATAAATATACATAGGTTTCAAACTATTTCTGTTAAAGGGAAACCAAGTGAAAAGCTAAGTATCAGCTTTGAAGAAAAACTGCTGCATACCACTGCAGACAAGATACCCTAATTTTATTTAAAAGAATCTCTGTAGCGGTGCAGCATGATGATGCATTTTCTTCCCCCTTTAATTTTGCATTTCTACATCTGACCCTGGCTTCCTGTCAGAAAATTATTAACATTTTCTCTGTTGAAGACACGTCATTTAACTAAAGGTCTTTTTTAATTTGAACACTCAAGTATAGCGAAAAGATGCAAAGCACCCAAAAATTGAAGCCAAATCCAAAATTGTATTGATGCAAATCTGTATTCTGCATGATTTTACATTCTGCATTAGGTTCCCTTCATCACCATCATCCGTATCCCAATCAACTTGTAGATCTCATTTAAGCCTTCAAAGAATTCCTCTGTTAGATAACTTTAAACATGATTAATCCAGCTACTTGTTTATATTCCTTAACAGTAAAACAATTTAGCATCTTATCTCCAAAACAGAAGGCTAGCTAGCTTTTATCATCTTAAGCAAAATGCTAAACTTCATAAAGAAAACTCAGAACAGGTGAAATTCAAGCTAAATCACAAGGTTGCATAAGGGGAGGGAGGGGAGATTGAGGAAAAAAAAACTAAGTCTCATATGAAACTGTGGCTGAAGACTTTGGCTTGCAGGGCTTCAGCACAAAACCACATTAAACTTAAATGCTTGTGATGTACATTGCTTTCAACTTCTGGGATCATTCAAACTCTGAGCTCCGAGTCAAACCCACATAAAACTAAAAAATAATTTTAAATGTAAACTAAAACCAGCTGAATTACTTTCCATCTAAGCATAGCATTCTGATTCAGAAAAGACAGCTGTTAGGTGAATAAGGTTTTTTCCCTTCCACCCCTGCACAGCCTGGACACAAACCAGATGCTCAGATTATCAATATCCTTTACCTTTTAGTTGCTGCGATTCACTACACTGTTGAAGCCCTTAGAGGCAGCTTTACCTTTTTTCCACACTCCATATTAAAGCCAAGATTTGTAGTCCTTCAAAAATAAAGTTCTGGCTCAAAAAACCAACTTGCACTCAAGTAGCTTTCCTCTAAGTTTACACGTCAGCCTGCTAAGCATCATATTCCTTATGATCCCATCAGGACCACAGGAGCGGCTCAAGGTCTTTCAAACGAGCTATAAATGCTGCCTTTGACTCTATCTTGCTGAAAACAAATACAATTTAAAGTGGTGTGCTAAAAATTGACCCAAATGCAATATCAGTAGCTGTACCTTTAGCCTGTACCAGGTCAGTAAGAGTGCATTCTGCCGCACACCTGTCAGCTGTGCACCGTCATCATGAGTGAGTGAGGCATGCATATGGACAGAGACATTTGGTGAATAGGTACCCATTAGAATTCAATGTAGCATTATTTCCAATTACTCTGCACAGGGCTGTCATGAACTTTAACAAACCCTTCCAATATACTTCTCCTTCCAGACCAGTTTCTTTGCCTTCCTCACACCGGACCGAGAAACACTGAGGGACCTGTAAGTTAGACTGAGAACCAGAAGGAAAAATATAAAGCGTCAGGAGCATTCCAGGAGCAATACCAAAAACTAACTTCTTAAGAAAGAAATATTGACACTTTCTACAGACTTCCCTGGTGCTGACTAAGGGTTCAACATGCTGTATTAGCCTTTGGATAATCCTAAACCTGCAGGTTCATTTGCAGGGCTTTCACTGCAGTTGCTGGAAGGGACAAAGAGCTTTATTCCATTTTCATGTTGTCTGAGATCAATCTCTCACTCTGCTACTACACAGCTGCCTGGTTTTGTCCCTTTTTCCTGTGAGCAATACTCATTCCTGTCTCAGCTGACCTTTGGTTTCTGAAGCAGCAGACATCCGTAGCTCAGCTGATTCTTCATAACAGTTCAGAACAGGCAGCTCCAAGTCCTGGCTAAGAAGCAGGCCAGACTTTCAACCTTCTGCTACTTAAGAAAGATAGATACATGCAGCAACAAAGACACTGCTGTTGCCTGTAGACCACAACTACTGCCCTTTCTTTTCTACTGCATATTTGGTGTTTTCCCTAAACTTCATGACAATATGATTATGTGAGATTCTTAGATGACCAAGAAGTTAAGCCAATGCCATAAACTTCTGGAGCATTGACCTATGATGTTTGAATACACATGAGAAGATGCCAAGGCACTGATGCAGTACATGTTTCTACGTTTATGAGACTATTTTAATAAAAATCTATTTTCTTCCTTTGGAAAAAAGATTTAGATATGAACTTACAGGTAAGTTCATCCAAGCAATTTCAGGTGAGATTTTTTTTCTCTGTGTAATCCCAGACAATTCCTTGTGACCAGTGTCAGTTACTGGATTTGATAATTATTTACAGAAAACTAAGCTATTCCTTGATACTACCATGAGCCATCACTCTAGCACAGTCTGAAGAAGTCCATGCTCAGAAAGTTTCTTAAGGGCAAAGACAAACACCACTTTAACCTCTATGAATAAACCTAATAAAACACTCCAGCACAGCTCATTTTGTAGTCAAGCTGCTTGAACTTGGCCATAGCATCCACACAAACCTGAAAATAAAGAAAAGGGCCCTTACAAAAAAAGAAAAAGCCAAGCTGGAAACAAATTTAAAGTGTGTTAGAACATTTTGCCATCGAATTAAAAAAAAAAAATCCAGGAATGGGAAAGATTTGGGCAGCCCTCATAATGCAATGCTGAGGGTCGGCATAGTACCAGTCTTTACATCAACAGAGCTGATTTTGCCGAGATAGTTGTGTTTAAATGTTGTTATTAACCAGAGAATAATTGCGAATAAGGGAATGTGGTAAGTCTTTTTTTAGTTAGTTGCCTGAGGTTCTTTGGTGCCACAAACAATGCGTAAACAAAGTTGAGCATGAATTATTCAACACCTAAAATATTGAAACTCATTGAGGCTTTCAAAAACAAAATTCTTCTAATTATGAACACATAATTAAAAAAAGACGAAAGAATCATGAAATATCCAGGTATTTGTAACAACTTGCCAACCTATTCTGCCAGTTTTATTTATGCCTAGTTAGGTTTTGTTGAAAAGAAAAACATTCTCCCATTGCTTCTGCAAAAAGTATCTAGGCCAATTATGAATGTTTATCCCTGCAGGACTGTAAGGAAAGACAATTCTGAGGTAGCCTATTCATTTTTATAGATAGCATCCTTTTTTAAATTTAAAAAAAAAAAAGAGAGGGCATAATCCACACATCTTAAGTTTTCCTCATCTGCACATTTCAGATTTCAGAAGTCTAGTGAAAACTTAAGTTACAGATTCCATCTAATCTGCCAGACTGAAATGAAGGACATTTGTTTCATTGCTTATGGAGTTGGAGCTTCAAACATCCTCCAAGGTAACCTTTCACAAACACACACAAAAGAATAGCAACAAAACTAAGCCCAGTAAGACCAAATCCAACAAGACCAGAGTAACTCATTACACAGATTTTTTTTTTTTTAACAAGCAAGGTATAAAGGCTGCCAGCAACTGAACAAATCTGCAAGTCTTTGCTATTGAGAATACAGTTTTTAGTATTTCAAACTCATTCCATTGTTAGTACATCAGTTAACGAAAGCTATTAGAATCACCTATATTAATTAAGGAAAGCCTCAGGGTTTTTTCTTTAGGTTTTTCAAAATAAAAAAGAATACACTAGTGGAAACTGTTCTTTAGTAAAATTTGTAAACTGCTTATAATATAAGCAATACAAAATGCCTCTCCTGTAGGTTGTATTGCATTTAAATGCAGAAACATGCATCTAAAAGCCGGCGTGCACTAGAATGCCTCATCTAGTTAAGTTTTTAAATATGTAGATGAATAACCCACTTTACAGTTTCCTATTAAATCTTTAAGTTTTATATGCAGTACCATAAAATCTCATTCTATCATTTCAGATGTCGACTGATGTCACTTCAATTTCATTTAGTGAAAAACTGTTAGGTTTCAACACATAACATTTCCTCACATTACTGTAACATTTGGAAGTAGCTGTAGGCCAGGAGCGAAGTTAGGCCAGAGCACACAGTTCACAGCCATGTCATCTCCTACTACTTCTAACGCTACTGGGTATAGTACTGGTGTTCATAAGGGGTGGGCCATTCACCCCCATCGAGGTCACTTGCAGGCAGGACGCTATCCTGTTATACGACTTAAAGCATATGATGGAAAAGGGGATAAAAACAAAAGGCAGGGAATGCTTTAACCATTTCAGCAAATGAGGTGGGATTTGAAGTTATAAGGTTGGTCATTTAGTGATGTAGGTTTGGGATTCACACTCCCGCTCACAAAGCCCCCGCTGATGCCATTACATGCGTTGGCTTCTTTGAAGGATAGTAACTGAGAAAAGCTTGTTTTCTACAAGGTTCCTTTAAGATGCACAGTTCTATGTATCATCGAGTGAAGCAATAGTGGAAAAATACATCACACATCAGGCATGTGATCTTTAACCACCCCAGCCCCTCTGCCTGTGCCTTTTTCTTTCCTCTGCAAAATGTTAATCTGAACAACCATGTGAAAAACTATGTTGTGCAGCTAAGCATACCTCATCCAGTTAATGAAAGCACCTCTTAAAATCTGTAGATTAAAGAATTAGACCATTAGATATGCAGATGTGCTTCTGCATACTCCTTGTGCAACGTCTGACTGCCAGAATCATTTTGTTTTCACTGAAACACAGAAAGAACAGGAGGCAGCCTACAGCTATCTTGCTTTAGAGTTTGCTCCTGTCAAATTTCAGTGTTTAGCAAGGGTTGATTTACATTGTGTTTGCGTGGGAGAGCATCGGGTAAAACCCAAGTTTCTAAAGAGAGCAAGACTAGCAACTTATTGATGAGTCAGTAATGGCCCACTGGTTCAGCAGAAGAGCTATCAAAAGGGACAAAATCCTTCAAGTAAAGTGTCAAAGGGGTTTCAGTTATTTGTAGTGATTAAAGGTGCCATGGAACATTTTGCAAGAATAGTTTTTTTTACTCTGGAGTCTAGTTCTAAAGTAGTTGTATTGCTTTTAGGTATTGTTGACAGCAGCTTTGAAAAAAATACTCTGCAGTTGAAATCATACAGTAATAGCTGGCATGACAGAAGGGCTTTCCTGTATCTTTTAACACACACTTGCGGTCTGTGGTATACAGGCAATATCTAACACCAACTCTTCCACAGAATCCTAGTAGAGATTTATCCTCAGTGGTATTTTGCCAATTTAGTGCTAAGGTACAAATTGAGTAGTGTATGTATTTGTACTGGGTCTGGCTGAGGGGGAGCTGCTTTTCCCCACGCCAGCCTGCTGTGCTCTGTGCCGGTGGCCGGAGGCGGCACCAGTGTTTTGGCTGTGGCCGGGCGGTGCCCGCCCAGCCCCGGGGCTGCCTCTCCGACATTTCCCCCCCCACCCCGGCTGTGGGCTGGGGCTGGGCGGGATCTTGGGAGGGGGCGGCCAGGACAGCCGGCCCGGGCTGAGCGGGGCTATTCCATACCGTGTGACGCCTGCTCAGGGATAAAAGCTGGGAGGCAGGAGGAAGCGGGGGGCATTCCTGGTTTGGGACGTTGGTCTGTGTCCTCGGGAGCAGCCGCGGCACGTGCTGGGCCCTGCTGCCCGGGAGGGGGCCGGGCGTCGCTGCTGGGGAGAGGTGGGGAGGGGGGTCTGTGTTGTCCTTTCCCTTTTGTTTCCGCACGTGGTCTTTGTTTTATTAAACTGCCTTTGTCCTGACCCACGAGGTTTCTTTCCACCTCATTTTCTCCCCCTGCCCTGCTAAGGAGGGGAGTGATAGAGCGGCTTGGTGGCACCTGGTGTCCAGCCAGGGTCAAACCACCACAGTCTTTTATTGCACTCTTAAAAATTCTCCAACACCCCACAGCAGTAACTGTAAGGAGTACTACAAAGATAAAAAAATAATTTTTAATCTACTGTTAAAGTCACATGTTTCAGATAAAGGCATTTAAGTAATAACATGACTTATTCATATAATCAGGTTCATGAATGGAGACAACATTTGTACATCCGTTTTCATCTCCATCACCTTATTGCAAAGTACAAAATAGAACTTCTTTGCCTTTATATAATGAGTTTCATTGCAAGTTTCCCATTAGTATGCACTACCATAGAAATCTGCTCTTTAAAAGGGACCAGAAAAATGTTCCAATGCTTACACACACCATTTAAGAACCATTGTCTGAGCAAGGTTAAACCTGTTTAGAACTACTCGTAAAGGCATAACTTACGCATCACATTACATACTATTACAGATAACACCTAACGGACAAACCCCAGAATTGCACTGGAAGCCCGTAACAAAGTGGAGCATGCCCTTTGGGGTCTGCAGCTGAAGACAGAGGACCTCTGTAACGGCTTGCTGAAAAGTTAAAGATGTAGAAGGGAAAGCTTGTGGAAGACAACTGCAGAAGCCAAGAGGTAAGACCACAGGGTCAGGCAGAGTATTTCAAAGTCACATGGCTCATCAACAGGAATGAGGACAAGCACAGGTTTCCTATACAAGGTTAGACTCAGAGAAGATGTTAGACTGAACCAGTTTCATCAGCAATACTGAAGGCTTACAAACAGATGGCAACAGTACTAAGCAGAACTTCACATCGAAATTGGAAGCAGCTTGCCTGCATCACACTAGGCTCCCACCAACTTGCCAACCCAGACCACTCCACCGTTCCCTCTTAGAGTTATTCCCCTTATTCTCCTTCCTATTTGAGAAAGTAGGATCTGTCACTCAGCCTATTGCAGACCAAGTCACACTTGCATCTCAGGGGCCACGATGCAGTTTGGATACATTGTCTGTCAAAACCAAAGGATTCCAGCCCTCTCACACACTATAGATCATTTAGGCCCCTAGGAGAGCTCCACAACAGAAAGACCATGGCAGCTGTTAGGAATATGCCCCTTAGATATATTCCCCAGTACTTCCTTATTAAAATAGCACCAGAACAAAACAACATCCACAGAGAGAGTGATCACAGAGGCTCTGCACAGCTTCAGTACTTCAGTGAGGTTCTCACACACTGTCACACTAGAGACTGGAAGACAGGAACAGGAAAAAAGGGGAAAACAGTATGTTTTATTACAGCTACAGTAGCAAATGGAGAGAACAACAGAAAGTACTCCCCCGCCTGCAAGTTCTAATACTTACATGTCCTGACTTGCCGTAACTGACTTAAAAAACCTTTAAAAAAAAATGAGTAGTTTTAGTTCTTGAGTACATTCCCAAGTTTTCAAAAACACCAAGAATGAAAAATAAGTGACTAGGCATCTCATTGAGATATCATGCCAAAAAAAGTAAGTGGGTTCATTTAAATGAGGTAGACTTCTACCCACCTCAAGAGTCTCAATTGGTCACAAATAATTGCAAAACAAGCCCTAAAAGGACACAATTAGCTACAGAACGTAAAAAACATTCTTCATTGTTCACTGTATCCTGTTACCAGCTTGAACATAATTTTAGCTACTGAATTGGTGCTTTTTTTTTTGTTTTGGCAATCAGATGATATTAACTTCCCCTTTGTTTTTTCTTTTCCTGTTTGTACACCTGAACTCTCAATGAGCAAAGAGCAACAGGATTAGTATTTTATAGTTAGCCTGCTACTCTACATCTGTAAAGAGCAGAAAGACAAAATACTTTCAAAGCCCTGGGGAAAAAAAAAAAAAAAAAAAAAAAACCAAACAATAACCTTGACTTCTAACTTTAAGATCTAATTGTAGTCCCCAGGTAAAATAATTTTGAAATGAAAATGGATATTCTTCCAAAAAACTGTCTGGTTCAGATGTAAAATTCACAGCTGTTGTGGTTTAGCCCCAGTAAGCAACCAAGCTGCCTCACAACAGGTAGTTAACATCCCAATTACTGACTCTCCAGCTACGTATTTTGAAGTGCAGACTAGGAAGAACTCCCCAAAGTCTTAAGTGCATTCTAGAACAGTAGAAAATCACCTATTTTTGATTGAAGTCTCTTTTCCCCCATACTAAGTTATGAGCTATTTAACTGTTCTTGAGTATCAGAGAACCAGTACAAACCACAATAGGCAGGTGGGAGCCGTTCAGCTTGCTCTGTCCCTTGCAGTCCCAGGCTGGACTCCAGCCACACTCAGCACAAAGAAAAATCCTACCATATAGCAGCAGGATAAGCCTGCTAACTGCTTGTTCAATTTTAAATGTATTCTGGTCCGAGAACAGACCCATGTACTGGACAAGTCAAGTGAAAAAGTGACCTAATGGCCTCAGGTGCAAAAATGCCTCAGCCTGTATCATTAAGAAATTATCTGAACAAAAGAAAACCTGATTTCAGTACGTGAACATTCTCAAGGTGTGTCAGACTAAATAGCTATTCATGACTAACTCATTAATTGTGGTACCAACATGCTTCTCTATTACATTCAAACTACCACCTTCAGAACAGATTCATCAGAACATCCTTAGTGACGGCAAAAGGTTTATGAAGTATCTGCCTATACGCTAAGGGTACATGCTGTACTGTCAACACAGTCCAAATATACTTGCTTCAGCACTTGTCGTCTTTCACACAGTAAAGACTGTTTTCAGAATAAACAGCTCAAATTCCTTTCTACAAAAGAAACTTTCAGGACTGGAAAAAATAGTTGTTGAAGTCTATAAACTTATCCTATGTCATTGAAACAGGGATTTCAAATTCTGTATTGTGTTCTGCTCTTCTGGGTGGGTTTCAGACATTCTTTTCTTATCTAGAATTAGAAGTTTCTAGTTCTGTCGAGACTGTACCCATAATGGCTTAATTTTGGGCAGTGTGACACATGCAGTTGAACTTTATTTAGTCTGAGTTTAAATACAGCTTGAAATACTTAAGAACAAGAAGTAGTCAAGCTCAGGAGTCCTAAACTAAAGATCAAAATCTGCTGTCACAGAATTAATTGTATTTTTACTGGTGAATTGCATGGGAGCAGGTAAGGCAGCTAGCTATTTCAGCAGGAAGTAGGGAGTACACTTCTAGTACTACAATGCTTTTCTGAAGTACAGTGTATTTGCTTCTTTCTCAATATGGCTTTCTTAGTGACTGTTAAAGAAACCAGTTTTAGGGCTTGGAGTTCCCACCCCCAAATCTGTACTGGGAATACAGAATACAACACGAGCCCATCCAAGTACAGGTCTCAAGAAAAAAAAAAATGAGGAGCAAATTAGGAGGTGCAACTGACACTGATGTTCTAATTATTCTTTCCTCTTCCACCATCAGCAATTAAAGGCTGAGTGTTCATTTCACTAAAAGTACTTTGTAACCTCCATTATTTCCAATTCTTTATAATTTAAAATACACCACTACTAATGTATAGGCCAATGGAAGCTCTGCCATAGAACAAGGACTTGTACCTACGTAAAGACAAGCCTTTAGTATTGTGAGGATGCAGGCCCACTTATCTTAATCCACCCCCTTAGTGCCACCTAACTGCTTAACATCACTACAACTCCATGTAGAAAACTGCACAGTACACAGCTACAAAGAAAATAGACCCGATGTGACCCTGCCAAGATTAACCCATGGTTTGAGGAAGGTTAGATTGTCCAGAAACACTGTATCATCCCTCTCTTTTAGTGAAGAAGGATGTTCGTTTTGTCTACAACAATACCAAATATGGGAATAAGTAGCCACTGTTGTTCTGTTTCCTCTCAAGTGTTCCTAGAATGAACCAAGAATAAAAACACAAAGTAAACTACAGGAAGAAACCGCTGCTGGTCATGAACTTATTCTGCATATTGAGATCAGGTCTCTGTGGACTGGGTGTGCTGGTATTTCAGGCATTAAGAGCCCTGAAACCAGAATTCCTATTTACCACAAGAAAAAGCTTTAAAGAGTAGTACTCATGCAAACAGCTTTAAGACTTCTGGAGGAGTCAGCTGGGTAACTGACACTAGGAATTGGTAAACTATTCCTTTCAATATTAAAACTGTGAGTTAACAATAGCATTATCTATATGAAGTAATTAATCCATTCTCTACTACTGCGTGCTACTTAAGTTTAACCACTTTGTAGCCTCACAAGAGGTCCACGCACGTCGTTAAACATATTCCTGAGACTGAGGCCAAGGTCAGTGGAGACTGTATTCTGTGTGTTTGAAGGCAGCTCTAAGCTAGAACGGATTAACTGCCATTATCATATGTACTTTTTAAAACCACAACAGAACCCATTTCAGTTGTACCAAATGTAAGTTTTGTTAACCACATAGCATAATATATGCTGATTTAATTGTTATTTAAAGCATGTATCAAACTGGGCAAATTCTTATTTTCTCCAGTACACTGGATCTAGTCCTTTATTGCCAAGTGTGACATTTATAGACAAATATCTAAGCTGCTTAAGAAAGCAGACTTAGTTGCCAGAAACAGGTACTCAGTATATATCTCGAGTTCCACATATTGGATACTCGGGCACTGTCAAGTCCTCTTTCACTTGGTTAGGTACGCTTCTAATCTGACTTGCTCTGCTGAAGACCTATCCCCATCCTCTCATCTGAAAATGATCATGCCTTGAACTCTGTGGTTGCCACCTAACGCTGGGACAAAAAAAAAGTGAAACACAGCCGAATACCAAAAGCAGTGGCCTCTCCTACAATGAAGTCATTCTCCCTTCACCCCACACAACTCTGCTTTAAATGGAACTCAAGCTTTTGCTCATTAAAGGCCAAATCTCAAATCAGACCTCCATAGACATAAGCAGTGTCGTAACAGGACCTCCCTCCATTTGTTACAAACACCATTCAAGTTCACTTTTTCCCCTGTGTCAAGCCCAATTCATCCTAAAAAAACCCCCTACAACAAATAGCATAGTCTGTAGAAGTTACTGCAACTCCAACTTTAAGAGCAAAGTCTATTCGCTGATAGTCTATCCCTATAACCTAGAATCACCAACAGAATGGGACTTGGGTCCTCAAAGGGTTCTGAAACATTGTTCCTGCAGGGACTTTGCCTTCAACCGCTGGTAAGTAGAATGTGACACTGGCCTTCAAATATGAACCCTGAGGGGCCTGCTGAGTCCCATCACTTAGCTGGAAGACAAATGTTCCTCCTCACACGAGCACTGTGTGCTAATGCGACCCCTCACTAGCACAACTAGCAAATGTGGGCTTTAAGCATCTGTGGGCTTTAAGCATCTGTAATTAGGAACTCTTGGCTACCTGAGGAAGAAGCAAGAAGAGATGCTTTGCAAAGCCAACAGCCACTGCAGAGCAAGTAAACGGCTAACAGTTTGTATACGCTTCAGGATAGATTTATGCATTTTTAGCTCTTTTGCCATAGAGCCATCTCAGCAGGTTTAAGCTGCTACTCTGTAGCAGTAGGCCTACGCTTCCCCTCGCACCAGGGCCAATCAATTCTAAAAAGTCACCTTACTCCAGTCTATTCAAGTCTTGCAGGTTACACAAAGAACAGCCAGGATACCCTCAAAAACTAAAAACATCCGAATTGCCCTACCCTGAGAAGTTATTTTGACTTTTCTACTGCAAAGACCAGAATGTTTTTGTAGGAATCTTTGGTTTGCTGAATCTAGCAATTATTGACCAATATAGTAGTTCCCAGCGTATATTTAAAGCTGAGGGGAAGCAGGAAAAAGGCTTTGGAGACTACCAACAATACAGCATCAAGTCCTGGAAACATGGCTGTGCATAAGGCACAGTCTTTAAGTGAAGGAAAAAAAAATCTAGCTGAAGTAATTCTGTTCTTAGTGGAACTACTGTATTTTAATTGGTAGAGTCAAATATTTGTTTTCATGGATTAAAGCAATTCAGAAATCAGGAACTAATCAAGTTTACACAAGAACAGTATCAGCAGGATATTATATGGTACAGAAGCTATATATCATTGCTAAGGTTTAACCCCAGCCACCAACTAAGCACCACACAGCCGCTCGCTCGCTCCCCCCACAGTAAGATGGGGGAGAGAATCAGAAGGGTGAAAGTGAGAAAACTCGTGGGTTGAGATAAAGACAGTTTAATGAGTAAAGCAAAAGCCACACACACAAGCAAAGCAAAACAAGGAATTCATCCACTACTTCCCATCGGCAGGCAGGCGCTCAGCCATCTCCAGGAAAGCAGGGCTCCATCGTGCCTAATGGTTACTTGGGAAGACAAACGCCATCACCCCAAACATCCCCCCCTTCCTTCTTCTTCCCCCAGCTTTATATGCTGAGCATGACACCATATGGTGTGGAACACCCCTCTGGTCAGTTGGGGTCAGCTGTCCCGGCTGTGCCCCCTCCCGACTTCTTGTGCACCCCCAGCCTACTCACTGGTGGGGTGGGGTGAGGAGCAGAAAAGGCCTTGACTCTGTGTAAGCGCTGCTCAGCAGTAACTAAAACATCCCGGTGTTATCAACAGTTTCCAGCACAAATCCAAAAAATAGTCCCATACTAGCAACTGTGAAGAAAATAAACTTTATCCCAGCCAAAACCAGCACAGTAATAAAATCGTGCTTTGTAATACATCAGTCTCCACAGTATCCAAATTTTTGTTCAAATTATGGTAGGAACGACATCAGAAGTTTCCTGACAGGAGTACTGTGTCAGTCTAACTTGCTTCCATTAAAACTGTACTATCAAGAATCAACAAAAATTATAGAACTAAACATGATACAAGAGTCTAATACAATGATGGATTCCCATGACCAATTAGTTTTTCCCCTAGAAGATCACATCCTATCACTAGTTCCTTCAAAAATATGATCTATATTTAGATAGCAATTTGTAAGTGCCAATACCAAGACAGCAGAAATAATTACACAAAATCCATGTTTCATTGGCCTTACAAGAAGATACTGTAGAATCAGTTATTAATTCAGACTATGTAGTGCTCAGAAAGCAAGGATGGGTGTTTTTGTAGCTTTATATCCTTTCTGGAATTAATCTCACTGAATTTGAAATCCCCCACTTAATTTATCTGTACTGTAAGTATGACTGTTTTCAATTACTGTTATAAATACTTTTGCACGTTTCCCTTTCTTTAGGTATGTACTGAATACCGTTGGGGATGCAGTACAGGAGAACAAATTCTTTCATGATTGATAAACAGATAAATCAAATTCTTCTCAAATACTAAAAGAAAAAACAAATACTCAAACTTAAAAGTACGCACTTACTTTTGAGTACTGTGAAATGGCCTTTAAGATTATGTTTAATTAATATGCCTCAAGAACACTGCTTTCACTTAACAAATAGAGTATTTTCCAGTTCATACACCAAAACATCTGCAATAAGATAGTCCAAAACCTGAGTGATCAAAAGGTATTCAGTACATGCCAGGAGAACCACAACAGCTCAAAGCCCAACAGCTAACAGAATGGTAATGCTGTACATACACGTTTACAACACCTCGGTAAACTTTTGTCCTTGGAATCTTCCTACTAACCCCCCACACCAGTAGTACTTTCATACCAAATGAGCTATCAGAGTGTACAGAGTTCACATCCCAAAGGACTTTAAATGCGTTGGCAGCACTTGTTAAAACAAATTCAAATACACTTTGTATCAGCATCCTTCTTTACAAAGTTGGGAATAACATAGGGTTAAGAGTTACTGCAAAAGCAAATTTGGAAGCACTTAGGCATTTGTGCAGACTTGTATCCTTAAAGGCAGGAAAAAAACCAGAACAAGATGAGACAAAGTTCTTGACTACTGCTTGGCACTGCAAATATATTACTGACAAGAGGTCCCAACTTCCATCTTTCTGTATTTCTAGTATTAGCAATATACAACTCAAAGCACACGAAAAGACATAAATCACTGCAAAAGATAACAGCGTGCACTGGTAAACTGCCTAGAATTTAAAGCCTCACAAATGTTGTGGAATGTCAGATTGAAAGCAGAAGACTGACCTAGGTGCAGGATCAAACATCTAGCAGCATATTATTTCATAAGACACAAGCATGAAAGATTTAAAATCCTGAGCGTTAAGAACCTTTGACATGTTTTATAAAGGATATCAGGCTGCATTGTTCAGACTTGAATTTGACTTCAAGACTTAAATTAGACAAGGCTGATGGAGAACTGGTTACAGACTCAGGCTCAGCTGATGAAGGTGATTCAGTGAGTGGTTCTGAGCTGGCAAGGAAAAAACCCTCACACTTCCTGTACAGGGACAAGTGCAGCTAGTCACTGTAAGGCTGCTAGTCCTGTTTGAAGGATGCCAACAAAAACCTCTCATTTAGACTTCAGAATGCTGAACAGAGCATCAAAATAGCTTCTAGAAGGACATGCTTTTGCGTAAACCATTTATGTTCCTTTTTTTGATGAAGTAGGCTAAAGAAAGAGATCTGTCATCATCCCATCCCAAGAGTATAAAGCTGTTGCCTTTTGCATTGTTCCCCTGAGAGTCAGAAGTGGCTTTCACCAGAGACGCTTCTGGCAGCTGAAGAATCACCCAGATGACAGGAGAGCAGAGCACTGGACCTGTCTTATAGTCCTTGTTACATTTCCTGAATGGTGTTGATCACGAAGCAGGCTCAAGATCTGCTAACATCTGGCTTTAAAGTTCTCTTTTAGTTGCTGAATTCACTAAGTTATGTTAGTAGGTACTTCTTCATACTTAAATGCACCTCTTAAGTATGCTTCCCAATAAGCATCACTTCTGATAACTGACTCATGCTCCAATTACCAATACTGCTTTCCTTGTCAGCTCTCCCACTGACTTTGTTTAAAAAAGCATTTTCAGTTTCAATTAAAAAAATTTCAATTCAGAAATTTTTTTTTTTTTAGAAATACACTTTACAGTTTATGAACCCAGTCCACCAATGGTTTTAATGCCAACTAAATGCTGCTATGTCTTTAGAAAAAGATCCTTGATCACATCCCCCCTTCCTAGGCTATTTACATTAATGATCTTGAGCTTAGATGTACTTGCTGTTTTACATGAAGCTGCCAAACTCCAAAGCCATTTACACATTTGTATGAAGCATATTAAATAAGATAGGCAGAAAACACCTGTAAGGTTCAGCGCATGGAAATGCTTTAGACTAAGAAACCTTCTCCTACCACAGTATGACTTAGTCAAGCAGAGAGAACGGATCTCATGCACTGCCAGGACATGACTGCACACCTAGTCTCCCCAAGGGGTATTCGCATTTTGAAAGAGGTGAGGGTAGGAGAAGGGGAGGAAATCAGTAGGTGGAGGATAGGAAAGCCAGAAGAGGAGGGTGAGTCAGGAGATGAGTGATAGCCGTACTTCCTGGGCAGGACAGCGATCAGCATCTCAGGAACGTGGGGGAAGGGAGCAGGAGATAGGAAAGACTGAACCGAGCCCAGGAAGGTCTGACTAAAATACAGCTCCTCACACCCAAGCTCCCCCAGGAGTGCAACAGGAGGCTAAGATTGCACAAGAGTCCTAACAATTAGGTGCGGTGAATGTCTAAACAACTTGTCAGAGTAAGAGACAGCTCTCAGTCCTGATCTTAGGACAGAGAAAAAATTCTTGTTTACTTTGTGCCATGTTTCTCTGATATTTGTAAATACTTTTACACCCATGTAGTAAAAATAATAAAAGCCAAACAACATACAACAGCTAACAGAGTCCTTTGGCTACAGTGGTTTCAAAAATTAGCAAGCAAACCATACACCTGCAATACTTCTCCACACACAAGCAGTTAAAAAAAAAAAAAAAAAAGACACTTCCACAGGAATAATAGGAATGCTGTTCATTTGCTAGTGACCAGCATGAACCAGAAAAGCTCCTTGGCAGACAACAGGAGTGAAGAAAGGAACAACCTTCAACAGATGAAAAAAAATGTGTAAGAGAACCTTTATATGATTTTCCCCAACAGGTTTAGCCTTTTACGCTGATGTAAACCTTTGTTGCTCATATTCAAGGTGAGACTTTAGATAGTACAAAGTGGCTTCATTCAAAAAATTAACAATAGTGCAAGCCAACCCTTTCTTGCCAAAGCCTATACCTGGTGATTTCTGTGCTTGCAGAGGGACTGAACTATTTCCCAAATCCTTATTTTTGTAAAACAAACACATACACACACACTCTTCCCAGTTCTGAGAACTGCTTCTTGATTTTACTCCTAGTCTTGCACTGTTAACTCCCAGAACAAAACCTGTTTCAATTAGGTGCAAAATCCCTTTCTAACATAGCTATTAATGCTTTCCAGTAGCCACACATCATCTAGATCTAGAATCCAGCTTTCTAAAAAAAAGCAGACTGAAGTATTGCATTACAATAGCATTTTAGGAAACTGAAAAGGAGAGCACATCAATTTCTCATGTATAAGCCATGTATCGTGGCAACAACCAGAACCAAAAGGTAAGCCAAAACCTGACAACTTACGGGCCAACATAGCAAGCCAGATCCCAGGCTAGTCTCTTAGCAGCAGAACTACAATGATCTGTGTCAGAACTCTTCATAAAACCACAGTAAGCTCTATCCTAGGGTTGCCCAGGGTCCTTGGCAACGTAAGTGTAAGAGCTAGGAGCTTCAGAGGAAAGAGTACCTCTTACCTTTTTGCTCCCTTCCTCATCAGATGCAGCATCTGAAACTAATTAGGTTTTATTGATATAAAGGATTCTTCTGTAGCTCTAAAGATGTTTATTTACATGTCCTCTACCTACACATTACTAATACATGCATACTACATTAGAAAGTAAATCTAAACATGCAGGCACTTCTGATTCCTTATGCTGAAATTGGGAATAGAAAGTACAAAACCCTTTATTCTTTGATATAACTTAGATAGAGCAGTGCGTGACCATTTAGACTGATGTCACTTTTACATTAACTCCTAAAACTGGGAAGAGATTAAGCTGGTACTTATGAAGGGAAAATATTTTATCTTATTACAAAAGGAGCTGAGAAGACTTCTCTAAAGAGATGTGCAACTTCTTCGTTTTTCAAGCAAGGAAACATACTTTCCATGTTAAGATGAGAATATGACTAAGATTTTACTGAGAACTCTGTTTGACAACACTTCACTGGCTAGCTATCACAAAGGCTCTAAAAATCTTGTTTTAACTTCCCCCATTCCGCATATGCAGCAATGCTTTAAGACGAGGCAGTAAGACTGGGGCAAGTTATCCCTTCAAGTTAAGAAAAAGTGGCTGCAAATAGTTTAATTAAACTACTAATAGCATCGTCACCCCATTTCCTTCACAACAAGCTAGTTATGCATGGAGGGGGAAAAAAGCACTTCTGGAAGGGGAAAGAAATTATGAGAAAAATGCTTAAGATGTACACACATACACACACACAATCACGTGTTCAGTTTTCAGCTGCAAAAGCTGCATTTGGGTAAAATTCTGCATACATTAGTGTTTTCTGAAAAAGCGCCCTAACATACAGAATAAATCCATAATCCATTCTAGAGGTCTAAACTAGAAAGAAACAAACACGCACACAATGTAAACCTAAACAAAACACATAAAGTATGAGTCACTAGCTTGACTATTGAACATGCAACTGTGTTTTATTATATTTTATGTATTGGCCAGACAGAAACACCATCTAGCTGGAAGATTTTTCCATTAATGCACCTCTAGACATAACGCAAAGCACATGCTGTTACCCTCTCTACTATTCCACATTTGGCAGAGAGCAAGGTTTGAGCTTATGCTACTGTCTGCAGCACCAGACAGAAAAGCACCCTTCAAATACAGAAGCATCAGTGTCTTGCTTGTGGTTTTCTTGCAGGAAAAAGACTTAAGATAGTATAAGGTCCCAGCTCACACCACACATTAGTTATTTTAGGACCAAATCCTAGAGGCTAGCAAGTCCTTTCAGGTTAATTGAGTCCTTTTCGTTTCTGTAGACTTTCATAGGCACTACATGTAATCAAGACATCCCCAGCATCTTGCTGGATTGGGCTATAAATTTCTGACCTCTACTGATGTCAAGCTATGTTGAAATGCTATAAAAAGGTTCCTTTTTAAGAATGAACCTTCCGTCTTTGTTGAAGAGGTAGAAACAGGAAGACACCAAATATGCCCAGATAAAATGCACATACTGACTGTAGTGCTACAGAAAAATGCTTAGCATTAAAATGTTGGTTAAAGGCGACATATGAATGCTTTTTTTTTTTTTTTTTCCTCTTAACATAAGTGAATTAGACAACCCTGGCTGCTCGACTATTTGTGAGTTACTTCAGATACTGCTGAACCTGCTTTCTCTGGAGCCTTCCCTTCCCACTCTCCCCAACAAAGTGGTACAAAACTTCAGTAGAAGTAATCTGGAACAGAGATTATGCAAAAGCAGGCGAAGTTGATCATTCATGGGTTGTTTATTTGGTTTTGTGTTTTGTTGTTTTGGGTTTCTGATTAATGTCCAATATTTTATCCTTAAGAGAGTCAAAGCCAGCTGACAGTGGTCAGGGGAACAATCTTTCCCTGAAGACTACAGAGCCACTTTAAATCATAGAATCATAAAGGTTGGAAAAGACCTCTAAGATCAAGTCCAACCGTCAACTAACACCACCATGACTCCTAAACTAGGCCCTGGAGTGCCACGTCTACACCTTTTTTGAACGCCTCCAGGGTTGACAACTCCACCACCTCTCTGGGCAGCCTGTTCCAATGCCTAACCACTCTTTCGGTAAAGAAATTTTTCCTAATATCCAGTCTAAACCTCCCCTGACACATCTTGAGGCCATTTCCTCTCGTCCTATCACTAGTTACTTGGGAGAAGAGACCAACACCCACTTCACTACCACCTCCTTTCAGGTACTTGTAGAGAGCGAGAAGGTCTCCCCTCAGCCTCCTCTTCTCCAAACTAAACCCCAGTTCCCTCAGCCACTCCTCGTAAGACTTGTTCTCCAGACCCTTCACCAGCTTCGTTGCCCTTCTCTGGACATGCTCCAGCACCTCAGTGTCCTTCTTGTACTGAGGGGCCCAAAACTGAACACAGTACTCAGGGTGTGGCCTCACCAGTGCCGAGTACAGGGGCACGATCACTTCCCTACTCCTGCTGGCCACACTATTCCTGATACAAGCCAGGATGCTGTTGGCCTTCTTGGCCACCTGGGCACACTGCCGGCTCATGTTCAGCCGGCTGTCGACCAGCACCCCCAGGTCCTTTTCCGCCGGGCAGCTTTCCAGCCACTCTTCCCCAAGCCTGTAGCGTTGCATGGGATTGTTGTGACCCAAGTGCAGGACCTGGCACTTGGCCTTGTTAAACCTCATACAATTGACCTTGGCCCATCAATCCAGCCTGTCCAATGAAGAGGTTTAAGATCACCTTGTCACATTAATGTGACGGGATTATTTCTGTAACTTGATACAGATTCTCTATCCAACTCCAGACAAGATCCTCCAACGCATCTCCATGAACTACCTAATGACACTGTGAAGGTCCAAACTCACAGTATAAAAGCAAAAGTTGCATAAAGTTCACCTGACCTTCCATTTCACTTCAAGCAAATTTCAGCTTACTTTTGCCAAGAGGTTTCCTGAAGATTAAGGATCCAGTCCTTCACTGGAGTGGGACTACTTTACTCTCACGTAATACACATTTGAAGACTTACAAGTTGCAGCTAAGCTGTTAGAGGCTCTAGTTTATTTTGAATTCAAAAAATTGAAATGCAGAGTTAAAAAAATGGATGCATTTCAAGAGAAAAATTTCAGCAGTTACCACACGTAAAACTGTCAGCTTTGATGCAGTTTTGCCCCACTGCTGCTCATTCCCACCTTGTACTGCAGCGTACAGCCGTGGAACAGCTCACCCATTCCATGTCTGCAAATCTCCTCCTGAAACCACACTGTTAACTGGACATAGATGTTGATCTGGGTTAAAAATAAACCAGCGAAAAAAAATGCATACATATTGCTGAGTTGCACAGAGGTGCACAATCTTGCCAGCAGACCCAAGCAGGGCAATGCACCATGGCACAGAGGCTAGAGAAGGCGGCACATTTACACCAGCATCACCTTTACATGGTCTGCTGTATCAGACTCCCTGAGAACCATGAAACAACTACAACTTGTGTCAGTGGTAACTCAGCACCCTGCACTGTGGACCCTGTCAGAACACGAAAAGTTCGCTCTAAGGTCTACAGAGACGATATGGCAGAAAAGACTTTATTTAGAGAACACAAAGCACTCCTATAACATTCTGCTTTTTTCCCTCCTCCACAGAAATCAAAATTGTCAAGACAAAAATATTGGAAGTAACATGATTTTTTTTATACAGCACAGAGAATGAGTATAAACTTTCAGGATATTAGTACCATGATTCATGTTCACAAGCAGTCATTTTAAGTCGTGCCAGGCAATCCTTCTGCCAGCTTTTTAAGTTACAAAATACTACCTTCTAATGATTATTAAAAAATTGTTTGGGCACAATTCTTAGAAAAAGCAGTACTTTTAAAAACAATCTTTTCTGGTTTAGCTGTAATCATTACTTACAGGCAATCTTAAAAAAATGCAGTTCACATTAGCTTAAGATCTCATAGTAAAAAAATTAATTCAAGACTACCTCAGTATCAAATTAAAGTCTGGAGAATAACTGCCAGAATAGTTCCCTGAAAAGGATATCTTGTGGAAGAAACTAGTTCTCTTACTTTGACAAAGTAAAACTCATCAAGTATGTTACCAATTAGTTACATGCATTTACAAGAATTATATTTTGATTAAAACCTTTCCTTAAAAAGAAACTAATAGAGTCCACAGCAGATCAATTAACAGACTCGCTGATCTCAAAGTATTATTGTTAACGGGCAAACGTCTCTGAATGAGCTGCACCAAGGACTTCCAACCCTTTTCAACATGCCAGCAACCTAGGCAATGATACACAATCTCTACCAGGAAGTCCGGAAGTGCCACAGGTGTCTGTGACCTAGCAAGTACTGAGGAGCAAAGGTTATGTTTAAGGAGTCGATTTGAACCACCTGGCTAAACAATCAACTCACAGGAAACACATGTACCTCTCTTATTCAAAACTCCTTACTAATAACAGGACCGTAAGAGCTGGGAGTATCACTATCCCTGACTGTGACAGAAATTTTAGCTTCCTAACCTCTACAGTGTTTTATTTAAAGCAAAGACTTGTGCTCAATGTAGGTGTAACCATGCACAACTGTACTTGCCTCAGGGAGCCAAAGCACAGGCAATAGTAATGAGAGGGGCATCCTTTAAAAGATCTTAGGAATGAAGGGCCCAAGCTAACACACCATGTAAGTCAGTAAAGCTCTGAATACAAGAGGACTAGGTTGGACAGTCTTTAAAACTTAGCCTTACTTAAGCTTTAATAGGAATAATGCAAAAGTTTTCCAAGTATCTTAACCCCCAGATCTTTAGTATTCCACTTTAGAAGACTTGCTAACACATTACTTGTTTAAAGGTTATGGATTTTAGCCTAGTTTATTACCACATAGGATTTTCCACTACTTACTCTAAGTTCTTGTGTAACAGGTACTCACAATCATTATCTGGATTACTTCAGCACGAAAGCTATTATCAATCATCAGGAGCTAATTACTGAAGATCAGCCACGTTCAACCGCTGAACCTCAGTTTTTCCTCAGCCTAGCATCGGTGTGTTTTACTGACACCGCATCCCCTTATGGCACCAGACGTTTACCAGACCCAGCAGCTGCAGCGCCCGAACGCCCTGGCCTCGGGAGTTGCATTTGCCGCACGCACCCAAGTTTTCCCGCTGCCTGCCATCAGGCCGCCCGCTCGCAAGCGGGCCGGAGCAGACGCCGACCTCGGACAGGGCTGCCAGAACGCAAGGGCTCGGGGGGAGCGGTCCCCACGCAGAAACCCCTCGAGCAGCGCCCTCTGAAGCGGAGATGCGTCACCTGTTGTTCAGCAACGCCGCCGCCTTACCCTCCCGCAAGGTTCTTCCCACTTGAGGACACCACCGCGCAGAGCCCCTTTCGGTCCCGGCCGGCGGGAAGACGAGGCTTGCGCTCCGCAGGCGGCGCGGGGTGCCGCCGGCCCCAGCC
>WAAD01032297.1:3777-20998 GCA_013389945.1 Fregata magnificens | reverse complement strand
AAAAATGCCAAATAGCAATGATAAGTTAGGGACTCCCATGGGGATGAAAGGGGTAGGCTGCATCTTTCCAGCTCTTCAGCTGGAGATTAAGCTATCTCCTTGGTCAGTGGTCTCAAGATCGAGCTCCTGGAGAAAATGGGACTTCTTTACCAGCTTTGAGAATTTATTTTTTTCTTTTGACTTCATTACAGTGGCCTTACTGGCACATTTCATGGTGAACAGAACATTTAACTGGGTAGGACATAACAGGTTGCATTTCAGTCTAAATCATCTCCACTTAGATTTTCACTGGAAAAAAGAAAACCTGTAATTGCCGTCATCCTTGATTTTTACCATTGTGTCAGGGCATCTTCTAAAATTGGATAATGCAAACAGATTCCCCTTTCCTCCACATCTCTTCCTTATACAAGAGTGTGTAAATGCAGTTTCAGTCATATGTGTTACAACCACAATTTTTGCAAGCATTTGGGAAAAATTCTTTCACTATTAATTTGACTTCAGTGCAAGAGGCCAGCACAGGCTGGTGCACTAATGGTGACGAGGCCTTGTGATACTTTCTTGCAGAGAGCAAAACTCATCATCCATTCTCAGAAACCAAATTTTTTATAAGCTATCATGTCCTGATCTAAAGGTGTGAATTTTTACTATAAATTTTGGTAAAATAACACACAAATATCAGCCCTGGTGTGGGAACGCTTTAAAAACAAAAAGTCATCTCATGCCACTGTGGCTTTCCAACTTGCTATTCCACTGCTATTCCAACTTGCAATCTTTCACACAGATACAACTACATCCACACTAAGATTCTTTTACCGTTTGGTATAGTCAAAGTTTGAAATTGTATGTGGAAAATTATGTCCACTGAAATGCAAGTAACTGTACATCATAGTTAGGATATCACTTGTTTGCTCTCGCTGTGTTTCATTTCCTGGTAAATAGTATTGGTCAGTGATACAGTTTAGCAATTTATTTTTCACACATTTAATTAAGCACTTCAGTCTAAGATTCTTAGCAAGCAAAGATGAAATTCAGCAAACATTTAGTCCCAAGCATGCAAGAAAAGTCCCACTGACTCGGCCCCAATACAGTAAAAGTCTAGAAGCATGCATAATATAAAGGTACTGCATAATCACGCTGAGGAACACAATGAGCACAGAAAAAGTTGGAGGAAAGAATACAGAAAAGAAAGCTGTATATGAATGCATAAACATTTTTAGATATATCTGTTCATGCAGATTCCTGTCTAAAACAATCATGACACAGCCTGGTCTAAGAATATGTAAGACACATCTCCCCCCAAATAAATGGCTTTTAGTAGGAACAGTGATCAACTAAAACTGTCAGTATAAACGTACTACCTTTAGTTACAGGCAAGATCTGTTTTCTGAACACCCTGCCTAAATCCTGACTTGTCTTTGCTGATGCTCTGAATTCTAAAACAAGCCACACACATTTCACACAAATTATGGGCTAAACACTACACATATCTGTGTGCATATGTAACACAATATAGTTTTTATTGGTGCGACCACCTACTACTTCCAGTAAACACAAATTAGAAAATCTTTTACACATTCTTTTAAACTTCTAGTCTGGATGCCTGTTACAGATTGCAAATCCTACAATGTATGTCACGTACTTATATACAGATCTCCTTCCTCCACACTCCAAAATATATTTAAATTGGTAGTATAGGCAAATCTTAAAGAGTTTACTATTTATCAGCAACTTCCTTTGAGATTCACATCTCTGTAAGAAGACTGCAATCACACAATAGCTGCATACCACTATGAAACACGCATCTGTACCCGTGGGCTGTCCATGCAGCAGCGGAAGTCACTCTAAATGTAAGGGCCTGGTTATTAGCATTTGTGCTTCAGTTGCTTTGCGGAATGTGTGGGAAAACTGATTATTCTTAATTGCATTGTATGTCTAAAAAGCTAAAACAACAATCATGTCATCCTTACACAACAAAAATGGTATCATAATAAATGCAGCAGTGTCTTTTTCCATGAAGCTTAACTCAAATGTCTTCGGCTGCTATTTTAAGCTTCCCATTACAAAACAGCTGATTATTTGCCAGTCATTGCTGCTGATAAAGCAGAAACTTCCAAATGTTATTAGCACAATATTGATGCCAACATTTAAGGGTGATAACAATGGTTTTATTCATCACCCATAAATGTACGCACACTACAGGTTACCGCAGGTTACTGTCTGGTCACAGAAAGCTTCACAATCTTATTATACAAAGAAGAGTAAGGGCAAAGTGCAGACAGATTTTAATGAGATTTTGTTTTGATAAACTGCTGTCCATCACATCGAATCATTTCACATTAGCGCAATACACACACAAGGCAAAAGTCTTTTTTCCCTTCCCCTTTTTCTGAAGAATGAGGTCTTCTGATAAGATTCTTGAGAGCACGAGCATGATTTAACCTGCTACTCCCATGTGGTGTCCTCAGCAACAGGACATCACTCAGTGAAGACAAGAAACAAAAACCAGACAAAAAAATTAGTCCACTTCTTATTCACGGAAAAGGCAGAGACAGATTGCATAGCATCCAAAGGCATAGCTTTTCCGTACGGTGTAAAAAGGTTGGGGGTTTCTAGGAAGATAATCTGTAAATTCACATTGAACGATATATAGCACATGACATCAACATATGTGTGTTCAAAGCCAGATCTCAAGGTCCAGCGTGCATGCATCAACACCTCACACTGACTAATGGATGTTAAAGGACCTCATTAAGACTCAGCACTTTTCTGAATTTGATCCTAGAACACTGTGTATAGCTGAGATACTTTGTGCTGAAACATTTTAATCTCCCTAAACACATGCAATATAAACTCTATCCACATTCAGAAATGTTCTAAGGGGTTTACAAGTATTCTCCAAAAATGCTGTATAGACTACACAATAAAGATGCAGGCCAAACTTTACCCTAGTTTACTATCAGAGCAGACAAAGACTTGCTGAGATAATATGAGGCCAAACTAGCCAGTCTTTGCACTGGTCTAAGTCAATAGCCTTTCAAAATTTGCCAGCCTTGATAGTGTTAATGAAAGACAGTCAATCTCTTGTATTTATTGCCTGCTTTGTGAATTTTAAGTCTATACATGCTATGGCAATCATCAAGCATACATAAATATCTTTGCATATGTTTCAAACTGCATGTTGATTCCACAAACAAAACTTTAAAATGTAAGGGACCAATTAAAAGATACGCCAATTCCAATAAAACGATCAAAAGTCCAGGTCAGTCTTCAGTATTTGAATCCAAACCAGAGAAATCAAAACAACCAGAACATCTGCTGCTGCGCATGGTGATGCTTTACTGCCCTCCATCAGGTATTTATACACATTAATAAGATCTCCTCGAGCCTCCTCTCCACTCCTCCAGGATAAACAGCCCCAGCTCTCTCAGCCTCTCCTCATATGAGAGATGCTCCGAGCTCATAATTATTTTCATGGCCCTTCACTGGACCTCCTCCAGTATGAGCATGTCCTTGTCCTACGAATCCCAGAAGTGGACCCAGTTGTGGACCCATAACTGCATCCACTGGTTATTCATTCTTACTGGTGCTGAGCAGAGGGGAATGATCACCTCCCTCAATCTGCTGGCAATGCTCCTCCTAATACAGACCAGGATGCTCTCTTTGTCACAGGGGCACACTGCTGGCTCATTTTCCATTTTTTGTCCACCAGGACCTCCAGGTCCTTTTCTGCAAAGCTGCTTTCCTCCAGGCCTCCCCTTGGAGGAAGATTTGCACTACATCAGGAATGATAAAAGGGGTATATTACTCATCTTTATGAGTTTTCCTAGCTGATGTTCCTATGTGAATAACAGTTGGGATCTGTAAAGATACTTACAATCCCTTTTCACTGGGAATAATTGATGTTAGATACCTTCAGATTTGAAGTATCTTGCAAGACAGCACTGCCTTTTGATTCATAAAGTTGAATCGTAGCATCTCTGAAAGCACCCAATGACAGATCATGAGGGGAAGAGCTGAGGGCTTGCGGATAGTCACTATGTCACTATTCCTTCTATGACCAGGTGACCCACCTAGTAGATGAGGGCAAGGCTGTGGATGTTGTCTACCTGGACTTTAGTAAGGCCTTTGACATGGTCTCCCACAGCATTCTCCTGGAGAAGCTGGCAGCTCACGGCTTGGATGGGCATACTCTTTGCTGGGTAAAAAAACTGGCTGGATGGCCGAGCCCAGAGAGTGGTGGTGAATGGACTGAAACCCAGTTGGCTGCCGGGCAGGTCACTAGTGGTGTTCCCCAGGGCTCAGTTTTGGGGCCGGTTTTGTTCAACGTCTTTATCAATGATCTGGATGGGGGGATTGAGTGCACCCTCAGCAAGTGTGCAGATGACACCAAGTTGGGTGGGAATGTTGATCTGCTCGAGGGAAGGAAGGCCCTGCAGAGGGATCTGGATAGGCTGGATCGATGGGCCGAGGCCAACTGTATGAGGTTCAACAAGGCCAAGTGCCGGGTCCTGCACTTTGGTCACAACAACCCCATGCAATGCTACAGGCTTGGGGAAGAGTGGCTGGAAAGCTGCCCAATGGAAAAGGACCTGGGGGGTGCTGGTCGACAGCTGGCTGAACATGAGCCAGCAGCGTGCCCAGGTGGCCAAGGCAGCCAACAGCATCCTGGCTTGCATCAGGAATAGTGTGGCCAGCAGGAGTAGGGAAGTGATCGTGCCCCTGTACTCGGCACTGGTGAGGCCGCACCTCGAGTACTGTGTTCAGTTTTGGGCCCCTCACTACAAGAAGGACATTGAGGTGCTGGAGCGTGTCCAGAGAAGGGCAACGAAGCCGGTGAAGGGTCTAGAGAACAAGTCTTATGAGGAGCGGCTGAGGGAACTGGGGTTGTTCAGTCTGGAGAAGAGGAAGCTGAGGGGAGACCTTATCGCTCTCCACAACTACCTGAAAGGAGGTTGTAGCGAAGCGGGTCTTGGACTCTTCTCCCAAGAAACTAGCGACAGGACGAGAGGAAATGGCCTTAAGTTGCATCAGGGGAGGTTTAGATTGGACATCAGGAAGAATTTCTTTACTGAAAGTGTGGTTAGGCATTGGAACAGGCTGCCCATAGAGGTGGTGGAGTCGTCATCCCTGGAGGCGTTCAAAAAAGGTGTAGACGTGGCACTCCAGGGCCTAGTTTAGGAATCATGGTGGTATTAGTTGATGGTTGGACTTGATGATCTTAGAGGTCTTTTCCAACCTTAATGATTCTATGATTCTATGTATGGGTGAGTTCTGGAGGAGGACTTAAAGGGTAGTAAGTTTTGAATGCCTTCTAACTGCTGTTGGTTTTACAGAGCAACAGGCTGATTGCTCCAGCTGGCATCATGAAGCAGCTTGCTTAAGATTTTGGAAAGATGTCATCCTTTTATAAAGGCTAGATACAGTATTTCTGTAAGGTACATGTTTGTCAGCACAACAGGGAGCACTCTCAGATGGCAGGAAGGGAGAACACTCCTCCGAGCTCCTTCCCAAGGTTGGCATAGGAGTAAGCAGCTTTGTGTGAAGGCTGAGTGAATCTCTGAGACCAGCTGGGGACAGTGCAGAACAAAGACACCTACTTGAGAAGTCTCTAAACAGAAAACCAGAAAAAGCTAAACCAATATTTTCAAACAAAGCTTTGAAACATATCACCAACTTTTTTTAAAAACAGATTAATTTTCATATGCCACTCCTTCCTCTTCCCTCCATCTTCCCATTTACAGCAGTGTCTTTGCTCACTTACAGAATCAGCGAATAATTAGTAAAACACCACGTGACCATACATAGGTCTCCATTTATGTGCTTGAAGTACTTCCCTGGTATTAATGGGTGTGGTCAAAGAGAAAAGCTGGTCTCTTGCAGGCTTGGAACCACAGAAAAATTACAATGTTACTTTTAATTTATTGCATAATTTGTCTTCAATTACACTTTGAAGTTTCCAGTGTGAGATTCAATTCAATGCAAAGGTCATTTAAGGACAAGCATTCTCCAGTCTTAATGTAGATTAAAGGCTGCATTTAAGCAGGTGATGTATTCAGGATTTGACTGACCGGTACACAGGCTCTCTTCTCCTGCCAACCACATGTATCTACAGCATATGTTGATTTTTTTCTCTCTCCAACCCTATCAAACTCTGGTTCCCAAATACATTAGAGTAAGAGATCCTCAGTTTTGCTTCAGATCCAGAACAGTTACATTCCTTGCAGATGGGATAAATGTGGCACATCATTTCTCTACCTTTACACATTAGTTTGAATAAAACGTCAGCTGTGCCACAGAACCATGGAGTAGCCACAATCTTTTTTTCTTTCAAGGGAAGGGCACAATTCTTTCCTAACAACTTAATACTTAATTACTGTAACAAATGGGAACAAGACCAAGAAGTTTGGTCAGCAGTAGTTCTGAGCAATACATATAAATCATAAAGACCACACACTTTGAAACTATTTGCCTACTTTGCACTCTCTTCCAGTGAAAGCAAACAGTAAAAATAAAAAATGTAAATTTCATGGACTGGGTTAATGTATGCTGAATGCTTTCACTGAGCAAACTGAAGAATTGCATTCCACACAAATATTTCACTTTTTTCCTCTGGTCTTCTCAACCCGCGCTACTCACCTCTTCACTGCCATGTTGCAGGACATACTATCCTGCAACTTCACAGCTATCACAGTCTAGCAGACAGATCAGTATTAAGAATATCTGCAATAATTCTCTTGCAGAGAAGAGAAGTTTGACTGGATGCCATGAGCTTGTGGGAAAGGTGTTTATGGTAGGACTGGGAATGGTTACTTTGGTCTCTGAGATGAGACAGAACACCAGCAGTGATGTCAAGGAAAGCACACCACAGACTACCAACCAGGGAGAGCATTCACTTCTACAGAACCCACAATCCATTAGACAATTTTTCTGATCAACCTTCAAGTTCCACATACATGTGAGTGCAGAAAAAATGACTTTGCCTAACTGATCCAGAAGCAAAGCAGATGAGAACCATTAAATGTGCTCTGAATGCACCTTACTGAAAGGGGCAGCAAAGTTAATACAAAATCACAGCATCAAACAGGGATATCTACATTTGGCATTATAGTGTAATACTCTCAACATTCACTCAGGAAGCAGGACAGCCTAGTTCTGCTCTCCAGGCCATGTCATGTTTTTATCCAGTTGTTGTCTAATGTGAGAATTATAAACTGCTGGGAACAGGCTGCAACCAAGGCCTCTCCAATCCCAGCTCACTGTCCTAAGAAATAGGTTGGAGACAGGATCCCTCTCTCACTTACTCTTTTTCTGGTCATATGATATTTGCACTGTTCATTCCCAATTGACTAGATGCAATACATAGAATTGTAATCTAAAAGTATCAGCTGGGCGTATTACTCACTGAAAAGACTTTTATAGCTGTTACTTCATATTCAATAGTGCAATGAACGTTAACTTTGGACTGCATACCCTTATTTTTAGAGATGAGACTTTTCTCCTGATCATCTCAAAGAACATATGCTGTGAGGAAATGAAACCATTTTCTTTGTTTTCTAATGTGAATGCAATATACGTCTCGCCTCACCACACAAAAGCGCCATTTAAAAACTCCTGGAAGAGCAGTGAACAGCTTTAAAGTGGGAAACTTGTCACTCTCCCAAATTTCTAAAATTTTAAATACCTAAACTATACCTCAATTAAAAATAAATTCTCTGGTATTGTAAACTGGCATTAAAACTGTTCCTTGCTGTTGAAAAATAAAATATCAGGCACAGAACCACATTCTCCATTGCCACATTAGTTTTCCAACAATGAAATTACACACACACAGACACGCACAAATGAAATAAATAAACTTTAATCACAGTATCACACTGGAGCCAGTGTAATTAATGTTGTGTCAGCATTTCCATTTAAGCCGCTATTTTCAAGAGGTTTATAGTACAGCCATAAAAATCCAGTTAGGTTGAAATTAAGCAAACAAGGTCTTATACAGCAAGCAACATTTAAGTATATATACAGACAGCAGCCAGTTACTACTTATATGGGAATTAAAATAGACGCTTGCTGACTTTAAAGGGCACTGCAGAGCTATTTTTTTAAACAATATTTTTCTCAACATTTATAATAATCTCTCAAAAGCTTGAATCCAAGCTATGTTTCCTTACCCTTTTTCCTTCTTACACAATAGTTCACACAATTTCTTCCAATTTTGGGATTGTAAGCATTGTTTTTTTGTTTCACTTTTAAAGTAAAAGAATGCAATGAAAACATTTCTTTTGAAAAACAACACACATGACCACAGTCTGATCCTGATACAGGCCTCTGGGCATTACTGAAGCAGAAATGACAAATAGTTCTTACACCTTCCAAAAATCATAAGATATAGCTGTCTGGAAAGTCTGAGTACTCAAATATGAGGTTATAAGAGTGCTATTTAGAATTTAATTCTAGATGAGGTCCTATTTCTGTTTTCAGTAGAAATCATCAGAGCAGGATTTGTCTCATTATTTCTGTCCTTTTTCCCTCTCTACTCTTTGGCTTTAAGTGATGCAGTGGTACAAATTCCAAAGGTGAGCTTTGTAATATTGACCACCTTTTTAGAAACTCATACTGAGCCAGTCAGCCTGGCATTTCAAGCTGCAGACAGATGACCCAGTGCAAGCAAACTAGAACTCAGACTGGGCAGGCAGTGCTATTAACTTAAAGGTCCTAATAACTTAATGCCCTGCTATAAAGAAGGCTCTTCAAAACGCCAAGCTGAATCATTTGTGAGTTTCTCTGACAACCAGCCAATCGAGAAGAGCAAGGGATCAAATTAGCAACTGGTGCTGACGAAAATCAGCAAAAACACCAATGAGGACATAACAATTACAGGGGTACAAAATTGGCTGCGTTTCACAATTTGGCACTTTCACAACTTAAAATAAACAGCACTCCTATTTTAAATCTGCCATTTAGCTGCAGAACAGGGTGGACAAAGGCAGGAGAAACTCCACTCCATTCTGCCAATGTGCCTTTGCCCTATTTTGGAGATTTTTTTCAATTAATACCTCTCTCAAAGAGTATGTGATCCTATGTACTATTCAGTAGACACAGTATGGTGAAATAAGGATGGATTTCAAATATTTCAACCTTGACTCTTCAGTATCTTTGATTTGTGGTTTTAAGTGAGACTCATTAAGGTTTATTGCATGTAGTTTGTTTTGGTTTAAAACACTACTTTATCTCTAATCAACGATTTAAAAATTGAACTGGCCAGACATCCAGGATGCACACTATTTAAAGTTCTGAATTTATGCCAATAAAAACCACTGCCAGGCCATAGGAATAATGCTAGTGAGATCTATTTTCAAAAAATGAAAAATAATTCTTGATGAGTGGAATACTTACATATGTCTAAAAAAGTCATAATTCCCTTTCCTTTTCACTTTCCTGTAAATTTCTGTTAGGTTTCCTTAAAACTATAAAATTCAGACTTCTGGTTTTCTCTAATATTCTTTTCTTATCATTCCCCATTGGTCTGAGAAATATTGAACTATAATATCACATTACTGCAATTAAAATCTTTTATCTACCTCAAATTTAACATTATTCCAATTGTTAAAGTTTGAAAATCACTACAATTAGAACTAAAAAGTTACACCTTTTGCCAACTTAAAATGGTGCTGGCCAATATTAACCAATTTTTCATTCTAGCAACTAATAAGTCAAATTATCTACTGAGAAAGAGCTGAGGAAATCTGCATGGTAGTAGTTACTACTTTGTTTTTTAACAAAGATCTTTACATCTATGGCTTGTAGAGTGCTTTTGCGTAATAAACATAACTATCCTTTACAAAAAAACTTGTTCTGGAGAATCAACACAGTGTAAGTGTGCTTCTATTATCACAGCCTAAAATCTACATCAGATTTTATCCACATTTGTACAAAATCATCTCCTTGCACCCCTCGCCCCCCCCAAAGTCTGATGGACATAGCTATGCCAGTAAAATGGTGGGAGAAGGCAATAGGAGAAGGCAAAAGGAGAAGTACAAAATCCCAGCTTTCAAAAAAGATCCCACAATGTTGCCCTGCAGATTCAAAAGGAAAAAAACCCTTAGTTTCCACTCACAGGTACATCATGCTGTTCTTTAACAAACATGCTTGATTCTTATTAATTGCTATGTTTATTTCAAGATTTCAACTTGCATTACACTGTCATTTTTTTTGGCTCTGGGTGGCTGAGGGACAGCCTCTCTCTTATACAAGAGAATATGAACACCCAAACAACAATTCTGATTTAATCATGGGAGAATCTTCAGAGTCTGGGCTTATTTAGGGCAGATTCTGACTCTGAAGATCACCCAGTGCCACAGAGTTTTAATTTCTCTGCATGACCAGCCAATTTACTTCCACTGTCAATCTAAACCCTTACTTTTCACTTCCTTAAAGAAATGCCCCATTACAAGCCACAGTGGCAATTTAAAAGGTTAAGAACCATTACCATATTCACCTCTGCCAAACACTGTGACATCAGGAAAAGTGCAAAGTTACTGCATTTTTGCCACAGATAATTGCCATAAGTTGATACTGAACACTGTACCAGCATCACTGTACCTCAGTCAACTGACAAGTGAGCATGAACATATACTGCTTCTGCTAGAGTCTTCTGCAAAAAACCACATATTGGTTTACATATTTTCATAACAAGTAATTTACAGAAACTAAACCAAAGCAAGTACACACAGCACTGCAATTAAATTAGATGTCAGTCACATGTAGTCAAATAAGTTTAAAGCTACCCAGCTACTGCTATCCATATACTATAGCACAGCCATGTTACAGTCTACATGCTAACAGCAAAGATCTCCAGTAAGAGTGAACATCTGACAAAGAGCGGATGATCCTTGTTACAGAAATGATCCCAGCTACTGAGGGGCCCAGCCTGGCTATGGCTGAGGGATGGTGCCAGCGAGTCTGGAGGAGCAGCCTGGCACCTGGCCTTCATCATGCTCTCGCCTCCCTCTTTGTTGAGCTGGCGAAGTCAAAGGGCTGGTCTCTTAATGATCCAGATGGCCTTCTGGTGACACTGGGGTTGGCATCAAATGGGCAGCAGCAAGCCCAGCACACAGACCTGCCATTGTGCTGGGAAGGACTAAAATGGGCTGCTGGCAGCAGCTTGGCCTGTTCTTGCACCCTTGATGACAGCCTGAAGTGCTGCCTGCCCACTGTTCCCTGGAGTTGGCTATGAAGTGACCTCTCACAGAAACAAGGTTCTTGTCCCTCAATTATATGAAGCTGATTATCTGATTGCCTCACTTGGGGAGGGGGAAGAAGGAACAAATAGGGAGAAGAGATGCATGGATTTGTAAGGGCACTCTTCCTCCCCCCAGGGTGCTGATGAAAGCATTAGGATGTTTTACAGCTTCCTTTATAACAGTACCAAAAAATAATACATAGAGAGGAGTAACAAAATGCATTTAAATGGTTATATTAATTAAGACAAACAGAGACAGCCTTCAGTAACAGTGGGATACTGGTACATTTAATTTCCTTCCAATATATGTTTCCTTTCACAGTTACAAAGCTTGGACATTTTATTAGCCACTGACAAAGCTGTGCTTGTAAGTGGGAAAGATCGCTAGTGAAAATTATGCAGGGAGGCATACCAATTTTCACATCAAGCTACATAGTGAAGCATAAGACTTTTTAGATAAAGAATATATTTCTCCAGCTACTTGATTTGTCTTTTCAAAATCTGCACAAGTTAAAACAAAATATACCAAGTGAGCAAACAAAGCAACCTTAAGCTGCCATAAAGAATGTAAAATCAATTGAAACAAGTGGTACATGTGGTTGTCCACTGGACTTCAGCTTCCAAATGAAAATGGAGGTCCTGTAGAATAAGATCTGCATTCTTTTCACAAACAAAGAGGAGCCTGGTTTTCAAATATATAAACCAGGAGGACAGCCTTTTGCTCCCCCCACAGAAGTTTAAAGCCCACTCAAAATCTTTTTCGTCTTAAAACATGACGAAACAGGGAAAATAACAGGAAGTCTATGGTGGCATATGATTGCCTACCCTGAGTGTTTTGTCATTTCAAGGTTTAAACTAGACAATTTGTGTTCCTCTATAAGAGACTCTGCAGAAGTATCGAGGCCAGCTCAGGCTAACATGCCTTCACATTTGTCCTGGTTTTCAATGGATTGCAGAATGTGAACTGAGCCCCATCTTCCTAACAGCCCTTCCTGAGCTGCTACAAGTGCAATGATACTTATAAAATGCAGTACACAATGAATACACTGCTAACAGTACCCAGGCTGGGACCTAGGGGTATTTCAATAATACCTGTTTGGACAGCAGCGTACATCCATTTGTACAGCAGTGGTCATCTGCTACTTGAATGTTTCTGAAACCCCCATGCTGCTAGTCTGTTGTTGACATCAAGAATCATGAACTTAGACAGGAAGGAGAAGGGAATCAAGATTTCCACTGATCATTATTATATTTACACTGTTAAAATGCCACCTACAAAAAACAGTTTGCAGAAAGACAGACAGCTTCAGGAGGCACAGACAGGTTTTCCCCTTCCCTTCTCACATTGATTAGCAGAATGTAAACTTAAAGATCAGAAAGCAGTTATGTCACAAATGTGTGTTAAAACAAGGGTTGCATATGAGGTGGGAAAGGCACAGGCATGTCAGGAGAAAGGAAAGAAAAAGCATTATTGTTATGTACCTGGGATCATGTCTGCTTCCATCCAGATGATAACAGAAGTAGCGAATAGTAAGAGGGCTTGAACGTTTTCCTGGACAACTCTTCTATCCAAAACACCTCTTCACATAAGAAAGGGAAGGAAGGAAGGGATGGGAATTCTGCAAACTCTAACAACCACAGCTGCCAGTCATTCTGCTAACTGCTCTGCAGGCTGCGCTTTCCACGCAAGTGTCCACAGCCAGATGTCTGAGACAGGGGTTTGGCAGAGAAGTATTTTGTGGATATGGACCAGCGTCAACATGAATAATGACAGATGCAGAAGTTCCTAAACCTTGTTAGATCCACAGAAATGAGCAAATACCTGATTCAAAAAGGGTGTACTCATTCTAAACCTGACAGCTGATTTAAGAGTTAGACCTGGATATTTTGGAAGAAAAAGGAAATAATTTAGCTGGAGAAACAAAGAAAGTGTGCAGTGATTTAGATTAAATTCTCAAATTAGGACAACCTAATCTAATGAACTGTTGTTTTATGTTCTGAGGAACTGTAACATGATTTGTTGTTCTGAAAATTGCTGTTGTGTTTTAAAGTATCCAACAGTCTTCCTCTGGCTAGAACCGATAGCAATAGCTGTAGAATGAGTGGCAGCAATGATTTGAGGGGTCATTATTTTAGCTGTTAGCATTTAGGGAACATTTTGACCCACTGAATCCTAATGGACTTAGCTTTAAGGAAAATTAGATAGTCACTGCATAGAGTACATCAGTAGCCTGAAAATCATCTACAGATAGATCATCACCATCATTGCATGTTAAGTTATTAAAACAAAACCATGTAACTAATTCTGACTGGTATCTCCATCCTAACACTGCATTTCTTTAATTTTCCCAAGCAAAACCACAGTGCCTGACTCTCCATAGAGAAATGATCTCTACATGCTTGTCATGCTGTTTTGTACCCTACTGGCTAAAACAGATGAATATAGAGTCTACGGAAAAGAGTTAAGGAACCAAAGCTCTTAAAATGCAATATAAGGTGCAAATCGAGGAGTGGAAGAACAAAGACTGTCCTTTTTGGGAAGAATTTGAATGCAAGTGCCTTTGTTGTCTAGAGCAGCACAGGGGTGGCAAGTACCAAACCGGAACACAGGAAAATGTATACCATCATTGCAGAGTTAAATGCGGCTCTAATCATAAACTTGGATAAAAGGTTTTGATAAGTGTTCAGGAGACCAGTTTGCTATCTTGGCCCAGCTGGCACTTAGACTGAAATAAAACACATGCTCTAACACTGTTTATTTTTCAGTATGGACATAGTCATAAACAGCCCATAGCCAGATTACAGGCACCAATCTAGTCCTAATGAAATCCATCACTGGTCCCCCTCAGATATGTCACAAAGTTTGCATGTTTCAAAAGCAAGTGGACATATAAGGACTTTATTGTCCAAAAACTTTGTTGGCCATGCCATTTTGCCTCAGTTGCCCAAATCATACCAATAGCATGTAATTATATACTGCTAAGAACACAAAGAAATTTTCTGCTGCCAGGTGTTTTCACATTTTGCTTCTTTTTGAGGCAGGGTGGCTGAGAATGGTCTAGGCCCATTAAACAACTATGGATCTAGTGAATCCACATTTGAGGCAGAAAAACTGCTGTCTAAATTTAAAAATAAAAAAAAGATGGGATCTCCAGATTATCTCTATGTCACACATTCTTCCCCCATATCCCCATTCATGGACCTTTTATCTGGATGACCTCAGCTTGCAAATGTTATCCTTTCTGGATGAAGGTTGGGCAAATTTGTGGCTTCAACAGACCTCTCACACTTTCTCTCAAAAAAACAGATGTTATTTCAGGGAAATCAACATTTTTCAGCCTTCCGGCTTTGAAGCAGTCACTGAAATACATAATTCCACACTCTGGGCACCAGCAAAGGACTGGCCAAAAACCAAATCACAGTGAAGCAGCAGTAAAGGTATTGGTAAGTACCCCCTTCATCTGTAAGTCCTAGTTATGCACAGGCACAACAAGCTCTTTACAAAGGTCTAAAAGGGCGTCCTCCATGTTGGAGAAGAAGCCGTGCCAGATGTGCAAGAAGATGCATGAGGATTCTGCAGCTATTCAACCTGCATCAGCTGTCTCCATATCTACACATCTACACAAGAGACCTGGCAAAACATGCTGCTGACTTCTTAGGGCAACAAGCTACTCCTGAAATGCTTTTGCACTGCATTTCATGCCCAGAATTTTCTGCTCTTCCTAAAATGAGAGTTGCATTCATGCCAACAGATGGAAAACATCATCATCTACAGTTGGATCCATGCCTTGCTACTGGCTGGAACAAAAGCCATGGAAGTACTTTAGTTAGTTGAGTTAAAAACATTTTTGTATAGTGGCCTGTGGATGAAAAGTTTTCCCACAATACACAGCAGAAAAATTAATACAGTGATGTATCTTAGTGAAGTACCTGTAGAGCTTTCTGTGCTTAACCCAGTGCCAGTGTAGACACAGTGTTCTGGTCTGAATTGCATATAGATTTACAAGTAGGTGCTCCATGGTAAAAACAGTTTACAGCAACTATGCCAAAAAAACCCAAAACCAAAACAATCCCCCAAAAACCCCCAACACATGGAGCAGCCGTGTAGATACCATCATAAGCAGGTCTGTCACAACAGAAAAGAAGATACTCTAATATGAATGGAAGAGATTGCATCAGAAAATCAGAGGAAATCCCTAATGCTGGAACTCACAGTCTCATAGTCAGTGAGGGGAAATCAAAAGGTCACATGTGTATGTCAGGGAATATTTGAAGAATCCAAGGACGGGCGCTGAGACAGGAAAAGGGGTGGTTTCCCTTCACTAAGAGACAATCCCAATCAATGCTTCACTAAAAAGATTACAGGAAAACTAGAATAGAGAAGGGACTGCCAAATCCCCAGCCATGAAAGTCTGACATTCAGCAATTCTCTGAAGCAACATCTTGATGGTTGAACTCTACTGTGGGTCTACCATGGTACTATCATTCTACATAGCTATTATCCATGTTGTTCAGTGTAGCACTATCATTCATATTCACAAAGCAGTTTTCTTTCTCCCTCTGTCTCCAGACTTTTCTTTTTCATGTGTAAATCTTTTTTAGCAATATGCTCAGTTATACTGAAGAGCAAAAGATTTATCACTGAACACTTCAGCTCTCGTCTCATGGGCTGTAATTTTTCAGACTGTGGGTCAGGGACCTTTCCATTTCACTGCAACACCCAAGAGACTAGTTTATCTGCAATGTGAATTTCCCGTACCTTTAGTAATTTCTACTCAAAATTTAAACTACCATTCAAAACTGACTAGAGCTCCATCTGTTGCAAAAAAGCCACATTATTTTAGACTTCTGTCTCTTCACCTCCCAGCTCTTGTCTGCTGCATCCCTCCAAATCTCAAATAAAGACAGAAAGGGTGCAAGTGACTTGGACACTGTTGAGGTTTCTTCTTACCAGTGAAAGAACCAAAACACCTCTGAGAAAACTGCAACCATCCTTCTCTCAATTCAGCCTCACCTTATCAGATACTAGATTTTACTCTTTGACTGTTTGGCAGGTCATTTCCGGCTTTTAAAGTGCTAAAGACCTTTCCCTGACTTGACTGGAGATTGCTAAAGAATTGCTTATCATCCCCTTTGGAATCCTTGAAGTAATATCCTTAGGCTAAAATGTCAAGATAAGATTTGATGTCATTGCCTGTTTTCCTTTGCATTTTGCATCCACAGTCTGACATCCTATAAAGCACAGTTTCTGCTACCCTCATTACAATTTCTAAGAACCAGGGGGGAAATGGAACTTTGTAAGAAAAGTAGGACAGNAAACATAAAGAAAACAATTACAACTGTTCCAAAAAGTCTATTCACCAAAGGCAAGCATTAAAATAAAATTATTTTTCTGGTTTCAGCTGCTAAGAGCAATGTAACCCATCGTTCAGGATCAAACCACCAATGTCTACTCACAACAGGGTACGGTTATGTAAAATTAAGGCTGGCACTGCATTGTGCCCAGATACTTGAGGNGGTTAAATCAAGCTTCTGCAGAATTATAGCCATTATAACTTACCATGAATTTTTTAACATTCCTGAAATCCAAGCATAACACTGGCTTCTCTTCACAATTTCCCATTTCCATTTTAACAGAATGTTGCGTAGCAGAGTTTTAAGGATAACTTTTGAAAAAAATACTATTTATTAGGGATTTGTTTTATTTCAATTGGCAAGAAAACATAAAGAAAACAATTACAACTGTTCCAAAAAGTCTATTCACCAAAGGCAAGCATTAAAATAAAATTATTTTTCTGGTTTCAGCTGCTAAGAGCAATGTAACCCATCGTTCAGGATCAAACCACCAATGTCTACTCACAACAGGGTACGGTTATGTAAAATTAAGGCTGGCACTGCATTGTGCCCAGATACTTGAGGTTTGGATCCTTAACTATGAATTTCCTTCCTTTTATGATCTTAAGCCAGAGAACAATAGCTGTG
>WAAD01032289.1:22685-33615 GCA_013389945.1 Fregata magnificens | reverse complement strand
AGAGTAATCTCTTTCATTATATTGTGATCTTCCCACTTTCTTGAATAATGCTTAAGCAGCAGCTGTTTTGTTATATAGGAATATTTTTATTAAATGCAAATGAAAACAATTATTTCTTGAAGATGTCCTGCCTGGCCAAAGTATGGTTAGGGAGAAGAGGCTGAGATTGAGGAGATCCTACTTATTGAGGGAAACAGCAGACCAAATTGAGAAAACAGAAGAAAAGGTTTATTTAAGGAGAGTTCTCACCTCTCATCCACAGTGTTGGTTTTTTTGTGTCCTCCATGTTCATCTGCTTGCAGAGCACACGTCAAGGTCAGCAGAATTTCCCGTGCAAAAATAGGCGTTACTGAGTTTCTTTGCTAGGGGATCTTTCTGAAAAGCACCATCCCTAAAATTGATTCAGCGCTTCCAGACTGAGCTGGCTGTAGGAGAACAGGTTGCCAGGTGGAAGATTGAAGGGACAAACTCCAGGTCACTGCTGGAAAACAGCATGGGAAGCCCCCCTGAGTTGAAGTATTCTTCCTGTGCTAAATTCTGTAATTTGCAAATTTTATTCCAAAGCAGAATGTTGCAACTTCTCCTGGATTGATACTCTGTCTCAGCTACACTTCAGTGAAATAAAAGAAGTTGGAAATCAGGAACATAGACTTCTGTGGGCCCTGTGTGTGTCATCATAGTCATTAGGCTGCAGCACGTTAAGGGCTAGGATGAAGTTGGGAGTGTGACAAGGTGGCAGTGGCATGCATGCTCAGACTGCAAGGGCTTGGGCTTGCAGTCTTTTTTTGAGGGCAGGAAGATGAAGGGAAGATGTTCAAGAAGGCTGAAAACGCACATGGAAGTGAGATTCTGGCTTTGGAGTGGCGTGACAGGAGGAGGATGAGATGGAGGCGGTGGCTTGTAAGAGAGAGGAAGGTATTAAGAGGGTGAGAGTGACAGCATGGCATCCTAATGCAGAGAAGGAGAAAGATATGTCTGTCGCAGAACTAGCGTAAAGCTCCTGTTTCATCTTGGTACCCAGGTGCGTTCAGCGTGGTGGTTCCTGAGATGAGATGCTGACTGATTGATTTCCATTCTTAACTTTGAGCATTATGTGTTTGTAAAATTCATTTGAGTCTCAGTTGTGTGCATTCTCCAGGACAGTTTCAAGGATGTAGCACCTTGTGAACCTCTGTCGTAGAATACCCTAAAAAAATGAAATCCTAGAACCATTTCAATATTTCTTTTGGGATTTCAAAAGCCTGGAAAAAGGCCTCATACAAAAGCTTCTAGGAAAATATATTTCCAATTATATGCTGATTTTTANTTCTAGGAAAATATATTTCCAATTATATGCTGATTTTTATGAGGAAACACTGGGCTTGACCAGAACTGAGTTTCATCATGCAGGAGATTAAATTTTGACATTCTTCTGAATATCATTTTTTTAAAAAACCCCAAATTCCAGGACCAGAGACATGAGGTCTAGAAGTTCTTTTTTGGAAAGCACCAGCAACTAAAGCCACAGGGGCAGCCTTCTTGCATTCAAATAAGCATGTGGACTTGTATGAGCAGTATTAGTCATTGCTTCATCTGATAAGTAGAAGTACATATGTATATGTGTATATTGTTCGGTTTGAGTACATTTAATATTCACATGTTTTTGCTATGAGTAAGTAATTTCTCTTCCGTATTGAGTCATTATACTTCTGTGATTAAAAACGTATACTGCAGAAAGTTTATGTAGGTACTACTAAGATCAAAATGAAGGTGAAATGATTTTAATCTTCATGTAATTATTTAACTTTCTTATCATCTGCGTTTTTGAAGGCGATCCTGTCACCTTTACGATAATCAGCTAATAAATCGTCATGATTGTTACACCTTTATGCATAGCAGTAATCTGAACAAATTGGCTGCTGACAGCTGCAATAAATTGCCAAGAATGAGTGCTGTCAGAGAACAAGTTGTTTCTGTTAACATACAGGATAAGTAAATCCCATGTCATGCAGTTTTATTCAGCTGAAATTATTTGCAATCCGGTGTGGCAGGATTTATAGCATTATTTATTGGTATGAAAAATGCATGTTTATCTTTAAAATGACATTGACTTTTACTCATATTTTGTGCCAGGAAATTACTGTTGACTTCATCTATGTCTATTTTCATCAGTATTTATAGATGCTACTATCTTTTTTCCCATCAGATGCAAATTAAGAACAAAAGACCTGGTGTATAGTATATTCATTAAAGCTATGTATTAATTTTTATCTGTAGAAGACTGAAATGTCCCAATACATTGTCAAGAAAATTCAGATCAATTTTCTGTGTGTGTGTCTGTGTGTTTGGGTACACACCATATAATGGATGTTATGAAATACAAAAGTTAAAATATTGAAAATTAAGTATTTAGGTTTTCAACACCTAATCTGTGATGTCTTATCTGTTTAGTTTTTTCATAGTAATGAAGCCATAGAGGGTTTTTTGGGTGCACATAGATACAAGCAATATGTGACCTATGCTGCTGTATTGTAATCAGAAAGCACAGGGCTACACTACTCAAAGTTCTAAACTGAAGTGAGATTTTAATATAAAATATCTATGTCTTTTTCATTTTCTTTTTCCACTGAAATTTATCTGATTTCACTGTGGGAGACTGAACATTATCAGAGAGAACTGAGTGGTGCTGTAAAGCTGTGTATGGGTACTCCAACATGCATATAAAGTTGAGTGAAGGACACTAAATATGCTGCTGCTAATGTTTCTTCCTAGATTTTTTTTTAGAGATGTTGCAGAGACTGTGATTTATACCAAAATACTGGCATTTTGTTTTTTAAATATTGTTGCCCAAGAAAGAGGTTTTGAATAGTACGTGAGACAGCCTGTGTTAATGTTGAAATTGATGAATCTTGAAGTTTTCTCAATTTTACAAAACTATATAGAGACAAAATGGGTTCCTCTGGAATTGTAAATAGTACTTTATTATGCTGGTCTTTCAAATATTTTTTTCACATGGTGGTTTGAAAATTTCTGCATGTTCAAATAACTTTGGAAGGATATATTATTTTCAAAGTTTAAACATAATGGTCAATATGCTGTTGTAATTTGAGTTTTGAACTGTGTGCACGTGAATTACACAGCAATTCTGTGCAAACACAGACAAGCACACAACCAACAGCCTGTGTGTATAATAGTTTGTTGATTATACATGATGACTAAAGTTAAATTATTGCAGATGCATTTCTCTGTGTAAAATGAAGGGTTTGCCTGAAGCATTAAAATCTACAAATGCTACTGGCAGGCCTGCCCTTGACAAATCCTGAGATGTGCTGAGCCGTCTCCATTTCTGATTGTTGTCAAAGGGAGTTAGATGTAAATACTGCATCTCAAATTTTGGCCTTCAGGTATTCCACACCTTATTTATTACTATCTCTGCACATTTTAACGTCTTCTGTTAATGCAGAGGCACTGCTCTTCTGCTAGAAAGCCAAAAAAGGTTTGGTTTTGGCTCACAATCTTCAGTAAATTTCTCTTACCAGATATTTTATTATTTACAGCTCTTACTGACAGTTGTTATTGTCACGTACTGTTGCAAAATTGAATGCATTCCCCAATGTATTCTGAAATACAGAATGCTGCACACAAGCTGGATTAGGTTTATGGATCCTTCTTCTGACCCTCTGTCTCCTGCATATGGAAATGTACTCCACTAGATGAAGTAAGAGTGGCAAAATAAGAGGAAGGGTGAAGGAAAACTGGAATGACTGCCTAGATATGACGACCATGACAGTAAGTGTAAAAAGTGGTTAGGCGTGTAGATAGGGGCTTATGAGGATTTCTGGAAGGCACAGATTGAAGCTCTGTGAAAGCTCTTGGAAAGTTGCTTGGACCCACTAGTGAGGGGAGAACCATGTAGGAAGACCTAATGTTCATCAAAGCAATAGACTGGTTTAGCAGAGGAATGTGTTAATCTTGCTGCAAAGAAATTGCCCTGGTGACGGCACTAAAAGTGCCTGTCTGTAGTGTATGGCTGTGCCACAGGGACAACGTAGGAAATATCACATCATAAAATATCTGCAAATACTTTTTTCTGTCTATGCAATTTTAAAAGTAAATCTGTAGTTTTACTGTGAAAAGTATGCTTAGGAAAATGTTAATCAGTCATTTCAAAATCCATCAACAGGATTTTGTGGCAGGGACCGTATTTCTTTTAGCAAGCAATAAACACTTGTCCGTATTCAGGTATTGCTCAGTGACAGGCAAGGTTGTCCTGTATTTCATGGGGCTCTCATATTTCTGGTACCAAGACTGGCTTACCCCAAACTGCAGGGCTCTTTCATGCTTTCCACGTGTTGCTGCATGCCACCTGACAGCACCGTTTCCCAGGTCCTGCTGAACTCTGCAGCGAGGCAGCACGCTCCCAGCTTCCTGGGGATCCCCTCCAGCTTCCCAAGCTCACCACCGCACTCCCCCTCAGTCAGTGTCCTACTTAACTGAGTTACAGTCTCCAGCTCCTTTGGGAGCTTTCCTGGTTCTCAGTCTATCACCTCTATCCACCACCTATCACAAGCATCCTGTGGAGTCTGTCATTTTATTTCTTTCTCATTATCTTTACACTTAAAAATGCCACGCTCTGGTCCTTCCAAGAACTTCATGTTACTGCAGTCCTGTCTTTTTGAGCCATGTCGTTTTCTGTCGGTGCTTTGCAGAATTTCCCCTCTCCGTTTGTTTCTTGGTTTTACTGGAACATTGTACTCTGCTGATAAAGGATATGGAGTCTCACAAATTGTAGCAGTTCATGCCTCGCTGCTTCTGATGTGTGTCCAGCTCAGTTCTAATTGCAGAATCGCACAGTTTCCTCTCCTTGGCATCCTTTGGAGAAGCATAGACCTGGATCACAGTGGAGTTAAAAGGCTGTCTTCCTGAACAAGTCATGATGATAATTAAGTTGCCTGGGTTGTAGCCAAGTGGTGCTTTTCTGTCCCTATCACTTAGGATTGTGCCAATTCCTCTTTTATGCTTTATTTTGTCATGTGAGAAAATGATCTTGCTATCTGCTGTCTCTCCCTTGCCTGGCCACCTGGCTTTTAAGAGGCCTTCTATGTCATGTCGCTACCTTTGTAATTCATTCATTAGCAAGGATATTTCACCAGGGTGCCAACGCGGTCTTACATTCCAGGTTCTGTTAGAACTAGAGAGGGGAGGTGATTTTTACCTCTTAGACATGCTGATAATAAAACACTACATATAGTTCTGGCTTCCACACTTTAAAAAGGATGCAGGAGAATTTCACTGGATCAGAAAAGTTACAAAAAGTCATTTGAGGGCTGTAGATGTGTTCCAAGGAAATGTATAGGGAGCTGAAGATGTTTAGCATATCAAAAGGAAGATCAAGAAGAGATATGATTATGGTATATGAGTACCTCCACTAGAAGAAAATACGGGGCTCTAAAGCTTTTTCAACCGAGTAAAGAAAGGCATGAAAAGAACCAAAGGCCAGATATATTCAAATTAAAAATAAACCAGAAACGTATTTCTGACAGTTTGGGCAATTAACACACTGAACACAGTTTCAGAGAAGTGGTGGGTTCCCCTTGAATCTTCAGATCTTCCTCCATGGGAGCTGTACCCTGTTTCTGCAGCGACTTACCTGTGGTACTTTGGCACATGAGCCTGAGGCACTTGCGCGGTTTTTCTCCCTTCTGATCTCTCGAGGCCTGAAAGTCCAGACCCACCCAGTGCCTGATAATATTCACGTGCAGAGCTGATTTGGGGGGACGTGCCTCCGTGCCTCTTCCTGAGGGGTCAGCCGGCCAGGGGGATTGTTCCTGTGCCCCTGCCCACCAGTTTTAATGCTGACACAGGTGTGCACTGAAGGGACCGTACAGCGTGGACAGCAGAGCAATGCAAAATACTGAAACTGCCCTAAAAACTAAAATTCCCTGAAACGTGATTTATAGCCGTGCTTGAAAATCTGTCTGTGGAGTTAATGGTTATTTGTGCCATAATTCTTCAGCCTGACCTCTTCACAGGTGGAGAACGTTTTCTTTCAGCAGCAGCATGTAAACAGTAATTCCTTAAGAATTGTCCTGCGTTGTCCAAAATTATTATTATCTCCTGCTTTCAGTGTGACAGCTGCCGGTCATATGCAACTTATGGCCTTCTCAAAATATCTGTCATTTTTCATAGTCCTCAATTTGAAAATAGAAGACAAAAATTTCTGCCACCACCATGCTCATTCTGCACCACTTTCTGGTAACATTCAAGTTCACCTTCATCCTCAAAGCATCTTTGTTCTCCATGGAAACAGTTGTAGGTGACAAATGTCTGTTAAGAGAACATCTTAATTGATGTAAAAGTCAGCATTGCTATAGCTTTAAAGCTTGGAATACTTGTATATACTCTCAGTAAAATGTAAAGGGGCATTGTCAATTTGAACTTTCCAAAGCTATATATCTTTAGAAGTATTTTGTTAACTTCAGTGCTTGTAAGGAAACCTAATCCAAAAAGGAGTTTTGTGCACCTCCTACTGATGTCTGTAAAGGTTATTCTAGGATGGGATTAGTGCTTACGTAGTGCCTTAATAAAACCAGGCTTCCTTCACTGTTTTGGTCCCATGCAAAGATCTGGTGAGGGCAAAGTAGATCTAACAAAAAATGGTTTAATTTTTTTTGCAGTGTGTGAGAGCAAACAAAGTTGGTTTTTCTTTTCATGAAAAACTCAACTATTAATGGAAAAAAATCACAATTTTTCTTATAGTGTCTGTAAATTGGAAAGTCTCATCTTTCAACTGAAGTGCATGTGCTGCCCATGCACTCACCTCATGCTGAATGCTCCTCAAGCCTTGGCACCTTCGAGTTAGACACATGCGAGCTGCATCTTCTGCAAGGCCAGAGGAGGGGACCTGGAGCAGAATGAGAAATGTGCTTTCACCTGACTGTGTATGCACGGAGACGCTCTTAGCCTAGATTTCCATAAAGCACAATGGTGGCACTCCTTAACGGAATAACCCTAGTTTTTTATCAAATTATCTGGGGGCCCTTCAGAGGATATTTTTCCTGTAAAATGGTTAAGGCTTTCACTGGGAAAAGCTCCCAGATCGCTCCCTGCCCTTTGTATGATTTTAGGAAATAACAAGCTGGTGACGGGCTGCTCATGGAGATCTATCAAGCAGACAATAGAGACATATTTCTCAGGTAATCTGTTCTAAATGTGGTGCTATTAGGAATATTTTATAGCTGTTGGAAAGGTGCACGGGTAAAATCGAATTGTCAGTTGCTTCTTTTAGCCTAAATAAGAAATAGCATGGACTAATATTGCAAAAGTGCTGTGACTTCAAGAATTGGAGAACTTGGAGCTTGTAGCTCTGATGTAAACCTTGCAATTTTACAGTCACGGCAGTTTTTCTGTTGCATGTAGGGGGTTTTTTGTTCCAGTGGGGGTAGCTCTTCTCGCCTATTTTTGAGTGAGGGGAGGATTATTTCTGCATTACTTGTATCATAATTACTTTCTGATTCTTTTACTGACTTTAAGAGTGTTTAGGCTGGTTATTTCGATGATCATTGGTTAAAGTCACAATGTTGTTGCAGAGATGTATTTTTGAGGGGTATCTGTTTTGAAATGAACTATCAAAGAATATTTAACACCAGGGGCATCTCAACCTATTCCAGCTTTGAATGCTTGGTTGCAATATCTTTTATCTTAAGGAGGGCTTTATACTCCTCACTGCAGCCTAAATAGGAATTTGACAGCCTATGTACATGTGCGAAACTCCTATTGACCATCAGCCTGCACTGACAGCAACAGCTTTAGTCTTTCCTTACTGTTGTTAATTTCATTTCTCACTCCTTATCATCCAAAGAGTTCAAAATAAAAGGTAAACATTAAGCTCAGAATGCCTTGTCAGTTAGAAATTTTTTTCATTGTAAAATAATTGAACTTTGTTACTGTATGAGCTTTGCAGTAGTTTAATTTTGACAGCTGCACAACAGACAGTAAATATTTTAAAAAAAAAATTTAAAAGGAAATTTTCCTGTAGCAAATCTAATCAGCCTGTGATAGAACAGCGCCCATTTTATGAGGCCACGTTTATTCTCATAATTGGCTATTTCCTGTCCTTAAATGCCTATTTATTCATGTCTGCCACCTTTCTCAGTTTATTGGCCCTGCGGTCACCACATTATCTTTCTCTTCAAAATCAATTGACATTTTATGAAAAGAGTTTGCTAGATGCTTAGTTTAGTGAGAGTGGCATATAGAACATGTGCTTGTCACATTAAATAATCGCTGTTAAAAGTAGAGTATTCAGTGGCTTAATGATATATAGAATATATTCATTTACTTTATTTCAATATTGTTATTGTTTTTATTTAGAGTAATGAGTTGGCAAAACATTTCTGGGGGATACTATATGTAGAAGTATTCCAAATAGTGCTTTTTCAAAGAAATTCCTGTGCAGTGCAAGCCAACATTACATTTGACACAGGCGCTGAATTTCTAGACATGCTGAGAGTTGCGATCTGGGAAAGTTGAAACTTGTGCATTATACAACTTAAAATATTAAAACTTCTAAGCTATGCACAGACTAATTATTAACCCTAAGGTATTCTTCTTTTAATTAAAAGCTGATGGTCAGCTCTTTGTTAGCAGTGATGCTGTTTTTCCTTCCATGCTCTACCTTTTATTTGTAAAGGCGTTGCAAAGCTATTTCTGCTGGCTGGCATGTATGGAGCCATTCTTCATTAGTTCAGTATATGGTACAGCCAGGGTTATTCAGAAAGGGATCAAGCAGGGTGGATTGCCTTCAGCCACTCTGCGCGGTTATAAGCAGTCCCTGCTCATTACAACGTGAGACATCTTATTATACAGAGGGTTGTGGCATCAAATTTTATCCTGGATGCCTGCATGAAGCTTTGACCCTGAGCCACACACAGCTTACTGCAAGAGAGCTGAGCCTTTTGGGCAGTGCTCTAGTCGTGTTTTTCTATGCTCAGTCATGTTAACTCCATCACAATTAAGTCCACACAGATTTTTTTTTTTTTTTAAGAGAGGATTTTTACTGTTGTTAAGTGAATGGTATCAAAAACATTCACATCAAAACTTAACATTTTGTGTTTATACAAGAGGCGTAATTAAGCAGTACAACTTGCATCTGAAGCTGGATTTTTAAAATTCTCTTGGCGTTTGAGTAAGGCATATTAGCTAACCTTGTTACTAGTGTCTGTACTTTCCTTTTAATACTTATTGTTCACACACATAACAGGTTGTACCTTTAAAAAAAAAAAAGAGTCAAGCAAGCGGCATGGGTTGAAGCTGAAGAGAAATCCTTCCAGAAGCTGGGAAGGAATTTCTACTGATTTTGTTTTTTGTCCAGATGAATGCAAGTAAGCCAGTGTGCTCTTGTTTGATGTGAAGAAAGCCACATGCTGATGGAGAACGTTCATTTCCAGGTGCCAGGTTGACCTGTCAACCCTGAGTAAAGAACAAACCCACAAGTTGGAGGTGCCGCTGGAGGAGGGAGAGGGATGCCTGGTGTTGCTGGTCACTCTCACAGCCTCAGCTGCAGTCACTATCTCTGACCTCTCTGTCAACTCCCTGGAGGACCAGAAGGAGCGAGAGGAGCTACTGAAGAGATATGTATGGAGTTCTTCTCTTTTGCCCTTTTTGTGCAAAATGTTTGCTTATATAAATAATAAGTATGGGGTGGGGAATCTAAATATATCCCTTATGTCCTTATCACACTCAGCCAATGACAATTATTTAAACTAGTTACTAATATTATGAGAACTGGTACAGGTAACATCAAGAAGGCTACAAATCCTCTTTATACAATAAGGTATTTTTTACAATATGATCATGTGAAATAAAGAAGTTAATTTTACTGCCTTGCAGATAATTTTTACCAAGCACAAAATAACGAAGGAGTCACTCAGTGACTACAGTTTCTTGTGAGTGTTTATGCCAGATGGTTTGAGGTGCCAATAGTTTTCGGCTTTTTTTTGAGCATCTACTAAAGGGCAAGAAAACTTATTTTTTTGTCTGCACATTAGGGGCTGGAGCAGTATTTTGTATCATCAAAACAATTGTTTTCAACAAGATCTCCATTTCAAAATATTCTGAAGCAAATTATTTTCATTTCCCAGCATCCTCACATTACACAGAATCTCTGTAGTTTTATCAAAGCAACAGAGAGGGGAGCTCTTACTCCAGCATTTGCTAATACCGAAATCACTAAAAGTAACTGTCTCACTACACACGGAGAAAGGGGGGTGGGGGGGGGAAGCTATTTCCACTTAAAATTACAAAGCTTTTATTGTACAATGCTGCCAGGTGTTTAGAAAGGCTTCTCTAGATACTCAGCCATTAAACCAAGCTCTGACTAACAAAGAGCCGCTTAATTTTTTTTTTTTAGATTTTAAAATATTCCTATTCCATGACTGACATCCTTTCAATAACTGAATTTAATAAAGATGTACCTTATCAGGCTGTGCAGATAACATGAAGTGCTAGTACTAATGCTGTACAATATTCTTCAAACAGATTAGCAGGATGTGCGCTTCAGCAAATTTATTCTGGCTATCTCCACTGAATCAGCTGTCTGCTAATGCTTGTACAACTCATACACCAATAGTGTTATCATAAACACAGTTTAATAGAGGTGACTTAGTGAGGCTAAACATAATATTCCTAAACCAACTGAGAGCTAAGGTATTGTGCACCATCTTTGAAAAATAATTACAATTAAGAGTTATTGCTCATTTTGGAATCCACCAAGTCAGCCTGTGGTTGTTAGAATAGATCTTTATAAATATAATAAATTTCTGATGGATACGTTTTTGAGGTGACATACTTCTTGCTACCAAGTGCAACAATACCATATTTCTGTGGATTATTGTGTGTGATGAAACGGCAGTCAAGGGATATGGATCGTTTTGATAATTTAGTAGCAGTA
>WAAD01032289.1:11058-22573 GCA_013389945.1 Fregata magnificens | reverse complement strand
ATTATGTGGTGTAAGATTGATCTATTTATTTCCGTTTTTTACCTATTCATGGATATATGTCTTTTCTCATATTTACATTACTGTATGCATTTGAAATCATTTATATTTTTGGAAGATGTTCATATTGCAGAGGCATGAATTTCTCATTATGTGTTTTTGAAAATTGTAGCACCGATATACCTTTTTGATAAATTTTACTGGTTTTATTAAAATGACCAGTGGACAGCAGAAGAAAGAAATGGCAAGGATTAACAAAATTTAGATAGTTGATTTTCACTGATGTTTGATTTGTCTTTGGTATTCATATCTCTACTTCAGAACTGATAGAAAGGAAGAGTATGCAATTAGCAAGATGTACTGTTCCCCACAGAGTGGCTGTATTTTGGGGTTTATTTTTTGTCCTCTTAAAAAATCTAGCTTCCATTTGAGAAATGTATTTTGCACCCTTTCTGCAGCCAAAAACAGTTAATGAGCTGACCTTGCCATCAGATCAAATAGCCTTGGAAAATGACTCTATTACTGTCATTTAACCATTTGTAGCTGAACATCAGAGCCTTACAAATTAAACAGGCATTACTGTTTGAACCATTATTTTACCACAATTGTCTGAAAAGATTAATTCTTTTTGGGGTGAGGAGGGGGGCGCATTAATGGGTACAGACCAAGAGAGATTGTGTGACCTTTTCAGAACGGGTGTGCTGAACCCGCGGTCCCCCTTGTCACAGTTTAAAAACCAGAGAAGCTAGTTTAGAGAAGAAGTTGTTAGCATTCCATTTTTATTATGACATTTCACAGTCATCCGATTTAATGTCCCTTGACCAGATTGTCCACCGTGAGACGATGGGCTTGAAATGTTATTTAGAGCATTGATAAAAGGTGAGCAGTTCTAAGATGACAGCGAGTCATAAGGCTGGTGGTGTGACATTAATTTTCTCCATAACAGAGATGGAATAAGACGTCATGGTGACAAGCTGTCAATCAGTACTGGCCCCTCAGTGTATCTCAATGCCATAGGATGGGGTATTGCTTCTCCCATAATAGAGCTGAACTGAGATGCTCTCCCTGACAGCTGCTGCAGCCATACAGAAAATATATTATACAGCCTTTCATTAAAAAAATAAAGAGGACTCATATCCAGAGCATTTCAATCTTTTCCCATCTATTGAGGGCTGAAAAGATTCACAGCAAATCACGGATTCCTCTGCTATGGAAATTTCAGGCTTCAGAAACCATGCGGGTTTTGAGGCCTTCAACAATAATCATAAATAAGAAGACAGAATATCATCTGATGAATCATTACTTAAAGTTATGTATTTAAAGTAATGTATTAAAGTCATTTGCTTCTCCCAGAGTCTCTGCCGTGCCATTGTATACACTTTCAGCAGTCTCCACAGTCACGATGTGCAGAGATGAATCTAAGCCAGCTGACTTGCTGGAACTAAAAGTTCAAAAATAATTATTCTGCAGGATGCTAACAAAGGTAGCGAAGTGAAATACAGCACTGGTGCCTTTTTGCAGAACGAGCTTACCAGGATGAAATTTGGGAAAAGGGGACTGTACAGCATTACAGGAAGGGGGGCAATCACTTGGCTTGCTCTGTGTTTGGTTTTTGCTTTGTTTTCTTTCTGCAGCTTGGTGTTTGTTTGAGTCATTGGGAAACTTGGGTGAAATGTGGAAACATTTTTGTAAATCCTTTCACTTTCATCATGGTATTAGAGCAGAATTATCCTCTTGTGGTACCAGTTCTGATAAGAAGCTTCCAAACCTTGATCGTTATTGTAATAAATGAGGGATGGTGCCAACATGCTTTTGAATTATAACAGTGCTATCTGTAACACTGTCTCTGCCACCCTCAGCTTGTAAGCACATAAACAGGGGGTTGAGTGTGTCCTGATTGAAGTGGACCATCTGTATTTTTAAGCAGTATTTCTGATGATTAACATATTAAAAATGATAAAAAGTTATTAACCATTATCCTGTGATAACATGCATGCATGTATTCATATGTATGTAGCATGTGGGCTACTACACTTCACTGGATTCCTCAGTTCAGTATACCAAGGTCAAACCCTCACTCAAAACAATGAATGGTCAGTTGGGGCTTGTGAAACTAATATCAGAGTGTGATTTAACTGTTGGAATTGTCTTATTAATAAAAAGACAGGGATGCATATTATATGTCTAACATTTTAATGGATAGGTTATCTATGCATAAACACACTGTAGTTTTTGCAAGCTGACATTTAATATTTCATTTAAGCAGCACCTGTGGTTTTCAGATCAGTGATGTTATTTATTCTGGTTTTCCATAACAGTCGATTTTGCCCTCATAATAAATTAAAGAATTGTTGACTTGGTGTTTTACCTGATGTTTGCATTTTCTAGAAATCTGGACATTATCATAAGCAGTGGAAAAGGTTTCACCTGCACTACATTAAAATTCTAGAAAAGGCCACAGGCATTAAATGCATTAGTCCAGATTTTAAAATACTTCAAAATAAAGGTACATGCTAGCATTTATGAACAAGACTTGCAAAAAACAACCAAAAATTAGGCCACATACATATATATGATTTAAAATGGATTTGAAAATCTAATTTTAGTCTCCTCTTTTGGAGTTCCTTCCCAAGGTTATCTAAAAACTGAATGAGAATGCCAGGTTTGTTATTAATTGATTGCAGATTCAAAGTTGCATTTGATGTGCTATCATTTGAAATTCTGCAACTTTTAAAATATATTTGAAGTTAGAGCTTGAGCATTTTCACATATGACACCTAACTGATACAATACTCTCAGTTTGTTACTTTTAGTTATTTGGAAAAAGTGCAGCAACAGAACAGACTTTCCAAGCTGCTTTCTAAAACTACATTGCATGAATAAATGCAAGTGTTAGTTTACTCTTTAATTTTTTCTTCCTCTTTTTAATATATGTAGATATTGCAGAAATTTATGTTAAAAAAAAAGATTTATAGTGAGAGCTTTCTGCCATGCAATTGGAACCAGCTTTTAATTCATTTTTTCATCTTTTTTGCACGTGATTATTATGAAAATTATTAAGTTGTTATAATCCTCTTTTGATTGTTTTTGCTCATGTTATCTGCAAGTTATATGCAAGCTTATATATGCGTATATGTTATATGCAGGCTTGCATATAGTGGTCAACTACAAAAAACCAATATTGACCTTAAGTCACTGTTCAAAATATTATTTGAGCCATCAAAGGGAAAATGTGAACATAGATCTCACAAAAGTATTCAGGAAGTGTTTTATTTTTTGTATTAATTTTGTTAATGCACTGCTATCATTTAAAATTTGGATGGACAGTTGTTCATGTACTATTAGGGGATTAATTCAGTAGAATTAGTGTTCTATTTAATCATTCCTATCCTAATTTTTCCTTGCTTTTTTAATTGGTAAGTTAAAGTTGCAAAATACTGAAAGAAACACTGACAACTGTAAATTCTTCAGAAAATAATATTTAAAAGTATGAGTACGTTAGAATTACACTAACTTATATCTGGGCTAGGGAGGAGACTATTAATATTGCTTTTGGTTTGTCTTTTTTGTAATCCAGAATTATTTTTCTTTTTATTATTTTTTAGAGTCCAATGTCGACGTTCCATAACATGAAGGATGTGGGATTTCTTCAGGTGAAGGTCATCAGGGCAGAAGCATTGATGGCAGCTGATGTCACAGGCAAGGATTCATTTAGTTTCTGTGACAGTAAATACTGTAGTAAGAGTGGGCCTTTTTAAAAGTGGAAAAAAAGATTTAAAACAGGAGTTTATCTAAAGATTATTGTCTGTTTGCACAGTCTCACCTTCTGCNGATATTTAGCAAGGCTGCTGCTGGTTTCAGACATTTCAAATAATGCAGTTTCCTCTAACTGCTGCTTATCTGTTTAAGAAATGAAATAAGAAAACATTTTTTTGTTGTCTATTTTAAGTGATGTAAGCTGAATGGGTAATTTAAACTTTTGCTTTTCAAAATAAAGAAAAAGTATTTCAGCCATACTGACCATATTTCTCCAGAAATGTCCAGGTTATGTCCTGTAAGTACAATCACCTTCACACTGCGCGGGTTGAATGGAGCAAAATGAGCTGCTTCTGTGTCAGAAAATAGCCATTTCTGCTTAAAAAAACAAACAAGAAGGAAAAAAAAAAAAAAGGAAACTATAATCTAGCTGGTTTAACTGCAGTTTGGACATAAATGTTCTGTTACAGCAGCAGCTTTAGATATATAGCACCATACTCACTTTGTAATAGTTTTTTGTAAATTAGCATGAGTACCAGTATTTATTTTTTTTCTCAGACAAGGTAAGAGAGCAAACATTTTATTGCTGAAACTGATCATCCAGTTTGTGGCATGCAAAATAACATATTCTGTTTTCGGGGAGGTTGGAGAAATGCTTCTAAAGATTCCTCACTCTGCTTTGACCTTATAATCCAATGTGGTCTGAACAGAGAGAGAGATTAAGTTATTCAGGGGCAAATGGGATAATTCAGTCCCTGACCTCGTCCAGTCTTCGACTTTTCCAGATCAACATGTCATTTGTGCTGGGTGAACAAATTTTTTGGAAATATATTTGATTCCATTAAAGATGTACAGAGCTACCAAAAATTTTCAGACATTGCATTTAGAACGACAGTCAGGAAGACGGGGAAGAACACTCGATGCCTTCTCGTGTACCACGTATTTTGGTCATTAGCAAGAAAAAACATTTATGTGGCAGATATGTTTTGTAAGATGGCTGTGCATTCCAGACATTACAGAAATCAGTGTATATTTTGGCCAAAAATATGTGGTATTTTGAAAAGAAGACAAAGGGGTTTTATTAACTGCTGTAGTAATTTATAGCTATTTTTAGTAACTTGTGGGTTTGTACGGATCATTCAGTTCAGATTAAACTTTGAATAGTAATATTTAGAAATAACTCAAAGTAGTTATTTGGTGATTGTCAATAAATCATGTTTGCAAAAAATTGTATAAAACTTGACCGTCCACCTTTATTCAACTGAGCAATACTTACTAGTCAGTGTGGAGAGCGCTGTCATCAGTGATACAGCTTACACGACTAAGGATTGCTCATGTGAGTAAAAGCTAAGGACTAGTTTGCTCTTCTTACTGTATAGTTTTTTCAGAGTTAATCTTTTGCCCTCCCCTGAGTCTGAAAAGTAGCTGAAACACCTGTATAGTACCTGTGTGATTTGCTCTGTTTCCTGTCTGCTGAACATATCCCATTTCACTTTCAGGAATCTTTTCATGTGAAGTAATAAATCAAAATTTATTAGTTTGGGCTGAATGGATTTTAAAAATCCTTAATATTCCGTCATTAAGCATAAGCACAGACAGAAAAAGATTTCTGTAATCTTTTAAGTAGTCATCAATCTTACTAGAGTTGCAAGGATTTTTTTTTTCCTTTCAAAATGTGAAATTTTTCTTTTGTTACCATACATTCATTGCGCAGCATTGTAATACTGTATTAGCTCTGTGTGAATAAAGAGCAATTGAGACTCCCATTGAATGAATGTGTAAAAAGCACAAATTACTTTTTAATGAAACCCTCAATTCTTCTCCTTTCCACAGAAAACCCATAGCCTTGTTCAGCTGAATGCTACTACAGTAGGTCACTTCAGTTAAGCCCCTAATAAACTGTTGATAGTCGAGGGCAGTTTTTTCTCCAGTCTCAATAGCCCAGTATTGGACAGTGCACTTCAAATTGTTAAAGTTAGTACAGAGGTTTTTTTAAAAAGAGAGACATGAAGGGTGGTGGTTCGGGCCTCACTTTACACACACACCCCCCCCCACATACACGTGTTGAACAAGATTCCAGGGTGGGCTGAAATTTCGGGGAAGTTGTGGGCACTACCGATTTGAAAATGGGGTGCTGCTCGAACGTGCCATAACTGGGTTTTAAAAATGCCCCAGAAAAGAACAAAGTGAGACTTCTCCTCACTCGGCCCCCTTGCAAGGAAGTCTAGGAAAGAGAGGACTGCTGAGGGTTTGAGAGATTCCCCGCTGGTGCTTAAAAGCTCACTTTGGTTTTGGGGAGAGCTGAAAAATAGGGCGTCTTCCAGGACTGGGGCCCTTGAGAGAATTGCCAGGTCTATGAGGATGTTTCCCTCAGAAACACAGCGTCTTTCCATGGTCAAAACACAATTTTAGGGCTTCCACCAGTGCAAAATTATGTTCTGTTGGAAATTGTAGCCATAGCGAATAGCCCTTCCTGGAAAATAGGTACTTTTTAATATGTTTTTTGAAACTAGAATCTAACAAATGGAAAGACGTTGAGTGTGGTGTTTACTTTTTCATCCTCTTCCTGAGAGGAAGGTTTCATTTAAATCTTCCATTGTGCTCATGTGAATTTAGCTACTCAGTGCAAGGCTGTTTTCTCCCTAAATCCTCAGCTAAAAGAAGTTATATTTTCCCCTTTCCCCACGCCTTTGATCGCTTGTGGTTCCTCTGGAAGACAGCCAGACCTTCTCGAGGGTTTGGCTGCTTGCGGAGCCCTGGCATAGCCATGTGTGTGCCTACAGTGACGTTCTTTTACATGAGGAAGTATTCTGGTGGTGCAGTAAAACATAAGGTGTAATGGACTCATTATGCCAACTGACGTCTGAAATTAATACATATTCTCTTCACCTAACCCGTATGAGTTTTGGAAAGCAATAAGCCCCTCACCATGACATAGTGCCAGGTTAGGCAATAGTCAGGTAAGCATATTCTGTCTGCAGCAAAGTTAGGTATAGGTGGGTTGTGGTGGAAGGCTGCTGGCTTTGCAGGCAGTGCTTGCATCTCCTTTACTGGGGCGGATGCATTCCTCCTTTTCCTTGTACCATGAAATAAAATTGAAAACCTTTGCCTTATTATTGACAAGAAGCAAGCAGGGTGGGAAAAGATGTGCCACAGGTTTGATCAACTTCAGTGAAAGTCCTGTTATTTTAAGGAATAATAGTTAGCAACTCGGATTCATTAGCAGAGCAAAATCCAAGCTCCATGTGTCAGCCTGCCTAGAAAACAGTTTGTTTTGCTGTCTTTGGGCTTTAATTAAGACGTGTTCAATTCTAGCCCCCTGGCTCCGCTCTCCCCCTGCCCCCACCCCACTTGCTGTGTCACAGACTGGCGATCAGACGCTTTCAGATGGTCCAGCCCATGACTTTGACCTTCTGCGCGGTCCGGCGTTCCCTGGGGAACCGTTCAGCTCATGAGGTCTGATTTCACACTTCCAGGATGCCTCGGCTCTCTTAACAATGACAGGGAGACAAAGCCCTTTAGAGCGGGCCGCATGGGGACTTGTTTAAATTGGAAACTAGAGAGGAGTCAAGGAACAAGGTTACAGGCTACAGAATAGTGCTTTTAATAAAGAGCTCACAGCTCTGGTTCAGCTCAAAGAGGGCTACCTCTGTACAATTAATTGAGACATTTATCTGGAGCATCTTAGGCCTCTACTTTCTCACAGAATTATGTGATAAATATCAGCTAAGAGGCAAATGAGATGTGCATGAAATGAATTTTTAACACTTTGATTACTGTGTCTCCAGTCTTCATTAGAAGTAAATTTATTTGTATTTCTGACCTCATTATTAATCAATTGTCTGCGGTTTTTTTGGGTACCATGATTTCAGAACCTGGTATATCAGACAGATTTTACTAAAGAGCTCAGTGATATTTAGGTTTACAGTCAAAAGCTTTTCAGGCTTCCCCTCCTCTGAAGAGCAGAAACTAAGCATAGAAAATGAGGCAGAATTTTTTTTTCTTTTTTTCAGTTTTATGGCTGGAATTCAGCCTCTTTTCTAAGAAAATTCCATGTTAAAATTTTGATTAAAGTACTTGAAAGTGGGATAAAGATACCAAGATGGCTAAATGTGCAGAATGTAAATGAGTTTTCTAAAATCCGTTCTACTAAAATGTCCTAATACCATGTGCAAAAATAGTCTTTGAAATTGTTCTTCAAATGCTAGGAAATGTCAGAGTGATGTACACAAACGTTAAATTCACAAAGGTATGGAAGCCCATGCATGTAAAATTGAAGGATTAAATTCAGGGGTCCTTTGGAAATACGATTCCGAAAGTAATTTGCTCTGTCAATTAGTGCAACCAGATTTCAACATACACTTGAATTATCTTCACGAAGTACAGAAATCTACTAGTTGGGCAGTATTCTATGGTAGGTAAACTCTCATCTGGTCCTTTCATATAGGTCGCCTGAAGATGTCAGTCCAATATCTTGCACTGCAAAACTACTTTTTTTTAAGAAAGTAGCAGTTTTAGGATACTAATGGCAAAATTAGGATTTAAAAGACATTTTTGGTTAACCGTAGCATTTAGAATTACATATACAGTGAAAGGATGACTTGTGATTAATAACATGGTTTTTTTTTCTGTAAATATTCTTTGGAAATAGGTTTAACACAATTGTGGCACTACATGGAATTGCCTGGTAATATATCTCACGCATTCATGATATTGGTCTGTTGCAATGTGTTTGCAGCAGCGCTGTTAAAGAGGAATTATCATTTCCATTTTAAAGATGGAAAACTAAGAAAGGTTAACTGACTCAGCTAAGGCTGACGGAGCAAGTCCTTGTCGAAGCTGGCATTTGGCTTGGGTCCTGTACTTAATCCATTAGATAAGGCAGCTTCTCATGCTATTGAGCCATTTCTCCTCCTGGCCAAAGGTCAGACGGACTGCTCTGTTGCAAGCAGCTGGCTGGCAGGGAGCTTGGAACAACATTAGTGACATTAGCGTCTGCATGAGTGGCACTGCCCCCCAGAGTCATGAACTGACTGTCTTGTCTTCCCAAAAAATAAAGGCCTTTTTTGGCTGTGGGGACTTAGATCTGTAATGGACGGGCATGGCCAGCAGTAGGGGAGAACCATAATAGCCTATGAAATATTCAAACAATATCTCAGCTTTCATAACCACGTTAAACTTAGTTGAACTTTGTGAAGTTGTGGTTTCTGAACTTGACTTTTAAAAGTAGAAATGGAATTGAAGTCTCCTATTAAATTTTTAAACTATCCAAAACATTTTCAGTAGTCTTTGTGATTCTAGTTCAGTTTGGGTAATTTAATTTGGACAATGCAATAATTCATGTAATACTTAGTTCAGAATAAAGTTAGTGATTTGCTTAAAATCTGTTCATGGTCTAGCCAATGCTGGAGTTGGCTTTCTATCAGTTTTTATAGCTTTACGGACTGATCAGTGGCAGGTAAATGTTAAATGCCAATCTATATTTAGCCTGCCACATGGTTCCTTTTGTTGAGAAAACTGCTGGAGAAACAAAACTAGGAAATTATTTGGGTCTCTGGACATACACTGAAGCAGTGCATGCTTTCTATAGCCATGGTAGAAGTATCTCCTTGGGGCTCATGGGGAGCTAGCCCCATGCTATCTGATGTCCCTTGCGAGTTAATCCTTATGAAGTGCAATAAGTTTTTCAGGGGGCAGGTAGGTCTGCCATATGCTTCTTGGCTTGTATCTACTCTGAAAAGCAATTGCATCAACGGTAGTTCCTATAAGAGTCCATGGCAGCTCTGATTAAGAAAGAAAGTGTTGTTCTACAACGACTGATGGTCTTTCTGATTTTTGTATTTTCTTTTTTACAAGCTGGATTTTGAAAGATTGAAAACAGAAAAGCATGATGTTTATGACTGTACACAGGTGTTTCTTTCCTGTCTAAAATAGGGAGTCATCTTACTGCATTAAATATGGATGTTTCCATATGTTTGTTTACTACAGTATCCTTTTTTACAATATTAACCAAATAATATGCAGATGACATGCAGTTTTCTGGAAACAAATGCATATATTTAATAGAGTTTTGTAACAAAAGGACGTCACAGATTAACTTATACAAAACATGGCAAGCAAGAAATGTAAATTTAAGCTTTGATAGCTTTTCATCAAGAAAACCTCCTATTTGTGTGCAAGTGGAGCTAGAAAGTGAGTACAAAAATGCAATTATGTTGAATCGAAGTCCCTGTCTGGAAGAATTGCAGTGCTCCAAAGTGAACTTTTGCTGGGAAAACAATCTACCAAGAATCAAAGATTTTTATTGGACAACTTCCCCCTCAGGGACCATTGAAGAACGTATCTGTTTAACTTGCCCAGAAATACGAATTATACTGTATTGCAGTTTGACAGCTCTAATATTCAGGTAAAGTTCATATTTATACAAACAAAAGACACTTGCATCTGAATTGGTCATGTGTCATTCTGTCTCTTGTGAAAAAGCAGTACTTCCGGAGTTGAATNCCAGCATAGCGAGCCGGCTGATCTACAAATGTGGAAGTCCTGTGGTCTTTGAACTGATGGGAAGGGCCTTTCCCAAACTTTTCGAGGTGAAAAACAGAGCAAAACTGTTAGGCAATGTGGTGCTGTAGCTACTTGAGAAGAAAATTCAGAAGCTAAAATTGTGTGGAGGTTTAGGTTTTGTTGTTTTGATTTTCTAAATACTTTGAGAAGCAATTAAAAATTGTCACTGTTCAGGTCTCTTTCCTATGATGAAAAAGTGTATTTTGTATAGTTGCAAGAGAAAAAAGTTGTTCCAGTGGCCAGCCTTGTGAGCTCCAGAGCATAAATCTGAGCTCCAAACTTACTTTTTCTCTTTCGTGAAGGACTTCCTGGGCTGTGGGGGACTTTGAGTTTTGAAGCAAATAACAAATAAGACCTCTGTAGTTCCTGGTTAGCTTCTCTCTTGTTCTAGAGTTGGGCTGGTTTGGGTTGATGGGTGTACGGTTCATCCAGGGGTATGCGGTAGTTCCGAGAAGTAAGATGACAAGTAAGTAAGAGACTAACATTTTAATTAATGTGTGTATAGTGTGCAACGTGAGGGACACAGTGCTGATTGAGGTAAAACACTTTACTTAGATGTGAGCAAAGTAATCTCAGTTTGTGCTCCGGTCTCACTGACTGTCTAAAGGTTAAATGCAATACAGCATAGCACAAGCAGGGATATCTGTCAAACTAGATGCAGTGTGTGGCATGATGAGTAGAACGGGAAGCTTCAAAAGATAAGTACTTCTTCAATTTTTTTCAGTGGGAACTTAGATTACAAGGTAGTATTCCTTCTAGGGGACATTTTCAGATAGTCCAGGTCTGTAATGGGTAAAGGGGGAAAAAAAGGTGAGGGAGATCCATCAAAAGAGAAGCTGCTTTCCCTTCGAGATTGTTATGCGTATTATGTAAATTAGCACTTTATTTCTTTCATTTCAGGAGCCCTTAGGACTGTATAAGTGGAGTCCAAAAAGCATGAGATGTTACAGCAACAGAATGGATTAATGAGATTTGGTTTACTTCTTATTGAGGCTTACCGCAGGTCTGATTTCAGTCAGTGGGACGGTGTACCTCGCTGGTTTTACTACCTACTTGTCTCATGAATTTCTTCAAACAGGGCTAGGTGTAATAGTGATTAGTCCCACTGAGGTCATGGGATTACTCGTAAGTGCTGGTTTTGGGGGTGCTGGGAGCATGCTCTTAATGTGTAAGTGCCTTAAGCAGGTGGTGGGTTGTC
>WAAD01032283.1:40890-53129 GCA_013389945.1 Fregata magnificens | reverse complement strand
ACTTCCGTCTTCTCCTGGGGGTGTATTGATCTGATTGGTACTGACCTGCACTACTGGATAACAAGTAAGCCTACACAGATGGGGGCTCTATTCATATTCTAAAGGTTAAACCACAGCCCTATAAAATATTAAAGGGGAGATTTTTTTCAAGTGCCCAAGAATTTCAGAACACAAATTGCAAAGACTTTCTGGAGATCACCAACACTAAATTCCAGATGTGCTCTTTGAAAATCTCTCCCTAAACCACTTAAAGCCAATAGTCTGTGTAGGTACAACTCATCTCAGTTTCATAGAAACCTGTAATATGGTCTTTGTGTAGACTTATCAGGGGGTTTTGTTGCATTAGTATTCTGATGAAAAATTTCCTTTCTACAAAACTGGGTTTTTTTGCCTGCAAGAAACTGTTGGAGTAAATAGGTTTTCTTCAGGGAAATCCAGATGATAAGTCTTCATCTGCTTACTTGGATGATTTTTTTATCAATTAAATTTTCTGCCTGGAGGCTAAAAAGTTCCAAGTTGCCCAAAAGAAGAATTTGTTTTCAAGGAATTTTCAAATTCCTTTCTCCAAAATAGTCCCTTTTTTGACTTTTAGTTAGCTTGAATGAAACAATTTTCAAAATATGACTATCACACAAATACACATGCACATACATACTCAAATGCTCTCACACGCGTACACACATGCACTCAAACATTAAAAAAAATATATATACACACACAGACACTTAAAAATTAGGTTTCTTCCCAAGCCAAGCTTAATTCATGCACTCTGGATGGAAAAGAAGCTGGACTAGGACGCCCCGTTCTTGAGGCATCTCCCCTTTCCTCTGTTGCCCTTATGCTCCACTTCTGTTCCAGGAACTTGAAGAAGAGCCAGCAAAAGTCAGCACTCGGAGATGAAAATTGATCACATTCCTTGTAACCTGCAATTAATGTGGCCCGTTGTACCCTCCTCTGCAAAGTTCATGTTAAGGCCTCTCTCCTGCGTACGTTGCATATTAACCAAGTTCTGTGTCTGGAATGGGGATGTTTGGAGTACTGTCCCATACCACCCCCCCTCATGATAATGCCACCAGAATTTACATCATGCTTTCCTAAAGCTACAGTGATTTGTGGGGTTTTTCAAGCTTCAGTCTAAAAGAAATATATGGTAAGCCTTATGCCTGCAAGCAGGGACTATACATTGGAAATGTGGGATTTTTATTTTTTTTGTTCATAGACAAATTGTGCATGCAGTATATTATATATAGTATGATGTGTGCATCCAAGACTTGCTCCTGGCATAAACCACACCTTTACCTGGTCAAAATGTAGTCCTTGGCAATTAACTGTTTCTTAAGAGAATATCATTATAGATGATGCCTGTTTATGACAAGGAACTTATTTCCATGTATGAAAGGACTGACTCACATCCTTATATAAAATGTTCATAACTTCCTGTGCTTTTAAATCACTATGTTAGTCATATGATGCACTGATAAATAAAAACGATTTATTGTGAAATGGTTATAGGCAAAGAAATACCCTGTGAGGATACAATAATTGTGTCCATTTTCCCATCCCCAATGCTATGAAATAATAAAATTATAATAGATGCAAATTATGCATGCTCTTTGATGCATGCTAAAGAGGGACCATTTAAAAAATGGAGGTACCTTTAATTAGGGATTACCAGTGGTCACTGCATTATTGTTTTCTGTTTATATCTAGATTCAACCATAACGTTCAGTTTCATTTTAGGGGATTGTGCATCTACCTGTCTGTTAACCGACAGGCTAAGCAAATACGAGTTCCTGATGGGTTAAAAAAATAATCCTTGAATTCAAAATAAATTCCACAAGGAAATCTTGGAAAAAGAAAACAAACATTGCCCCCAATAGGACAGTCACTGTGACTTGAAGAAAAGAAAATTGAAATACATGAAAAATCAATGAGGTAATGATTAAATTGTGGAGCCCACAGTACAGTGGCCAAAGCTCAGCATGCATTTGTTAATGTATACTGGGAACTGGGGTAATCAGCAGCTAAAGGAGAGCAAAGAATGTCTGTCATCCTGAAGCTAATTTCACGATCAGACTCTTTAAAAACACATATCTCCTACAGTATACAGGGATATTTATAGGAGGTTAAAGATACAAATTAAAGTCCAGGAGACTATACATTCCTGATTACCCAGCATTCTTAAATCAGCCCCTTCTTCATTCTCACACCTGGGCCGCAGCTGCAGCGTAGCTGTCATTTACGCTATCCATGGCACAGGATTGATGACAGTCATTCGCTGATGAAGCTGTATACATCATTTCTGTCCAGGCTGCACTGGCCAGATGGACCCTGACCATCCATCGCCTGTCAGGGACGCATCTGTTCACACTCCTGCTAGGGGTACTAACAAGTCATTGGCTTTCCGAAAGGACAGTGTCAGCTGGATAGGGCACAACATAAAAACTGTTGTTGTTGTTCTTATATTTTTAATAGAGATTCTATAGCAGCTTTTTAAAATATAAAAAAGATGATTTCCACTAGCTTGTAAGTTAAAAAAGTCACAAAAATCCTTCAGGCTGCTGCAAATGCTTTTTGAATTAAAAATATAGAGAGCTTGACAAATATTTCTGGTAGATGTTTGTTTCTTTAGACAGACAGACTGCTGAGCTATAAGAATTTATTAGACATGACTACATGGTGATCTATTGTTTCTCTCAAAAACTAGAAGTATATGCAGTTTTCTTTGTACATCTAGCATTGTCCATGAATATTCTTCATGTGGAATGTCTTTGATATGGATTAAACTTTCTATCTCACTGAAACGAAGGAGCAGTGAAGGAGTATGTTACAGTTCAATCTGCAGTGTAACCCTAGCCGTCAGTAAGATAAAAACAAGCTCCTGAAATGATTGTTTTCAGCAACAGACCTTATTCACCCACACAAAAGTGGCTTTTGCTGTAGATACAAAAAAAGTAAGAATGTTATTTTAGGGCAGAAGCTGTAAAGAGAGATTCATAATTCAAATATGTTCTCATTCCTCCACTGGCTTCGGGCTAATGTGTCCATGACTATATAGAATCACATATTATGGTTGTTTCCATAACTCAGAAAACAAAACTATTTTACTGTATGAGAATTTGCTTGGGAGTGTTTTGAGGAATGCTCTTTCAGCAAGAATAAGAAAGCTGTATGGTATCAGCTCTCCAAAATGGCATTGAGGAGCTAAAAACATGCTGGTGTCCTGAACAGTGGACAAGAATAAGAACAGTTCCACTATCAAAGGCGGGTTCTCCTGCCTCCCTGACAAGCCTGCCCTGCTCACGGGGGACCTCCTCCTTGCTTGGTGACTAAAGAAAAACCTTCAACACCCATTAGATATCCAATTTATTTTTTCTCCTTATTTCAAATGTCCTAATATTTTTTTACTTGCTTTTTAGTGTACTCAAGAGTATTTTGAAGGAAATATTCAATTTCACATGCATTTGTGGCTTAAACAGCGGGTTAAGAAAAAGTTCTTAGTAGTGCAGGAGAATGGGAAGAATTGTGAAATATGGGTTCTTTTACAGGTGGTACTCTAGTATTGGCTATTGTGGATGAATGATACTTCACCACTTTCACAAGAAGGCCTCTTCTGAGGCCCTCCTTTGAGCAATACAACATTTGACGACTTCTTAGCAGCTCACAGGTGCTGCTCATGAATTTGGTCCGTTATTCACAAAGAAAGAAACGGAGGAACTAAGAAAACCTGAGCACTTCAATACCCCTTCAGTTTATTTAGGAATAAGGGTTTCTATTCAATATTTGCACTTTTGTTTCTCTTTTACAGCCCAGCTCCACTCCTATGTAAACAGAGAGTGAAGGCTAAACCTCGTCCATATGAAATCAAAGTTAAAAGCATGTGGTATTGTCTCTAGTTAGTACTCTCTGCTATCCTTCTAGAAAACAAGAATAAACCGCTATTTATCTCTAAAGTACTACATACATTTTACGCTTACTAGCCAAAAGGACCATTGATTTTAATTTTAGGTATCAGCAAACTGCCTACACCTTTTTCAGTATTTTTGCTTTATCTTGCTTTGTTTAATTTTTATTTATCTGGAGATCAGGCTTGATTGGATATGATAAGTTACCTTTTCATGTTAAGATGTATTCTTCCGTAAGCGAAACTAAAAAAGCAAGAAGATTTTTTGAAAGTATAATATAGAGCTTTGTTAATCCAAATAATTACATCTCAGTGCTATTTCTATTATTTAATAAAAAGACTAATAAATTGTATCATATTTTGAATTTAAAAAAAAGATATTTTTGCAGTGATCTTGTTTTGTTTAAGTTAGGAAACTAATTATGTATGTGGCAAAAGAAATAGTAGCTGGTGAATTGTCCTTGATGGGTACTTGTAAGAGGGAATCTGACTTTAGAGAAGTGATAAATTAACCAGTCTCTGTTTCTGAAATAGCGCTGGATGGGCTATAATTCTAGCATGGTCAATGTATCAGGTACGGGTCTTGAATGCATGGACTACATAGCTTAAAGAAGGGTTAAACAGAGCAAGGACTGTAGATGATAGCGTAAGTTAGACAAAGGCCATCAAAACCAAACCAGGCATAAACCTCCAGCAGTTCTGGAGTATAAAAGGACAATAGTTGGATGCTGGGCTTGCTCTGTGGTGGCGGGAGTCTCTGATACACTGCAGTTCTGTGGGTTGTTTTCTGCAATATCCTCAACTACTGCAAGATCACATTACAGAGACAATAGCGGTATGAAATTCACAATGCTTGCAAAGCAGGTATTGATATTTAATCAGTCTGCTTTTTGAAAAGCTGATACTGTGACATTTTATACAAATGATTTGAGGCCTAGGGGTTTTTTTGTTACATTTCTTGTAGACGTGTTTAAGGAATTTTTTGGTTTTGAATAGCAGACTCGATATATTACTTGTTTGGTAATCACTGGCAGCATTACACGAACTGCAGTGTTACTGAAACTCTGTAAAATTTCTCTCTCAGAAGTACCTTATGACCTTCTACATTTAGAGCCAGAACAGGAGTTCTGCTTAAATTCTTTTGGGTGCTAAGAAATTGCAAAAGGAGCGAAGGCCATTTGAGTGACCTCATGTACATCTGGGATGGTGAATTAACTATTGGGGGGGAAGGGAGCGGGGGGGAAGAAATCTAAATGAAATATTTTTTGTTTGGAATTGTCCATTTGTTTCATTCTCTTTGCCAGATTACTGTTTTATGCATTTAGAATAATATTTAAACACTGCAAAACAATTGAACTTTTTCATATATATATTTTGCATTTTATAAGAAAAACAAATTCTTCAGACTTGAACTTTCCTCTAAGATGGAAATATCCTTTTGTAACTTGCAGAATAGCTGAGTAGAATGACTGAATAACAGTTTGCTTCACGATAAAAAAAACTGCACTAATGCTACAGTAACATGTTATTCATGTTCAAGTTTACACTCAGTGATATCTATTGCTGAATTCTAAAAAGCTTTAATTATTGAGGAGGATAATCTGTGCCAAATAAAGAAGATTATTTCAATTAAAAAGAAAACAATATAAAAAAGGGAGACTTATAAACATGCTTGGTTAACATTTTTATATATATTTTAAAAGAGAATATAGATTTGTTTGTATAATAGAGTGTATATAAATAAAATATTAATATATGAAAAATGATATATGGTATATAAATAAAATACTAAAAGTAGGTACTTAGAAGAACTGCTCACAAACACATCTGCAGACAAATAATAGTGGAAACTGCCTTGATAGAGAAGGCCCTTTGAGAAATTTTATTGCAGGACAAGTATTTTAATGTGCAGCCTGAAATGAGTGACACATGGGAGTTAAAGGAAGTGTGCTCATGCAGGAGAAAACCAGTGGGTGTAATGGCATTGATTGGTAAGACTAAAAGAAAAAGGAAAGAAACACACATCAGTTCTTTCATGACAATAAAATACTTCCTAATAATGTCTTGTATTGACAATGCTATCATATCACGTATGTTTAAGTACTGATAGATTAAACCACACCTTGTGGAACTGACTGCAGGAAAAAGACAATTAAGAAGGATTTTCCCGCTTATTTCAATTTATCTAATACAATAAAAGAAGAATAAATTCTACAGGCTAAATTCACACTTATATCCAATAGCCAAGAAATAAAAGCAAAGTCTTGGCCATATTTCAAATTCCTGCTTGATTTTATGTCTATCAAAGAGCAGCTCCTACACCATGTGTAAGAGCCTATGTGCTGTATTTTAACATCAGAAAGGCAGAATACCATGTGGAGCATGTACCCACCGAGCCACATAGAAGATCCACAGGATACAGAAGGGCACATGTGTGAAAGTAAAAAAGATCAAAACAGGATCTCAAATACCATATATCTTCGTTTTGAAGCCCCTATCAATTAGTAACAGTTCATTTTTAACAGCCACAGCCTTACCATGCAAGCCACAAAGCTTCAGCTTCTGAATTCCCATGTAGACAATGATTGTTTGAGTAGATTTACCTTGGGTAATGACAATTTTGCAATATTTCTGGGAATGCTGACATTTCTTTCCAGGATTAGATAGTGAACTCAAGGTTATGATTTTCTCGCAGTGGAACCTGGGTTAGATTTGGTCATTATTTTCACAAGACCTTGTCAAGAATAACCTAGATTGCTGGTTGGTGGTAGTCTTAGTGGGTGGCATCCTCCCTTCAGAAGCAGTTTTAAAAAAACCCGTCATCACATCAGCAGCTCTGTTGGCTTCCAAATAGAACATAATGTTGAGATTTAGAGAAGCTGAGATCCTGCCCGAGTAGAATGTTAACCTGTGTCAAATAATGAGTTTATGTTGCGTGTTTGTGGGGTAACTACATAAGTCTGGACCTCCTTAAAAGTAAACCGTAATCTATAGTCTATGCAGCAGGGTCGGGCAGTGTTTGACGTCTCATTCAGAGGTCAATACTAAGAGCTATCAAAGCTGCAGTGTGAGGTATCAGCTGTGTACTGGTCTCAATTCCTAGGGATCAGTGTTTTTTTACCTAGAAGCCTACAAGGATGAATGATGAGTTGAAAACAAAAGGTAAAATTAGACAGACTGTGTTTCTTACATTTTTTTTTCAGTGATCTGTTTTAAGTGCTTTATAAGTATAAGAAGGCTGAGCTTTTGTTCGTTGTTTTCTTGTCACATTGCCTCAAACATAATTCCTGAGCACTGAGAGGTAGGTGAAATGTCACAGCAGTATGAGAGTCACGTAAGTTTAGGAGATGAGCGTTTAGGGGATCAGCCTCACAGGGCACTGAAATTCACATTCCAAAGAGCCCTTCCAGTATCTGATAAGGTATCCAAGGCTGGGGATGTGTACCAAGATCTGGAGGGCAGAAGCTGTAGTTTGACTCAGTTCCAGGAAGTTCGTGTCTTTTGCCAACGTAGTAATGGTATTTTGAGCCAGTGTGTAAGACTGGATTATGATACTACTCCTGTTTGGGCCAAAAAAGCAGGGTTTGACCTTACCATCAGACCAGGTTTGAACCATTTCAAGATACTTTTTTTGGATGAAAGAAGGCATTGTGTCAGATCAGATTTAAGTCCTTGCTGAGTTGGATTCATTTCAAGACTATCGTGAGGGATTCAGTCCCACAAGCTTTCTTCATGCCACGTGAGGCTGAGTGACTGAATGAAATTCTGCATGGGGACTCTGGTAGTATGGCTCTTCTTGCACGTCATCAGTCTACCACTTCTGTCAAGAACAGCAACATAACCTGTATGGAGATGTCTTAGTTGCTGCATACACAGTTATTTATTAAATTCAGTGTTTCAAACTTGAAGTTAAAGATTACAAAGTGTTTTAAATTTTTAGGGAGAAAATACTGTTAAGAAAGTGTCTCAGAAATTTCGAATGGGTACAGGATTCCTCACTTCCCAGGCTGCTCTGATGGAAGTATTGTACATGGAGAGAATGAAACATATCTATATCTATATGTTAATCCTGATTTCATAATATTTATTTCTGAGTAACTTTAGTTTCCAAAAGGTTACTTTATATGTTTTATATACACACAGAGACATACATGCATATATTGGCCTGAATAAGACTAGAACACGTTAGCTATCATCTTTTTAATGCCACAGATCTGAATTATGTGCAGCGTATAAGATACCTAATTTTTGGTTTTGGCAAAAAAGATTTATATGGGAGCATATACTGCATATGCTATTTCAAGTATATGCAAAACTGTTCTCTTACCTTAACATACGCATTATTTATATTTCATTCCTATTGTAGCTTAAATCTCACCTCTTTTTAAGCATTTTTTTCAAGGACATCAAAATGCCATGATTGGTACTCATAGCTCGGAATAGTAACGTACATAAGTTCTATTTAAAAATCTATATCGCTTCTAATCATGACCTGGGTGAAGAAAGACTGGATGGATGGCTCCATGTCCCTGGAGAGCATGAAAATCTCTCAACGAGCTAAGCAAACGAAGGGGCTTAGTTTGCTGACTTGAGAGGGCTCTAGTTTGAGGCTTGTATGTTTTGTGTTCCAAGACTAGCTATCCTCAGGTTGTTATAATTATTAAGAAATAGCTACCTATAGGTCCAGGGGCACTTTTTTAATACAGTGGATGCAGAGCCACCTATTTGACCTCGGCTGCTCTCCTTCAAACTACAAATATAAACTGTCGAGACTGAAACATAGAAGATTTTTTCTTTCTTTCCTATATGAAATAAAATTTGATATGGATTCTTCTCTCATGAAAGTAATCAAGTAATTAAAATTGAGATGTCTAGGAGAAGGCCTGCCTGGTGAGCAGATGCTCCATGAAAAATAACTAACTTCTCAAACTTTGCAATTTAATTAAAGACAACAGAGAATACTTCTTCAAGAAACACTACCTCTTCAAGTTTTTTGTTTTATATTCTCTGTTTCCCTCATTATGACACTGACCAGGCTGTAGGTAACCATAATGATTCAGATTTTTTTTTTTTTTTTTTTTACATGACTCATCTCTGCAATAATATTTCCAGGCATAAAATACCTTTCAGTTATCCCAAAAATACTTTGTAAACTGACTACTCTTGACCTGTGAGGGAGGGAAATATTGCTGTGCCTATCTCAAATGCGAGTAAATTCCAAGTGTTGGTGAGTCTAATGGTTTGAGGTTTGTGGGGAAAGGATGGGGTATTCACATGATCCTGCTACAAACCAGCTGCTAATGCACTTTGTGGTCCATGGGATAATGTGGCTAAGAGCAGGCTGGTTAACTGAAGATCAGTCCAAATAAAAGAAGAGTTAAAACATAGGATTCTTCTAAGAGAATGAAGAAGAACATTTATGATTAATACCAGTCAACAAGTGTTAAGAAAGTGGAGTCTGTCAAATAATCTTCATTATATTATTTGTTTTGATTGGAAATGTAGTTTTCCATGCAACTACACAGTTGTACTTCTCAAGCATTCAGAATCACTTGACTTGATACCCCATGGTATTCTGATTAAAAACCACCATCTATCCTGTCAGCCAGCAACCGGAACATCACCTATTTTAACTATAATGGGGAAGTCCTTTTTTAGTAAAATGTTGCAAAATTTTATGTAAATCCACTTAACTTTTTTGTCATCAAGAATCTAAAATCAAATATGAAATAAAAGCTGTGACAAATACAAAATCTGGGAAAGTGGGGAAAAAAAAATCAAAAGGCTGAAGCCATATAATTAGTGGGTAAACTGAGACCTGCTAAAGCATTTTCTGAATGCAGGTAAATTGCACATTTAGGATCGTTTTATATACTTAATACCTGAGAATGAGGGACTATATCTTGTAAGCCAGTGCCACTGAGAAAGCGGTAGGAGGAAAACATCTTGGTACGAGGTCCCATTCTGATGTTGTAACAGTAAGGTGAGTGCAAATCCTTGAATGTTTCAGAATGCGTACGACAGGGATGTAACTACTGTTTCATAGCACATTGGTGAGATCACTGTTTGAATAACGCATCTGGCTTTCATGTTCCTCTTTTTGAAAAGAGCTAATAGGAAAGATCTACAGAAATTGCTTGAATACTGGAGAAAATTTGTTCTTAGAGAAGCGCAAAATTTGATCTGTTTAGTTTAGCTAAAGTTTGATCTATTTAGAGAACACAGGTTTCATCTTCATTTGAGAAGGAAAATATTGAGTGCATCTGATTCATTTGATAAAGTGAAAGCTGTCACAGGAATGAATGGTCATCAGTTAGAGCCAAACACATTCAAATCAGCCAAATACAATTTTTAACAGCAAGGACTATAAATCATCAGAATAAATTGAATATAAGAACATAGAATATAGGAAACAAAGTAAGAATTGCTCACACCATTTACTTATATTTCTCAGATATGACATTTGCAAAAGACTTGCACATAAAATTTGCAGCACTTTGAAATGGCCAGAAAGTGTTTAGAAATACTTCAGTGAGTACTTCAGTGAGTTTGACACTGTCTCCCATAGCATCCTCACAGACAAGATTAGGAAGTGCGGGTTAGATGAGAGGACTGTGAGGTGGATTGAGAACTGGCCGAATGGCAGAGCTCAGAGTTGTGATCAGCGGCGCAGAGTCTGGTTGGAGGCCTGTAACTAGCGATGTTCCCCAGGGGTCTGTACTGGGTCCAGTTCTGTTCAACATATCTGTCAATGACCTGGACGAAGGGATAGAGTGTACCCTCAGCAAGTTTGCCAACGATACCAAACTGGGAGGAGTGGCTGACACGCCAGAAGGCTGTGCTGCCATCCAGCGAGACCTGGACAGGCTGGAGAGCTGGGCCGAGGGGAACCTAATGAAATTAAGTAAAAGCAAGTGTAAGGTCCCGCACCTGGGGAGGAACAACCCCACGCACCGGTATAGGTTGGGGGTTGACCTGCCAGAAAGTAGCTCTGCTGAGAAGGACCTGGGAGTGCTGGTGGACAGCAAGTTGACCATGAGCCAGCACAGTGCCCTTGTGGCCAAGAAGGCCAATGGGATCCTGGGGTGCATCAAAAGGAGTGTGGCCAGCAGGTCGAGGGAGGTTATCCTCCCCATCTACTCGGCCCTGGTGAGGCCACATCTGGAGTACTGTGTCCAGTTCCGGGCTCCCCAGTTCAAGAAAGACAGGGAACTGCTGGAGCAAGTCCAGCGGAGAGCCACAAAGATGATCAGGGGACTGGAGCCCCTCTCTTATGAGGAAAGGCTGAGAGACCTGGGTCTGTTCAGCTTGGAGAAGACTGAGGGGGCACCTTGTTAATACTTATAATTATCTGAAGGGTGGGTGTCAAGAGGATGGGGCCAGGCTCTTTTCAGTGGTGTCCAATGACAGGACAAGGGGCAACGGGCACAGATTGGAACACAGGATGTTCCACCTGAATATGAGAAAAAACTTCTTTACTGTGAGGGTGACAGAGCGTTGGAACAGGCTGCCCAGAGAGGCTGTGGAATCTCCTTCTCTGGAAATATTCCAAACCCGCCTGGACGCAGTCCTGTGCACCCTGCTCTTGGTGAACCTGCTCAAGCAGGGGGGTTGGACAAGATGATCTCCAGAGGTCCCTTCCAACCCCTGCCATTCTGTGATTCTGTGAGTAGAGGCACACCAAAGATTTTTCAGGAAAGGTACATAAAATATAAATCTAAATTTAATGTTTTAATTAATGTCATATCTTAACATATGAATATACATTTAAGGAGACTTGTTACTTTCTTGCTGACTCTCAAAACTAAAGAACAGGTGATTAGACTGTTTCTGTGCTGTGGTGACCCTGCCTGAAACCAGCATGCAGGTGAAGTACCTGTATTTCTGTGGTCCGTGCAGATCTGGTCAGTACATTCCTGGTCTGTGGAAACTGGCAGAGTGCTTGCTGTTCATTTCACACCCAAGTGATTTTTGAAGTAAATTGATTTTATTACCCCATGTTTGGGGCAAAATTTGTCTCCAGATGTATACGTGAAGCAGCCCTCTGGTTTTTGGGGTGGAAGATGTGCATCAGAGCTGTCTGAGCTTGCAGGAGCTCCAGAAAGAGTAGCATTTTTGCTTTAAGGTGTTGAGTTAGTAATTCATTTACCAGAGTAGTCCCAATATTTTTTACATGTTTAAGGATGTATATATAAGGATATTTCTCCTTGTAAGATTTTACAGTACATTTGAGATGTGGGGGTTGCTTTTCATTTTAAAGGCTCTTTAAAATATGTTCTGGGCAAAGTTTTCTGACTAAGTGGTCCAGAAAGGGCTTAATAATATTTAAAGCTGT
>WAAD01032283.1:30890-35890 GCA_013389945.1 Fregata magnificens | reverse complement strand
CATAGCCGAACTCCTAATTTTACTCATTACATTGTTATGATTTCAGAATCAGAAGGTCAAAATGCCATTTCTTTGTTCTAGTATGTGGTCTTGAAATACCGGCTGTAATGACTGGCAAAGTACTTTCAAATGAGATATTTTCCATTACCTGGTGCTTTCCCCCTAAGGGTAAGCAGGGAGAAAGTCTCATACAGTGGTCGAAGCCCAGTGTGGATCCTAAGGGTCTCCCACGCTATGGGTGGGGCGATGGGTGCCAAATGGAGGAGCTCCTGGGAGGAGCTCCAGCATGGTGAGAAGGCAGTTTTCCAAGCTGAGAAGTAGGAAATACGAAAGATTTACAAACCTGACTGGAAAGGAGCCCTTGCTCCTGGGTGAGGTGGCTCAGGGATTCTTTCAAAGCTGCTCTGCCCACTGCAAACAAAAGCTACCAAACGACTCCAGGGTTGCTCCCAGTCCTTTCTGCTGAAGCTGGTCTCCTTTGTATGAAATAGCCCTGATGAAGACAGACTGAGAGAGAAAACGTGGCTGACTCTGTGCTCTCCTTGTGATGGCAGTCAGTTGGAAAAGGACCTGAGTTTAAGGGTTTCTAGTCAATACTTGTCATACCTTAAAGCAAGGTATATAGATGAACACCTATTTTGTGATTTTTGTTACCTTGGGTGTGAAACAGATGATGAGTAGCTTAATCACGTTTAGATAATGGTCATACGTGCTGTGAGCTCTTGGGTTCTGCGAGCGACAGAGATGCAATTCATATCTGACAAAAGCAGGTAAGGAGGCATGTAAGCTTCTCCTTGTGAACCTCCTCCTGTGTGCCTCAGTTATCCTCTGCAAAACAGAATTAAGTCTAAGAAGTGCTTTAATATTTGTTAAGGCCATGAAAAGTCTAAGATATCACATAAAAAACCTCAAAAAGTGAGGCACTTACCTGATACTAAATCATTCACCAGGTGAATGAGTATTCAGCAACATCAGTATTCGTGCTCTGTTGTCTTACCGTGTCATATAGAAAAGGAATGTATGACTTTGTCTTTATGGCAAATGCTTTTAAGTCTAACTCCCTCTTTTAATAGCCTGGGACTAGCTTTCTGAATTTCCAGTTGTGATTGAATTCTCCAAAGCTATTATTGCTGGAAACAAAAAGAAATTAGAGTTCTCAGTGACCATACACTGTGCTGTGCAGTCATGTAAAACATAAAAGAACAGATAACTATTTCAGAGTGAAAGGAAAAACAAAAAATATTTTAAATCAAATGGCCTCTTCAATTCATTAGAGGATTATGAGCTTCCATCACAAAACTTATTTTTCAGCACTTCATCTTTGTTGGTGGCTGCCTTCTGCTTTGTTTGCAAGCTTTTGTTTTTCATACTTGAAACATCCTCATAAAAGCAAGTGTGAATGGTCATGCTGTGGGACATTATTCCCTGTCTCCTGCTTCCTTGCCATGGTATGGGCACTGTTCCCAACAGCATGCTAAACTTCACAGAGGTTGGCTGACTTCGCTGTGTCAGCATACCTGCAGAGAGGTGGCCAGAAGAACGTTTTTCTTGGCTTATGTCCTTGGGAGAGCTAAGCTGGTGGAGAAGCTCCGTTTACGTGTATTTATGCCTATTCTATGGGTTGTGGTCACATCTAAAATGGTCTTAATTCTGCAGAACAGGCTAGGTCTATATTTCTAAGACATATATTCTACATGTAACTCAAAAAGCACAACCTACCACCTGCGCCATCGCTGAAGTCTGTGCCCCCAGTCCATTCCTGCATGTAGTCATCCCTTTATTGAGGCTGCGCACACTGAATAATGATAATCTCTCAAAAGTAGCTTGTCCAAAGTCAGAGAGATGGTATTGCACTCTGAAAAGATATATCTTCTGATGTGACTGACAGCTTACTCTAGCACCACAGATCCCATCTCCGCACTGTGAAGGAGGCGCTAAGCTCAGTAGGGTGAGCAGAAACCATCTGACCCTCTCTCACCAGGAGACTAAGTTCAAAAGCCCAGTGGGTCACAGTGAGCTCCCTGAGAGGGGTCTCAAAATATGCAGACAGCATCTGTGATCATATTTTGTGCACCTCCCCAGTATGATCTGAGTAGACTTGATGTGGGTAAAGACTAGAAAAATATCGCTATTCCCCCCTCCTCAGTGTGATCCCTGAATATAGTTTCATGCACTTTACACTATTATAAATACTAAGAAGTGTAGTATCTAAGGCATACATATGTTTATATATATCTATATTCAAACGTATTTCTATAAAATCATATCCACATGTTGTATATGGGAGATACGTATGAGTAATTTCTCAATTTATCTTCTCCCTGGATCTTATATTCTTATAATCTTGTTTTAACATTAAACCAATAGTTTAGGAGGTTAAATAGCACCCATACAATAAAAGTCAATAAGAACAAGTTCAATAGTTACTGCCATGTCTGACATCTTAAAAATGATCTTTTTATCAGTATGCTAAACAGGTGAATATTTACATATTAAGATTTAATTTTGCTTCCCTCTATTTGGCAGCCGCCTGTTAGGATTCTGATTTCTCATTTTCTTTCCCAGATACAGCCAGAATGCTAATACATTTTTTTTTTAATTTTGGAGTTTTGTAGCTGAACTGAATTTGTGTACTATACTGGTGAAACAGCACTGTTTACTTACTTTCAGTTCTCATGTGATTCCTTGGAAGGAGATGTATACGTACTGGATATTAAAAGCTATAGCCATGATGGCTATTTTCAGCAGTATCAAACTAGACAAGGAAATAGAAACATCTCCTGGACCCGTGTGTTTAAATGTAATTATAAATAACTTCATCATTATTATTATTATGATAGCAATTTATTTATTCTTAATTTAGTTTCTTGATGAGTTGCTTCACTAAGATGATGAACACTTTCCTTAGTTAAAAAAATCTTAAAATTTCAATTTGTATCTGGATATTAGTAACTGATTTGCTAAATTGAAGTTTTTGTTTCAGAATTATGAAATTACATTGCTATGCTGTGTGAACAAAATGTCTGGGATCTTCCATATTAATCTCTCCCTGTATGAAAGATGGCAATTTCCATTCTCATCTGCGAGTGACAGTGTTTTACCAGGTCAAGTTTTTGTCTTCTTACAAACTTTGGAAGCAGTTATTTTCATTAAATCAGGTGGAGCTTGTTCAAAGGGTCAAAGAAACCCGTCTCTCACTAGCAACATGCAGATGCCAGACAATTTCTAACAGTTTCTATTGGTGAAGGGGCTAAACTGTCAGCTAAAGAAAAGGGATTACATTAGCATTCAGAAGAAAAAAATGCTCCATTCCTCCTAACTCCATAGTCTATGTTCAATCAACCCACAGTTAATGGAAGCCCTCCAGTGCTAAGCAATAAACAAACACAGTTGGGTAAATAGTCTAAAATCAAATCTAGTATATAAGGTGGACAATACATAGTTAGTTCCATTACAGACCCCTCCCCAGGGAACTGGAGCGGCTTCTGAGCCCGTCTCATTACGCACCAGCACCATCTGTAGCCAGCCTGAACCTTATTTGGGAATATATAAAGTACACGGAAAAAATAGAGTAGGAATCAAGAGCCAGAGAATCCTATTTCAAGTTTAAATTTTGCTTGTGAAAGATCATTTGGTTTTAGACTCAGCAAACAGTAGGCCCTCATCACTCACAATGAGCTGCGCATGTAGCAGGGATTACTTCAGATCAGAGAGATTGAAGGTAATTGTTACTTTCCACAGGGAGATATCTAGTACTAGTGTGGTTTGAGAGATACAGTAAAGCACCATAAGCTGAAACACGCCATCCCAAAGCAAACTAGAGCCACCTCTCATTGTTTCTCCTTTCCTTGTTTCGTTTAAAAAAAGTGAATAGTAAATTTAAAGGAATACATAGGAACAGGAAGAAATTCTTTAATATGTGGATTAAAAAGGATAAAACACCCCCTGCCCTGATATATAGTGCAGATGAATATGTATGATATATATGTAATATAGATGCTACATATTTTTCCACTAAAAGTCAAATGTTTTTAAATAGCTGTATGCATGCATTATTGTATATGGATCATACTGGTTTTAGAATCCAGATATAAGAACATCAGAGATCAGGTTCCCTTTGTGATTGTTATTACATATGAGAGAATAAAATAAAAACCCCCAGGGTTCTCTGCCCCAGAGAACTACAGTTGAACTAAGAGCCCAAATTTATCTCTTAGTGACTTCAGCAGAATTAGTCCCGGGGGATTCATTTATCCTGGGAGGCAGAGAGATTGCTGACGGCTGACAGCTACATTAGCTCCCTTTCTCCATTCGGTGGTTGTATACGATGAGAGAGAAACATCTTAATATAGTAAAAAGAGTTTCTTAGTGTGAGTTTGTGAAAGTAAATTATACAGTTCACTCCAAACAAATGCTATGTTATTGCAGTATAGGATTATTCTGCATAGCCTACACAACTAATTTAGGAACATTTTAGAGAGTTTTATGGCAAATATCTTTAAGAGTATTTTCATATACCTCTTTTGTAAAACCTACAAACTTAGAAACTCTGGATCATATTCTTAGCTGGTCAGGACAGATCTTTAAGATATGTGTGCATCCTTGATGACAGTAGATGGGTTTCTGTGCTTCAAAGGGTATTGTACAGCAAAAATCTCCAGAGCTGTTTCTCTGCCACTGCAAGGTCACACTTGCTCTTTGTCATCCTTGGATGAAGTCCAGCAAACTTGCTACTAGCCAACATCAAGGTTGGTGGTGCAGACAAAGCCATGAAGGATACCAGTGCATTTCACCCAAATTTGGGAGTGTCAAGTACCCAGACACCAGGCCTCTGCACTTTTAATAATTCCCTGCATATCTGCTCTTAATTTGCCATTACAGTCCAATAGAAATTACATCAACACTTACACTCTACTCTTTTCTCAACAACATTGGGTTCTGCTCCAGCATAGCTGAAGATTATTCCAAGATTTTTACAAGGTAAATGCAAAGCAAACGAC
>WAAD01032283.1:13008-26131 GCA_013389945.1 Fregata magnificens | reverse complement strand
TTTGTATTAAGCTCCAAAAAGCAATAATGAAAACATAAATAATTTTTGGTATCGCAAATGACTCCTTGGATTGCCAACTGCGATTTGTTTGGCAGAAATCAGGCTATGAAGATTGTTTTCAATGAATAAGGATAAAATTTGGGCTTGGTTTTATCTTTCAATCTGTATTTTTATTTGTTTGTTCTGCAGACAATGCAGTGCTACTAATTGGTTAATTACTGTTAATATGTACACAAGACCTTGCAAATTAAATATAGGACAGCTTTTGAGGTTTCAAGACAACAGCAAAAACTGAGATAAGGAAATCACCTTTCTTATCCTTTTCTCATTACTTTTGAGAATTTGGCTCTTACTGCTGTTTTTCTGCTTGGAAGATTTTTGAGGCATGCTTCGAAAAAATCAACAGGTATGAAAAATAGGAATACGTGTAAAAATAGAAGTGAAAGCATCTCCTTTCCATGGTGCAGGGGAGGTATGCACAAACATTATGCCACACAATGGTCAGAAACAAAAAGCTGGATGAGGTAGCTATGGTTTACTTTGATGAGGGCCTCTGCACAGTTGGGCTGCCCCAAGAGCAGTTCCAGGAAAAATTGTAACTGCCTGCTGCATACCAATGAGAAATGACAAACATTTGACATTTAATACATTTGTCTTAATCTCCCTCTGTACCTTGATCATTTACTAAATTTTGCTGTGTCCTAGGCCCAAAATTATTATACGTGATGGAGGCTAAAAATGGGGAAATGGTAAGGAGGAATGTACACATGCAGGGTGGGAAGCTGGTCCTCTGGCTGGAGAAGGCTTCCTGGCCTCATGAAAACAATCATCGTGAGTGTTTACAGTGCAGATGAATGTTGGATCTGAGCACAACCCTTGAGTTGAGCCTAGGGTTTACCTAAACATGTAAAAAAGCCATTACTTGGATTCTGCTCATCTTCAAGCTGAGACGGACAGTGCCTTTTTCTAAACCATTGGACCATATTTGGTCTTTTATGTACCTCCAGAGATGTTCTTGGAGGCAGCAGTGCTCGTAGCCAGAAGCTGCAGCAGCTAGAGATACTCCTCTTTCTTCTTGCTTTTCTTTGTTTCTGTCAATGCTTTAATCTTTGGAGATTTTCTTTAATTAGAATGTACTAAGAAATGCTTCTTAAGGAGGACAACAGTAAGTTAAAATTTTGATTAGACAAATGCATACAGCAAAATCTTTCTCAAGATGCAACTACAGAGTGCCAAGGTGCAGAGAACTGTAGATGGGGCATAAGAAATGGGAATCAGGGTACTGGACATCAATTTTGTCCTATGTCATTAACTCACAGTGAGCATCCTTAGATGTACTTCTGCTTCCATGTGTGTATAAATGGTCTTGCTGATCGTTGGCTACCTCTATGAAGTGTTGTGGTGAATACAGCTAATTGCAAAATAATAACTAACTAATGGTAATATGTTTTTGAAGAATCCTAGTATAATTTAAGTATTACTTCTTTAAATCCTCATATATTAATATCCACAGGGTTCACAAGGCTAAACAGACATTTCAATAAATGGCTAGCCACTTCTTATTTACTGTTCTAAAGTACAACTTGTCAATGTGTGGCTTAATAGTATTCCTAATATGTGTACTCAGATGGCTTATGTACTAATAGCCACTTGGAACCCATACTTGGTGTCTGTCAGAATATAAAGACATAAAGTAATGATTTTTAAACTAGGAAATCTGACAAAAGTTGGGTGCAACCCAGTTTCAGCTTAACAGACAGAAACTTTCCATGTTGAAAATTATTTTTAAAAAAATGCATTTTAACAGCCTTTTGAACTTTGACTTGGTGCCGTAGAACTGCAGCTCTTCCACAAGGTGGGCTTCAGATTCAGGCTCAGACTGACCTCAACTCTCCTCATCCGCCCCTGTCCTTCACTACAGAGGTCTCAGCAGCCTTTACTGTCTTCCCATCTCAGATTGCTAAACTGTCCCTCCTTCCAGCTGTCTTCTTTGGGTTTATTGAGTAAATCAAGCTTTTGTAATTCAAGAGTAACTCTGCTTTGTGACAACTCTATCATCACATAAAAGCGGGGAAGAAATAGTACTGTGGTAGCATTTGTTGCTTCCCATGCATCCCCCACCATGCTCAGAATCAGTGGCACTGGTAATAAAGGTGAGAATAGCATTATTAATATAAAAAATGAGTAAATGTAAATCCCAGCCAGAATGCGTTAGTTGCTGTTCTAGTAAAGCATCTCAGAAGTTTTCCTGAAGATGAAGCATGTATTTTGGGTGTATCAGTTGTAGTGCGCAGACTTGAGAGTTGATTCCTAAGCTTGAAGACACAGCTGTGTTTCACATATAATGCCTAAAAGATTATGGCATTATAAAACTTCTCAAAACAGAGGTTGAAATTAAAGAGACTTTTATGGCTTTAGGTGGGAATTTTCTAGCTGTTTTATCACAGTCATTCTTCTGTACTAAGATGTCAGTTCAGCTGGTAATTGAACTTGCTATTCCTTCAAGACTGGTTTGCTTTTTCTTTTCCTGTTTTTACACTTGTACACAGTCTTCTGCCTTGTAATACTTTTTATTTTTCTCAGAAGTGTTGGAAATTGAACTATCTGAACTGTGCAAATGTGGGAATATGATCTAGAAAAAAACTTTTAAAGAATGTCTTTAAATATTACATGGAGATCAAGGAAGTAACTTTTTGGTGTGCTAACCTATTGACAAAACCAAGAAGGAAACAAATGAATTATTGTTTCTCTGTTGCTAAGATCTAGACAGGACCTGTGGTTGGCTGATCAGATAGGGCTTGGAAAGCACCTAATGAGTATTAGTGGGTTTTGTATTTTGATGAAACCAGGATGATTGTTTGTTCCTTATCTACTGTGGCAAAGAGTTATAGTGGTATTTCTCTCCTCATCTCTTGTTCAAAAAGGAATTAACAGTTAGTAGAATGTGATGATTTTTTATGTTTACCTTTGTTATATTTTAATTTCAACTATTTAAATTTTATTGTTTTACTATTTAAATTTTATTATTCTATTAAACTGATGGTATATTGATGGTATATTTCATTTTGAAGGCAATATGGGAAAGCACGAGGTATTTTAAAATGTATTTAACATGTAATTTCACTGCCTTGGACTAACCCCCTAAAATACCTTATCTCCTAGACAGATGAACTTCCCTTTGGCAGCACCTGATTACAATTACTCTAGGAATATCATTGGGGGTATTCAATATCTAAATGGTGAATTCGTTTCCTAAACACTCAGGAGGCAGAGAAAGCTGGGGTTCCTGCCCCAATATAATCTGGCTGAAGGTCAGATTCATCCTCTGCCAGGAATCCTGATTGTGGAGCTTGAAAGATTTTTGATCTTTGATGTGATATTTAGACCTTTCCTGTGAGTTTGTTACCCAGACCATGGCCTCCAGTTCATGCTAAGGAATTGTCCTTAGTCTCTTTACATAGTCTCTTGGGCCAAAGGGTTTTGAATACTCATTGTTTGGTTTGCAGCCAGACTGAATCACCTTCCTTGGGGTAATATCCAAAAAGACAATTATCTGCTTTGATCAAAATGATCTTTCTCTAGTCTGCCTTCTTGGGAATACTCTAACAAAATTAAAATATGTCCAGAATCAATACCCTCTTTCCCGAGTCTCCCGCCTGTGACCAGGGACTCTCCTAGTGACAGATGTGAAGCACCTGGAGCTCTGGTAAGCCAAAAACCAAACACTGTCTCAAACTGGCCTTTAGGCAGGCTCCTCAGAGCAGGACACATCATCTACTTTGGTTGCCTTTGCATTAAATTTACTCCTTCCCTGCCTGATTTTGTGTGGGCTCCAGCACCCCATTGATCAAGATCTTAAACTGGAAGAGTAAGTGCTATTTTTAAAAGATGTTCACAATAATCTGTATTAACAAGATAAGTTTTATATCTTATCCAGGCCTTTTATGGTTGCAAAATTGACTGGTTCACAAGAAAAAAGAAAAAAAAAAAAGAAAAAAAGAAAAGAAGTGTTCACAAGATCTACTTTTTTTAACAGAAAACCTTCTGCTGTCAGCAACTCACAGGGAGTCATCGAGGAACATTGTCAGAACACCTCGTCTTGGCACCTCTACTTTAGGCAGAAAGTGCCAGGGCATAGGCACCTGAAAATTGGAGAAATGTGAACGTAATACTTTTAAACCTTAAAAATGATCACTTCTAGGAATAGGTAAAATTTAGGGCTAGAACAGGAAGGATTACAGCTTTTCTGAATGTATGCCCTTTGGAAACTCAAGCTATTATTTTCTAAAGGTTAAAGTATTTTTGACGTACAACAGTTGCTTCATTCAGCAGCTTGCCCTACAGTGGCTAAGTCTAGATTTGGATGATCTGTTTCTGGAAGTTTAAGGTCAAACTGATCTTTCCAAAATCTGAAGTGAAGATGCCCATGAATATAACATCCAAGGAAAGCTCTAGCCAAATAGGTTGTGCAAATGGCCAGGCAACCTAGGCATGTTTTCAACAGAATGACTCTTCTCCATGCTAAGTCAAAATACATGACCTTCTGTAGGTCTCTAACTATAGAGCTCATTCTTTTCTAAAACTTGGGGGCTGTGAAAACTACACTGCTGATTTAGTTACTGGCCCTGAAGTAGACAATCAAAACCAACCCTGACCCAAAACAAAAAAAATAACTCTGGAGTTTTCCTACATGAATATCAGTTATTCCGGAAAGCACTACATAACAAAAATATTGGCAGACTTAAATAAAGACAAGCAACACTGTGCATGGTAACTAATGCTTAATCATATGAAAATCTATACGTCTTAAGCATGAATTCCTAGAGAATTTATTTTGAGCAGTGTTCTGAAAATGTTGCTTGTTTAGTATGAGTGCCACAAGGAAACAGTGTTTCACAAGCAATTATTGGAAAAGCTGAGATACAGTGAATGAATGGAACCTTTTAATAAAACTTCTTGTTGATGTAGATGGTTTTATTTTGATTTTTTTTCCAAATGCTAAAATCAGCTTTTCTTTAAAAATAATATAAAACATTGCTTCATAATGAGATGTCAGCCATAGTTTTACATATACTGTAATATGCTTCCTAATATTCCACAATTTCTGGCCATGCCTGGATATATTGAAGTGCCCTTAGCTTTGCCTCAGGCCCTTAGTACCTCCAGCTGTTATATTATTGGCTGATTTACTGGGAAAATAAAGAGTAGAAATGCATAAATGAACATTTTTGTTGCTACCTAATCAGCAGAAAAGAGATTATTTTCTCTCTCTGAAGCAGCGGATACTCCTTTTATAAATATGAAACATTTATGATCAGCAGCAGTCTTATGAGCTGACAATGTACTGTAGTCTGAATCTTTTCAGAATTACATTTAAAATACAGTAGTAACATAATTATTAAAATGAATTTATGCCTTAAATAACCAAAATTAAATTCCATAACTGCAGTGCAAATTATTTAGGTGAATTAAACTCGGATGTCTCCCCCTGTTTAGTATTTAATTGCAGCAAATTTGAGCTCGGTTCAGGATGTGTGTAAAAAAAAAAAAAAAAAAAAAGAACGAACTCATGACATCCCTCCATATCAAAATGTTTTGGTAATCATTCTGTTTAAATAGTAACATTTTATTTTTTTAAGCACTTAGATTCTTGATCTGAATCCATATTCATGGAGGTCTGCTGTAATCCACTTTACCACTTAATGTTGCAATTCAAATGTTCAGTAAGAAGCAAAGCCCTCCAGAATAAAGCATGAATATTACCGTGTGGGGCTGTAAAGAGAAGACTATTAGAATATATCACCAACACACTAGGGGACCATTTAGTGCACTGCTCTAAATACATCATTTAATTACAATGGAGACATTACTTCATGTTTCTACTGATGTAAGTATTATTAGAATTCATGATATTCGCAGGCTACTGTGGGCCATTACATTGGCCATAAGCTATTCCATAAGATTTACTACTAAAGGCCCGCAAGGGTATTTGAGCATTCATGGATTCTGTGGCAGTAGGCTTTTATCTAAGACACATAAGTGAGGGACAACCGAGTTATTATCTCTAAGAAACATAGCTTAATATTTTGGATTCTAAAGGTTAAGGTACCATAAATCCTGAATTACTCTGAGATATCACATAAAAAGACATTTTTATTTTATTTTACTCTACTCTGCCTCTTAAAATATTTTATGATGGCAGTTTCTAGAGTTGTACCGTGTTGTTTACATTCAGTCCCTGGATGCATCAAAAACACTGACACAGCATTTCCTTTAAACTGCTGTAATGGAGGCAAAACACATGCAGGGGATATTCCCCCCATTTCTGCACTCTCATACACGGCATTTCCGCTGTGATTAGTCTGTCATCCTGATTTGATGAGAGTCACCGCAGACTTTCCTACCCCATGGAGGGCCTTGTTAGTGAACTAGTGGACAGTGTCTGGCAGGTCCTGCTGGAGACAGTAGGACCACTGTGCATGAGGAAAAGTAAACACAAATCTCTGGCATTTTGAAGCAGATAGCTTGAAATTTTCAGAGATTAAACACTCTTCTGCTGAAGCTGGTAATGTAAAAAGAAGTGTGACATTTTCTTCTCTAGGTGATCTATAGGTCTCTAGCAGTACACCGTGTTAGTTGGGTGTTCAAATACGTTTCTTAATTATGACAGTAAACAAGCAGCTTGCATTTAACGCTGCTCCTCCAGAATAATTCAGACTTCCTATGTTATCATTAGAAGTCATTACGTGGTTTCTTTATGTACATAAACACAGCTGTACCACATTTCATGCAAATTTCACACCACATATTACTAAGAAGGATGGGTCATTTTTTCAGCTGGACCACAGCAAGTGTCACTGATGCAATGCGGAGCTGCCAGTTGGGCCAGCTCCCCGCACCCTTGGCAGGCAGGCATCCTCACGCTGCAGCCGCGCGGCTGCTGCTCCAGCAAGGAGACCTGAGCATGGTGCTACCTTCCTGGCAAGGAATGCAGCATAACTAAACAAGTCTATGACGTGCAAGTTCAAACAGCAAGCAGCGATTCTTTGGTACCAAATAGAAAGTTTGCCCAGTTAGTCAGTCTGCTTGGTTTCATGACTGGATGTTGAACTTCATTGATTTATGCGGATAACACTGGGTGAATTATCCTTGACTAGTTTCTCTAACATTGGAAGAGGACCAAGAACATTTTCTGTAACAATCATAACAACCCATGCACAAATTATCTTAGAGTTCAAGGTAAATTAAAATTGTTTTGGGAAAGCTAGAAAATCAAAGAGATATCTGCTTGTAAATTCTCCAGGACAAGAATTATCCTTCTTCTCCCCACCCTACTTTTTTGCCCTTCTAAATTCTGTTTTTGTCTTGGGCCCATAGATTACTAGAGCTTAAGAAGTAATAATTGAGAAGAGGGAGTCCTTTGCAGTTTTGCAGCTATCAAGAGGGCTGATGAGAATTTTCCCTCCACAAGACAAAGAGGCACAGAAAGATTGGTCTTGTGTAGCATGTACTTAAATGTTAAATAAACAATGAGCTTGGCTTTGTTTCTTGCTTTTTTTATGAAAATCTATGCTTGTTTTCTGTTAGCTTTACTTAGTGCAAACTAGTCATCCCACCTTAGTTTACTCTGTGTGTTTTAATGGCTATCTTAAAGAAACAAAGAGCTGTGTTTGGCCAAAGAATCAGTTTAGATCCAGAGAGCTGCTTCTACTTTTTCATGAACAGCTTGAAATCCAAAGTTGTATCTGAGTGTATCTGTGAAGCTAGAGACTTCACAGAAGTACATATTTTTTATCCGGCTGCTCTAGAACCAGCGCAGGGTTTGGGAGTGGTGGGCTGCCTGCATCATGCCAGAAGTATGTGAAGTGCCATAGAGCAATTGCTTGGGTTGCCTTTTGTTCCAGTAGTTGAGTCCGCTGAGGACTGAAATTGATTTTCCTTATGTTAGCATGTGAAGGCTCTGCCCCTTGACCCGCTGCCGGCGAGCGTGCAGGGCACAGAAAGGCTGCAGCTTTGCAGAAGTAAGCAGCACTACGCCTCTTATCACCGGCGCATTCTTCTTCCGAAATTGTTCTCTCCCCTGTGCTTTTCCTTTCTACCCTATTCTGCTCTTTGCACTGATGCCGGATTGTCCCATAAATATTTTGTGTGCCTGAAACAATATTTTTCTTTCTTGCAATAGCGTAATATTTTTTAAAAGTAGCAGAAGTGGTTGATCTGTATTCATGAACCAGATAATACTGTTGAGTGCAGTCAAGCACACTGCCAGCAATTGGTAGTATGGGCCATCTACTCTACACCATTATTTCTGTGCAGTTTAATCCCATATACAACATCTTGCTCATAAGTCAGTTTTGCCAATGGTGATGCAATGATATGTAAAGCTGGGGAAAGTGAACAGGGACTACAATTGTAAAAACAAGCTCAATGATGACCTATTCATACTCTTGGACAGAAAGACCACTGCTCACACTATAAATATCTTCAGAAAGTGATGAAATACATATTTTGCTAGATGAGCTAGTTGGTTTAGTCCCCTTTCCTCAAAAATGTCAGTTGTTGGTAATTCCTTCCCTCCTCCCCAGTTTTGGTGCTGTAGTTAACTCATCCACTGCCTCTTAGCTTATGTCCTACTGCTGGCCAGGAGACTAAACCCCACAGAAATGATGTTGTCACTGCTATGATTAACCCAGTTCTCCAAAATCAGGTTGGCTTGTTGGGGTCTTTGAATCTGAATTTGTCATACTCTGGGATTTCTTTTTAAATTTTGAAATTCCACAAAATATACAAATACATCTAGACTAGAATATTAAAACATACTCGTGGCTTTTTATGTGTTAGGAAGAAAAGAGGGAGAATGTGTTAAGTCAGGAAGGATAAGCCATGTTTCTGTGTCTGCTCTCAGTAGGTGGCACTCTTTCCTCTGAGTATGGGCCGAGTTAAAATCTCAGCAAGTCTGTTCCCAAGGTTCACGTTTTAACTCAGAAGCAGGAGTGAGGTCCGGCAGTCTGTGGTTGCTGAAGGCTCATAGCACTTTTTGCAAGAGATGTGGCATTGCCTTTCTGTGTCCTTGTAATTTTTCATAATCTTGTAATTACAATCTGTGTATCTATGTTTTCTCTGTAGTTTCAGGAAGACTTGTTGCTCATGATATTCCCCACCACCACCCACAAAAAAGAATTGACATGACATATGTCCACTTGGAATGACTGACAAGGTCTTCACCAGAGACGGTTGCATGTCATTAACTAGTGAAGTTATTTTTTAATCCTCTACAGACCATAAAATATTTTTGGTCTTTTGATAGGCTTAGAGACACCCTACAAATATAAGATTTCACTTACTTAGCTGTTCTTATTTTTTAACAGTGGAGTAATAAAGGAGTAGTGTTTTCCCCTTTTGGAGATTTAAATGGACTTGTAACTAAAATAAAGAAGAAAAGTGTATGTCTGTATGCATTGGTAATAATTTGAAGTTTTTTTCTTTGTTGTGCAGTGTAGAGGATTGCCATTGCCATTCTTATGCAGAACCATTCACACTGAGAAAAATTACATTGTAAACCAGATGCAAGAAAAGCAGAAGAAAAATGGGGGGGAGGGGGAGAGAGAGAAGAAAAGAGTGCAAGAACATTATGCCACTTCTTAATGCATCTTAAATAGAAATAAAATGTTTTTCAATAAAGAGGGCATCGCATGGACTTTATATGCCATCTCTTGCACAAGTGCAGTTCTAGGTTAAAGCAATATGAGCTCCACCCCCATACGTGACAGATGATGTAGATATTTGCAGAATTCAGAGCTTGGCGATGTAAAAAGCTTCAAGGTGTACAGGAATATTTCACTCCAAGAGGTCCGCCTTTCAGATTGTAAAGGTAATCAGAATAGTCATGGGAACTGGATTATTTTTTTATTATTATTAAAGATGCAACAACTTGGCCGTATTTGTGTTCTATTCCTTCCGTTAACTTTCCCCATTGGCTAAGCTACAGAAGAAGAAAGTGGGTTGGGGAAGTTCAGATTCCCCAGTGGTGAGGAGAAGGCACACAAGCAGTCAAAAAAAAAGTTCTTTACATGGGGTGGGAGAATGAGTAAGACCTCGTTGAAGCAAATCATCATTCTGGAAACAGAGACCAGCAACCATTGAGGACCTAGGTGATAGCTCGTCCTCTTCTTTCGGTGACTATGGGGACTTCTGGAAAGAAAGCATCTAGGAATTTGTCAAAGCAGGGTTCTTTAACATTTGGAAAAGCAATGACAGTTTTGACTGCATTTTCTCTGCCCCATGCTGACTGCTTGTCTACTTCACCCGCCTCCTTTTGCACACAGTGCTTTCACTGTGGGTCCTATCCATACATTGCTCTGACCTTTTTGCATTCTTTCTTTGTTACTCTCATCCTGCATTTGAAAGTGTGTCTCCTTCTCCTTCCCCAAAGGATCTTATGCCATTTGTCACTCTCACTCTTTTCCCTGCTAGTTTGTTCCCCCTGCTATTACTCCCTGTCCTGTCGGTGCAAATCACTGGTGCCCAGTCCCCCTGGCTCATTCTAATGGTGTTCTCCAAGCCCTTTTCTAAGAAGTATTAATGTTATGCGCTTTCATCGAACATGTGGGCTATGTAAGTTTTCCTTCAAGTAGCCTCTAAAAGGTTGGTATGGAACAGAGTATACTTGGAAGAGCTTCTTTTCCCCTGCTTGCAAGGAGCTAACCATTGGCGAGCTCTGTGTGCTGCTCTGGCAACGGCTGTAAGTTTGAAGGGTGTCGTCTTTTCTGAATATTTCCATCATATAACTGGTGGGAGCCAAGGACCCCATAAAAAGATGAACCCTAGACTCTGCTGTCATTGCCAGGACAGGTATGTTAAACCACAGCATGCACCTACCTTTTATTTGAAAGCCAGCTAAGATGCTAACTTGGTGGTACAGATACAATTGTCCAGTGTCACGCTGGGAAGAGAAGTAGGATGATTTAAGGGCCTTGATAGATGTCTATGTTTCTGAGTTGATTTTTTCCATCACATGTGGCTAATTTCCACTCTCTTTAACTAGAGTCTAAGATACTTCTAAACTTAAATCTGGCCTCTTACCTCTCATGGTGTCTTTTGTTTACATATGTATGCAGTAAATCTGAAAATGCAAAAGGATTAGCTAGCACAGGTAGCACTAGGCTTTTGCGGTACCTCTGTGTTCATACAATCTTGATAAAAAAAACATACAGAGTTCTCCTCTTTACTTAGGAACAGGAGTTGAAGCTTTAGGGAAAGAGAGTATTGACCTTGTATCTGCCATGGGGGGAAGTGCAGCTCATCAGGATGCAAGTTCCGCCCTTCCCTCCTCTCTCTCTCTCTCTCTCTCATTTTGATTTTCTTTCAATTCTTCTCTCTTTAGGTGTTTTCTATCACATAGTCATAAATAGTGCAGCGTCTGTCTCTAGAGTCAGATTATTGTATGTAGTATGTAATAAAGAACATAGAAAATCCTACTTCACATTACAGTCAATAATTTCAGCAATACAAAAGATGTCCAAGAAATCATTATGTTTAACTCTATACTTTTCCCATTTTTTTCTATATTCATCATATTCAAAAGAACCTATAAACTGCATAAGCAAGAATGAAAAATCACTGTGTCCAGGAGCTTAGTTTTACAGATGATCCACCCTTCTGCAGGTAGGTGTACCCTTTACATTTGTAGGCAATTCATATTGGGTACCAACATACATAATAATTATAGACAACAAAAGTGGTGCAGCATGAAAAAAAGTCATGCAGGATAAACTGCATCTTAAGGCAGAAGGACAGTGCATAAATTTTATGTACCACCTCAGCCTTAGCTTGGCCATGAATGGTTTTTTTGCATAGAGTGAATTTTTTATATATCATTAGCATAAATAGATAATAGAGTTTAATATTAAAAAAATGAAATCCTTAGAGAATGTAAGATGACATAAGTCTATTAATTGCTAGGTAATTATATCAATTTAAATCAGCTGAGAGCCTTAGTGCCAAATGAAAAAGAGAAAGAAACAAAAATGCCTCTACCACAGTTCAAATAGTATCTTGAATTCTGTTAACCATAGTATTTTGCGTAGATTTCTACACCTACTAAACTTAAAAACAGTGTTATTTTATTTTCATTTTTTTCATTTTTATGTCCTTGCCCCATCCAGTCTTATTTCAAATTGCTGATTCTTGAAGAAACAAAAGTATAAACCACATAATTGGCATTCTATTTCCCACAGAGGATAGAACGGGCCTTTGGGGGCCAGATGAGACCATACTTTCAAATGAAGCACCAAGCAAAATGTCCACAGATACTCTGCTGTTTCCTGTTATATAGAAGAGTTACCTCTTTTCCTACTGCTACAGCCCAGCTTATGAGCCTGCCCTCAGTAAATTAAAGGAAAAAACACTTTCTTCAGATGCCATTCCTCTGTATGCACTCATGTCTCCAAGGCTTAAGATCTAACAATCCTCTAACAGCTTGGCCTGGAAAGATGAATAGCTTTTAAAACATTGTGTAGATTGTATTAATTGGGAAGGGAGTAATGGGTTTAGAATAACTGGAACGGTTTTTAAACAGCTTGATTACAAGGATTATCACATACGCATTGAATTAGACAAATCCAGGGAAATGAGAATAATTTCTGCCTTTCCTGGGCATGCATTTAAAGTAGAGAAATGTAGAACTAAAAGCAAATAACACAACCTGTTTTAATCAAAGTAGTCTAGCAAGAAACAATCAATTAAAGAACAGTCTGATTCTCTGTGACATCAATGTATGAAAATCTGTTAGACGCCAGATTGTGTCTCAAGACACATATGATGAACTGAACAAAATGACCTGCTAATAGCTTTTACGGGTAATAAATGCATCATGTTATTGGTAATTCTGCAGATGGTAAATCAAGCTAATATCCAGGCTGAAACAAGCTACTTGTTAAATATACTTCAAAAATGTTCCTCCTTGTTATTCCATAATTGTATCACACAGAAAAATAAGGTGATTGCTACTTATTTTTAAGCATTTTAAATTGTGTTTCAACATGCAGACATTTTAATTTTCAAATTCTTTAGAGAGAACATTTTTCTAACTGATCTGAGCTTTTGAAGCATAGCATTTGTATTT
>WAAD01032280.1:2574-20473 GCA_013389945.1 Fregata magnificens | reverse complement strand
CTGCATTTATGTTTGCCCGCATTACTCATAGCTCAGGATTTTCATGTTCTCTCTTTTAAGCTGCAATCTCCTCTCTGACATGCTCTGTCTCTGATTTTTGAATCATCTCCGTTGGTCTTAATTCTTTTGCACTTTTGTCCTAATCATGCTTCTTAAAAAAAAAAATTACTTAGCTGGGCCAGCTCCTGCTGCAGAGGTAACACATTTCTTTAATATACTAAACTGATCACCTTTTGGATGTCATGTTTTAGTACCACACTCTGAGTGGCTTACATTAACTGTATAAATGGTGTGTTTGCTCTCAGAAATGTTACTTGACTACATGGCTGGCCACGGCAGCATTTTAGTCGTCTCAAAAATATATCAGAGTGTTCTAGAAAGTCTTTAATTTTACTAAAAATACGGAATTTAATCAGTACAAATGTCTTCTAATATTCATTGACAAAAAATGGTGAGCCGTGTGTCACAAATGCCTATCCAGGCATTCTGTAATCTGCTCACATAACGTGGTAGGTAAAACAAGCATTTCAAATACCTGGCATACATAGTCCAAAAGCATAAGGCTAAAGAAAATAATAATACTATGATATCTAGCATAAAATGACTTTCTCATTGGTTCCATTATGCTATTAATCTTTCTAGCTGATATTCATGGCATATTTTCTTCTTTATTGCCTTCTATGCATTTCTTTATAGTCCACCTCAATGATATTCAGTTTTTATAATACCCAAAGTCTTGAATATGCCAGATTCAAAATGTCTGCTCTTAGTTTTCAGGGTCCTGCCAACAAAATAATTTAACCTACACATTCATTTCACACTGCTGAGCCCTGGGTTTGCAGCTTCATTTGCAGTCACTCTTCTGTCTGAACACATCTCCTCAGTTCCACCATTTCATCATTTTCTTCTCCCTGTCCCACTTCATTTGTGCTCATTTCATGAGGCATAGCATATCTTGTAATGCAGTACATATTCTTCTGCCCTGACTTGTTTTGTGGTAAGCATTGGTGAGCCTTCTTGATATCTTTTTTGAAGTTATCATTGTAGTTGTAATCCTGGTCGTGTTATATTTGCAGAAATCAAAATGTTAAAGAATGCAAAACTTCTGGTTATTTTGTAATTTAATTGAAACCAGTAATTTTACAGAAACAGGCAAGTGATGTGTATCCACACTAACGCAAAATCCTGTTTATTTCCTTAACAGAGGCAGTCATTTCTCACTAGGATATATTTTGCCGTCATGATTATTTTGGCATACAAAGACTTTCCTAATGCCACAGAGAGTATTTGTAGTAACCCCTTCCTTTTTAAACATCTATCAAATTATATGTATTTCAGTACATTTGGATAAAATTACCTATTTTTTGTCAGTGATCAAAGGCGTGTGCATTTTCTTAATCTTAAGAACGTGAGTCCTTTAAAACTCTGCTGGTGTGATTTAGACTTACAGAGGCTCAATTATTGGCGGAGCACTGCCATTTGACTAAGGTATGGTAAGCCTTACATACAGACAAAATGGATTTTTTCTCTCTTCCTTCAGTTAATATATGCATTCTTCCATGCTATTGTTTCCTTTTGTTCTAATAGCTTATTTTTTGTACCTTTTTTCTGGGCTCAGTTGCAGCATACCAACCATCTTGCTTTCTGCCCAGATTCTGTTCCATTTCCTTGTCCCCACTAAGCTACAAACTTCCAAACCCAGTTTTTAACAAACCTGTTACAAACTTTTCTAAAGGTTTACTTGTCCCACAGGAATTTAGCTTTCATTTTACTTTCTCTAATACACATTGCATACCTTGTCACTTCAGTTCCATTATGTCCCGTCATTTATATTATAATAAGTCATTCCTGTGTTAATCAACATCCCTACTTACACTGCTTATTAATGTGACACATTGTGGTGTTCCTTCTTCTGTGACCACTAAATTTCAAAAGCATATTCGTACCTCTCCCTCTTTGAAAGTTATTTTTGTATTTTCCTCTTTGTTTTCTTATTATTTTCCCCACCCTCCATGCCATTTTAATTTCCATTATCTTACATACCCTTGTCAAATGAGTTTAATATTATGGTACTTGTTTTCTATTTTTCTTTCTTTTTTTTTTCTTTCTTTGGAAATAATTTTCTTAGATGCTTAAAAGATCATTTATCCTAATGGTACCAATAATTATTTGTATGAAGGTAAAGCCCGTGGGACCCAATCAGATGAGCTCCTATTATCCTGAGTGCTGTACAAACACAGTCATTGCCAGAGGTCAGCAGGACAGAAAGTTATGATTTTGGTTGCACATTTAATTTAAGAAAAAATGCAACAAAGGATCACAACAAAGGATCACAACAAAGAGCAAGATAAGGAGAGTGAAGGATACCACTCCAGAGCAGTAGATACATTTTGGCCTGAACTCATATCAATTTTCAACACCTATCTGGGGCATCTAGTTGAGCCTAATCACCCCAAGTCTCTGCGGAGTCTGCAGGGAAAGACAGCTGGAACGAAGCCCTGTGGGAGCTAGCAGCCTCCACACTAGGCTCCTATTGCCAATGTGACTTGACATCTTACTTCGGTCCCTCAGAAGACCCGGAACTCCTGGAAATTTACACTCGGACTTGACATAACTTGGTGTCTCAGTATAGGCAAATACTTGCACTGAGCCAGTATCAAAATTTCCTTCCTATGGCTAGTGCACATTGCCATTTGTAAAGCCTCTTTGTCAGTATAGATCCAACAAATCTGGCATGAGGATAGGAAATGCCAGTTACTCAACACTCCCATATTCTTGACTGAGATATGTGATGAGAAAAGTGGGTTCTGTCACATTTTCCTCATCCTTACAACACACAATTGCTTTCAAATTCCAGTTTAGGCTTAGCTTTAAAGGCAAGTCATGGGTCTTTTTATCATTTCTTGTGGAGGTTCATTGTCAGGACTATTGCCTGATACTGAGATGAAATATTTGCCTGAATTATCTTGTGAACAATTATAACTATGGACTCTACCACTTAAAATAAATCTTCCACCCTTTTCTTCTACCAACGTTCTTCAAATATTGACAGAATGTCAACACCTCTTCTCTACACTTTACTGCTGTATCTGAGTATACAAAAAATACTTAGTGAACTTTGCAGTTGTAGTACTGCATACATTTTTACCTTCTTCTTGCAGAAGTGGCAAAAAGAAGAAATGTCTTTGTTTCAATTTCCATTCAGCCTACCTCTTTCAAACCACATCAATACACCAACTTGCAAACCCCATTAGCTGGGGAGCAAAATATCATTACCATACCTGCTTAGGTCTTTCTTCACACATCAGCCCATCCACATTACTGGTATCTTGTTACTTATCTCTGAACCACCAGCAACTTAATGACATCATTTTTATAATGCAGTGCTTACAAATAAATATCATATTTCAGGGGCTATTGCATCAGAATCCAACTCACAAAGACTACAGTTGCATTTGCCTTTTCACTGACATATACCGTAGGCTTGTATCTACAGGTCAGGTCCGTACTTGAAAGTTACATTGCTACAATTTGGATGATGATCTTGTTATTTAAAAATAGTGTGCACCTTAATGTGAAGATACAAGTACAGATGTACTTTAGATAGAGATTGCTTAACTCCATTCCTGTGTGGAATATCTATACCATTATATAGCACCTTTATATCTGTATGATCGTGAGCGCTCAAAGAAGATTGCACAACTTTAAATATATATCTTAAAGTGGGAGAACTTGTTGTTTAAGATGAGCTTCTTTGGTTCCTCTAATCACTCAGACTTTTTCAACCCTAAAATCTTCCAAGTTTTCCCTTCTAGTTAAATATTTGAGCTGCATATAATTTTTTCCTGAGGTATATTAGCTTTCATTTTTCCTGTGTTAAATCTCATGGGCAGTTAGCCAGCTTCTTTATTACTCCTCCTATAATCTTTTAACCCTCCCTTCATTTTCTGCTTTCTGAACCCTTTATGCTAGAACCAAAGTAAAGTCTGGGACATACATACACACAGCTACATACATTTTAAATCACTAAATGCCCCTTTTTTCCTGAAGACTTGGAATACATTTGCTTTCTTTGTAGCTTTACACTGACGTGACGTCACTGGTTCCTATAACATTGCTTAATGTGAGAGAAGAGTCAGGCAGCAAGGTCCTGATTTGAAGTCTACTATTGAAAAGACCCTTATTGACTTCAGTAGGCTTGGGATTCAGCCATAAATCTGTAAAACCAAATGATAGGGTCAATGGTTTAGTACTCTATAAATTTTGTTTAATAAATGAATGCGAAATTTGATCCAAAATGTCCCCATAAATTTATACCTCTCTTTTCTCATTCTTTAAATCAATATAGATGCAACAAAAGGAATGTGTCAGTGTCAAGCTATCAATAGGTCTGCCACTGTTGTCTTTTGTTTTATACGCTTTTCCCTTTAAAGGTAGGAATACAAATATCTCCATATTGTTCATTTTTTATAACTATATAAATTCAAATTCAGAATGACTTTTCTGGTTTTATTTCAATTATAGCTTAAAAAAAATACTAATGTAAAATCACTCACTGAGAGAAAAAGAACCTGTCTGCAAAATGTTAACCCCAGTGTGATGTGTCTTAATGAAACAACTGTGTTAGAAACCCAGAGAAAGCTCTGTAACAGCAGCGATGACAGTGTTAATGGTGCTACTGCATCACACAGAGCCTGCAGAGGGCATATAGGCCTTCTTCAGAAAGATATGGAAGACGTTGATGGATCTCATAAAGCTGACAGGTCGTTGCTATCCATTGTCTTGCAGAACAGATTAATAGATTCATTGGTTCTTACTAGAAAAAACTGTTCACAGCAGATAGAATTTATCCTGAAAAGTTGCTGCATTCTGCTTGCTGGTACAAAATGCTCTTCAGCTTTCCATCTTTCAGTTGTTGGCAGGTACTTAAATAAGAAACACAGAGAACCCGTTTACAGTTATGGGTCTCTGTCCTCACTCATAATTATAGTTATTAGACAGATTTTAAAAGCTCTTTTTGTTCAGAATAGAACATTACATAGTCCCCAAGGGCACAATTAATCACCCTCCAGATATGTCAGCAGCATGATACAAGAGTTGGTAAATTTAATACTATTTTTTTGTGTTGGGCGGAAATCAGAAACGAACTATTTGACAATACTGCTCAGATCATTACAAAGTTGTCTACTGTGGCACTGCAACCTTGACAGCCACAGATCAGCTCTGGAGGAAACTTGCAGAGCCAAAGGGGACTTGTAAAACCAAACTGATTCACATTTTGTTATCCTGAATATTTTCACCTGAGGTACTCTAATATATTTGTTATAATAAAGATGGGGGAAAAGGAGGAAAAAATCTAATGCCTTTTACATCAGTGAACCAAACAGAGCAGTAATTTGATGCTTACTGATGGTGGTTAACAGTTAGCTTTTGTGTGAGTATTCCCTTTGATGGGATAGAGTGATGGTTCATCAAGGGCATGTGTAGGGTTCATAACCTGGCTCTCTATCATTCTGGAACTGATCTAACAGTTGTTTAATCATACTGTCTGTGTCCACTACCTTTCAAACCACATGCAAAAAAATTAGAAATCTGAAAAGATGATAACAAACATTCCTAGTTTGTACCCTGCTGTTATAAAACAAATGTCGGGAGAATATATGTGGGCTCACAAGTTAATGCTTTTTACAACTGTGATTTTGTATTATATCACTCATTCCAGAATACTGGGAAATGTTTTGCAATAGCTCTCACACACTATTACCAGTCTCACAGGGTTATTTGGCATAATGTCTCAAGTAGGCTTGATTACTATGATTGCTTCTTGTTCTTCTCTTTGTACTGTACCTCCATCTTCTTTCATTTAACTGAAGTGTGTTTGCAAGTTAAAGTCTGAAACTGCTTCACCTTGTAGGTTTTTTGATCCTTGACTAGCAGGGGCACTAGTGTTGGCTTAAATCTCCTGTTTTCAAGTCCATAGGGAAATCCCGCTGAGTCATGAAAACAGAACTTCCTTGGTTAAAGAGAAACCAAAACAGTGCCAGCCATATTTCATTGTCTTCCGCAAGCTGAAGGAGAAACAAGCACATATTTGCAAAAGCAAAACAGTAATCTGGTTGCTGGACTTTATTGCCTACACAAATGACATCCATGAACATCATACGGGAAAGCTAGATCTTGTATAGATTACAGCAAATGGAAAGGCTTTGTGACAGAAGTATTGCTTCAAAAACTGGTGAGTCTATGGATTTTCTAAGGAAAGAGCATTCATCTCAAATTCTCCTAAGGCTATTGGCAGGTGACTAGCTAAGTGGTTGTAAACCAAGGTGAAAAATTGTTTCTGTGGAGGTAGAGGGTACTTTTCATGTACTTTGTCTCTCTTGAACTGTTCCATTTTGATGCTTCAGAGTGACACAGCAATTTTTAAACGCTGTTTCTGTTTTGGTGAGAGATCATGGTCAAACTAAGACCATGCATCAATGAATTGGAATATAGTCTACTAAATTTATGAAGACAGAAAACCTTCAGGTTGCCTTTTACTATTATTCTCCTGGGTGGTGGGTGTCAAGAAAATAGGATGTCCTCAGTCGTAAGGGCTTGGGATAGAGTTTAGAGTATCACAACTCTGTACCTGCATGTCTTCTATATTGCGTCATACACAATACGAAAATTGGGATGAGACTGTCCCTCTGATGCATAGCTGTATTTTGAGACTAAATTATGATACTCTAATGCACTGAAATGCCCTAGACAGGGGTCCAATTAATGGTAATAAGGTGCATGGGTGGGGTGGAATTTCTAACTGAGGCATTTTGATGCTAATTTAGGTTTTAGGTTAGGCAGGCTCCAGTAAATACATAATCACTCTCCAATCTGCCACTTCTGACCAGTGTGCATTCTTCCCATCAAAATATACAGCTTCATGGCTAGTCAGAGCTTCTGGGGCTTACCTTAGGCTCTAGTGCTATTTTTTACTTCCAGTGCTGCATGTTGCTCTCTGCCTTAGGAAAAGTGAATATATGATAATCAGTTTGCTGTTTCAGAATTACAGGAAAAAAGGGGAGGGTCACCTATACCTTGGGGCTTCTCTAGTTCCTTCTCCTACCCAGAAATACTCTAATCTTTTAAACAAATACAAAAATCTGAGTTTCTAATCATTGAGGGCAGTAGCTCTCAAAAGGTCTTTCATTGTCCAAAAAAATTTTTAGACCAAATGTCTACATTTAGAAAAGAAACATAAAATCTCCTTCTTCCTGCATTCTAGCCTTCAAATTACTGTAACTGTACAATAGCTCAATTCCATGTAAGTGTTCCAGGTGGTTTATAGGAGTCTAAGTGCTCTTTGGAGTAGCCTGTCCATCAGCGGGGCTACATACGTCAACCTCAGTAAATCCAGGTTCAGGGAATGCAGAATAGTTCTTCTTCTTCACATTCATTCTACGTTTCTGGCTCTTCAGTCTGTACCTGATGATATCTCTAAAAGGTGTAGGCAGAGATGTACTCTGTAAAATATTTGCTAGGGGAAGGCTTTTAGTGATCCCAGCTTATCCATCATAACTCTTCTGCCAGAAAATATTCCCCTTGGATCCACTGCTTATGGTGCTCTCCCTCACTCATTTCAGTTACAGCAAGTCAGATAAGCGAGCCCTGCGATTTAAATAGCGTGAGCCAACCTGGCTCATCTTCACAGAACACATTAGGGAGTGATTATATGAGCAACGGAGTTGGGAGACATGAGGTTGAGTTGGGGGGGAGGGAGGAGGGAGGAATAACCTCTAGGAGAAGGTCAGTAGTGAGCAGCTGTGGACACACTGGGGAACAGAATTGGTTGCACTGGCACAGCTGGAGCTGGACGGCAACAGCCATCCAGTCCCCAGAGGCTACTGTGCTGGGGGCTGAGGCAAAAGGGGTAGAATAGGTACCAGGGGGTACCAAAACGATTAACAACTTCCCTACTTTTGATGCCAGGTGATTCAGGAAAGGTCCTGTAGTATAGAATCATAGAATCATTTAGGTTGGGAAAGACTTTTAAGATCCTCAAGTCCAACTGTTAACTTAGCACTGCCAAGTCCACCACTAAACCATGTCCCTAAGCACCACATCTACACATCTTTTAAATACACACTGTGAGAGCAGGAGGTGCCCACTGTGGAACAAGATGAGGCGGCTTTAGCTGCTCTCTTCACAGCCCTCTTTCCTTAGCTGCCTGTTCTTGGTGCTCTGGCAGAAAGTCCACTACACTCATAATACACCAGAGGGAAGGGGGTTTATGCATATTACTGATGCACTTTGCCAAAAAAGGACATTTAAGCCAAATTGTTTGACTTTGCACTGAAGGACATAAGAAATGCTCATGCAGCCATGTCTGCTGTCTCTGTTATGGGGGTTATATTCTCCTGTAGATATGTAATAACAGGAGGGAACATTTTAAATGCCCTGGCTGGTTTTTTTTCAGTGAGCAGCTGACTAAAGCTTGACCCATTTATTTCTAAACTGCTTCCCTGCCACTGATGCAGTTACAAAAAAGTCAGCTCTTCGGTGCAGACAGAACACGAACTGATCTTTAGGGCTTTTACTGCTGCACTTTAAAGTAGACTCTTTCTAGAAAGAACTGGAAGGCAACTGGGACACTGGCATATTTGCCAATGTCATGCAAAATATGCTTTTGCAGAGGGTGATGTGAAATGAAAACATTTCCTCAGAGAAGTTGTATTTCAGTTTTCTCTGTTTCCTAGTGCCAAAAGGTGAGCAAACATATTGCAGGCCTTTGCCTGGGTCTAATCCCAGGCAGGTGGAGGCTGTGGGATGGTTCTCCTGTTGAGTCACAACATTCTTGCATCATGAACAAGGTATTGCAATGCCAGGAGGCTGGCTACAGTGTGCCAATGTTTGAGATTTCATTTTCTTTAACGACTGAATTAAAGGAAATATAAGCTCTTTCATTCTCTCTGTGTCTCTCACTTTTTTTTAAGAATAGAAAAAATAGAAACATTGCAATGTCACAGTATTAAAATATTTGCATTTTTTATCTCATTTTCTTCAAACTTTCCCTTTGTCATATCTGTGCCCTCTTATTAGCGTCCACTTTGCTTGCTAATTTTGTTTCATAAGTCCTTCTTCCCCTTTTCTTCCTCCTTTCTTTGCTTGTCTCTGACACATAACCTTTCTATCTTCCTTTTCCTTGTAATTTATGAAATTCTAGTTTTCCATAAGATTTCTCATATTACAGGAGTACTATCTAAATGCAAATATTTAAGGAAAACCACAAGAAGATAAAGTGAAGTACTTCATCACTGAAGTGTGTATTCAACTGGCTTCAACATTAAGACAGTAGCAGCTAACAAAACACCTAACAGTAATCCTTAGTAAAAAAAGATTTAAAATTACTGAATTTTAATCAAAAAGAAAGTTTTCCTTGGTATATCCCTCATGAATTGTCTTTTTTTAATAGCTTATGGGAATATACTTGAAAATAATATTATATGTATTCAAAAAATGTCCAATGAGACAACAGTAAAATACAAATGCATCTGTGAAGCCACACTTGATCAGTACGTTTAGAGTGCCAAAACTACCATTGTCTATTCCTCTACAGAACTCTCTGTTCAGGAATTTATTCATATCACCTGTTTATGAAATGCGCTCAAAACAACAACATCATAATTAGGCCTTTATGCCAGAATTTCAAGAGAATTAAAATTCAACTCTTCCCTATAATTTTAATCTGGCTAAAATCAGAGGTAATTGCTGAGCTGAAGGAGCTTTTTTCCCTCCTAGGATCTGGTTTAGATGAACCCTTTGATAATATCATGTGAGACGAGTCAGCATAAAGAGATTTCCAGCACAGGACCAGTAGTGACAGTGATAGGCACCTGGAATTACCTATGATAGATAGACAGATAGGTAGGGTAAGCAGCTTTAAATAATTTTTTTCTAGGAAATGAAATCTTCCACTCCTAAGATCTCCAGAGTAGTTTAGTTTCCACTAGGCAACTCATCTATAACAGCAACCTTTACTCCATAAGCTGTGATTTAGGCAGCCAACATTTTCACAGGAAGGAGTGACTCCCTTACCACTTGCATTTGCAGAAGCCCTCTGACACCCCAGCTTGGTTCCCTTTGGCTCTCACTCCACGCCCACGCCGGCAGTCACGACTGCCGAGGCTCGGGATAGCACTGCTCCTGCTGCCCCGTGGCACCCTCCCACCTTGCTGCCACAGCTGATCACTGTGTACAGTTCCCCTTCAAGCAGAGTCACCCCTTTCGGGTATCGGCAGGTGCTGCTGAGCAGCTTCCCAGGCTGTGGCAGGACTATGGGAGCGTCTGTGCCAGTGCAAATGTCACACTGAGCTAGGAAAGGCAGAACCTGACCCAAGGGCTTTCTGCACGATAACAATACAGCCGAGCCCCAAAAGTTCAGTGGGTAAACTGGAGATGGTTGTCCCTAGAGGGACAAGTCTCTCATCTTTCACTCCACCTTTGTCTGATGGACTTATTTGTTTTCACATGGTACTTCACAGTGTTTCCATTCCCACATTCCTGTGAGCCTGGGAAGTGTCATGATCCCATTTCAAAGACAAAGATCTAAGGCAAAGGTGCACCTTCTCAAAGACTGCACCTACCCTGCTGAAGTCATCTCTCTTGGCCAGTGGTCCCCTGGCCATAGGCTAAGTGACAGACTGATTGTGCATTTCACATTGCTCAGGTTTAGCTCCCTCTAGAACAGACTGGATGCATCCACATCGACTAGCCAATGACCCTGTGTATCCTTTTGGTTCCAAGTGGTGGCCTTAATGCATGAATCTTTTTTGTGTGTGTTTTACACTTAATTCTTTGTTTTTTACACTGAGAACTGTCACAGCTTGCTAGAGTGATGTTTCTGGCATGCCCCCAGGGCTTCTGTTCTCAGGCACGGAATAAAAGCTTAAGAGGACCTTAGATTTATTGCCTTGGGTGTTTTACATGGATATATTTGAAGGACTTTATAAAAAAGCATGAGCCAAACCTGGTAGTCTTGTCTACACTGCCTGCAGTGAACTGCCACTTGAGGGAAGCTCCCCCACATTTCACCCAAATTAGATCTTGGAGAGAGTAAATTGAATTAGTCCCAAGGAGTAATCCAAGTGCAAAATAACACACATGTGCAGTGTTGATGATCAGTGGACTAGGACCTGCAAGTGAACTGGAAAGCCAAGTTATTTGAGAGGGTAGCTGCACTGCAGGTGTAAGGACACTTTATTTCTATCATTCTCAATGGAGACCTAAATCCACATAAGGATATTAGTCTAACTAACTAACTGTTTTGAAGCAGTACACAAGTTACCCTCAGTCTGCAAAATACAACTTGAAAGTCACTAGCTAGCTGAAAATCGGTTTTATGCTTGTACTCTATTTCATTGGAAATACTGAGTCAAAGCTCAAGATTGGAGTCCTGGTGTTTCGCACGATGCTTTGCAATCCTAAAGCTAGCTAGAATTTGAGGTCTGAGCCAAAACATCATCTGAGCACACTGTGCTCACGTGAAAGACTGAAAATAACAGTCTCACTTCCATTTCTCATGGACAACAAGTGATTGCAAGGGGCTTACTCTTTGCCCTTCCTCTTTTGCTCTTCTTCTTCTGTCTATCTGAAGTGGAGATAGACCAGGACAAAGCAAGCAGGCTAACACTGGAGCACTGCCTGCCACCTTCCCAGGCTGACATTCTATGAGGAAGATCATCTTGGACCTCCCACTTGTGACGCTTAATCCCACAACAAGATAGGCTTTAAGTTCATTCTCTAAAAGAAATATTCTCAAAAAGCAATTTTTCTTCAGTTGTAACAGGGAGCCTGTGATGGCCTTAAGCATTTGCCCTGTGTGCCCCAAGCTACCATTACAGCTCCCGACTTTAAAGGGCAGTGGAGGGGAAAACAAACTTCCAGTCTAGTCTTACTTTGCCAGTTAGTCACTCTAAGAATATATCATCAACACACTTGTTTGAATTATGGTCACAAAGTGTTGGAGCATTTTACCCAGCTACGGGCAGGGTGGAAACTAACAAATCTGTATTTTAAGCATACCCTAAATTGATAAAAAGTGCCAGAAAAAGTACATGCATAAGTGAAAAACCAAACATAAGTGGGCTGGCCTCAGGGTATCATTATTTATTGAAACAGATTTTTCTTTTCCTTATGGTTTTAGAAACAAATGGCAGGTGCAAACAAAGAATAAAATTAGTCATAATTAGTTCTGCAGACTATTTTGAATCACACAGCTGAGATCTGGATAAATAATTCAGATTTTACTCGGTAAATCTAAAACCAAAATCCATTTATAAACTAAGAATGCTTATTAATCTGTAGCTCTCAGGTTAACAGTTTGTATCAATTACCCAGGTAGTCTTGCATCACTGGTAACCTTAATCATATGCCGTGTTTCTGTTCTTCAGTACAACAGTGAGGGTAAGAATTCACAGTTTTGCTGTTTCATGCCAGTCAACTTCTTTATTAGAATAATTGTGAAAATTAGAAGCTGGGGGCTGAGTTAAGACAAGTTTCTTTTTAAGGTCAGCAAATTTTCAGAATTCACCACCTTGTCTTTCCTGATACCTGTGCAGCTCTTGCGGCTAACCAACACCTTCCCAAATGCTGCCTCAGAAATCAGGACCCAGCTTTCAACATTTCATCAAATTTCTATTGTAATTTTTGGCAAGTTCTCAAGGTTTAGATCCCCAAAACTTTTGGAGGTATGAGGAGTTAAGTGCACTGAGTAGTCTTTGCTGAGTCAACCTGAAGGTCTTTGGAGACCATTGTGAGTATCTAATACAGGTATTCTTGATTGGGGAAGCATACCTTAATAGTGAAATGATATATTAGGGGTGGGACATCCTGTGCTGGGCTCAGCAGCTCTTTGCTCCCCATTGTAATGTATTCCTCCTTCATAGGTGATGAGGGTATGGGATGGGGATATATACAGGTCAAGTAGAACAATGACAGCAGATACACAGCCACATCCAAAGCATCCTCCCTGCACAGGTTTGGTGAGGACCACACCTTCAGAGCAGGAGGCTTGGTCCCACTATCTCCTCTCAGCCCTCAAGTCTCTCCTCTTCCCAGCTGTATATCCAAGGACTTTCTCCAACCTCTGATGCTTTGACATAGATCAAGTTAAGCCTCAAGACATGTTCCACTTTCCCAGCATAACTCATCTCTTCAGCTATCTGGCAAACCAAGTGAGTATATAACCTACATTGTTCCTAGGCACCTTAACAGATCAGATCTCTACTCTTTCATCACCTTTCAGTCTATAGCCAGAAGTTCCCACTTGACCTAACCACATATTCTCACCATGCTAGCAAGGTGATGGGAACTATCCCATTAAGCCATACCTCATGAAGAAACATGAAATGGGGAAGGCATTGCTTAAGGTTACTCAGAATATTATACTTCCATCTAGAAGCAGAGGTAGTCATGCTGGTTTACCTGAGTGCAATTAGGTAATTTGCTGAGCTATTTAAAGGAACCAAAATGACTTGCTGGGCTGCTTAGAAGAAGCAACCCAGTGACAGCTTAGGCCACTGGCAGAACCAATCAGCTGAATGCTGGATATAATAAGTAGCAACTAATAATCATTTGTGATAATAAATAGATTTACATGAGAACAATCTTGCTTGGTGACTTCTGTGTGGAACCTGTAACTTCTTTTTCAACACATCTTTTACCAGAAAATTTACTCTTGGCTTTAAGACTTCAAGTGAGTGAAATTCCACCAAGTGGCAAATTATCCTACAGATCACTAAGCCTTGTAGTTAAAAAAGCATGCAGTAACTCTACTTTGAATCCCTTTTGCTGCCAGTCATAATCAGTGCCTCTTTGCATGACATTTTCTGCTCCATTTCCAAAGATTGAAAAAAACTCTTCTCCTTTTAAATATTTGTGGAAGACGAGTAAGTCACCTGTTCAGCTGAATATAGAAAATGGACCAAGCTTCCTTAATGCTCTGCTAAATATTTTGTATTTCAGATCTTGGAGTGCTTTTTTTCAAACCTTGTCTAATGTACCAGTCTCTATCTCAGCCTCTTTGTTCTCTCTGACGTTTGAGCCCAGGTACCAAAGCGTACACAGTAACAGGTTGAGTAAGGAATGATATGTTCAGTAGCAATAGCACTTTGTATTACAAGCTGCTTTTACCCCACTCATCTACCCAAAAAACACATTCTTAGGTGCTTGCATCCCACCTCATTAATTTTACTTTCACCACCAAACCATCACCTGGAAATTTCACCATTAAAGATGTAGTACTAGCTCAGGTAATTGACAAATATATAGAAAAGCACTAGAAGAAATATGGGAATGGTCTTTAAATATGTGTGTCTTTAAATACCTATATATTTAAAGAGGTTCTGGGTGTTCAGGGGGATAATAATAGACCAGGAAGTCTTATGGGTGAGCATACTGAATTAGTTGAAATAATAATTTAAAACAAAGTAGCAAAACACTTGGGAGACCAGGGCCACACAGGGGCCAATCAGCACGATTCCTGCAGAGGGAAATATTGTTGTGTTAATCTCCTAGAACTCCTTGAATATGTTAATAAAGAAGAGCAGCTGGCGTAATTTATTCTAACCTCTCTGGGCCACTGACAAAATTCTTTGCGAGAAGGAAGCTAAGTAGTGATGGATCAAGAAGTGGTGGAGGGAAAGGAGGTGAAGGGAAGGATTAAATGGTCAATTTCATCATGTCAAAGGATAACAGCGGTGGGCCCCGAGGTTCCTGCTCGTCTACTTATTTATTAATCATCTCGGAAACGGGAATTGCTGTGAGGCAGCAAAATTTGCAAGCGATAAAAAATAGTTCAGCCTAAGTTCAGAGATGATTGTGTGCAACTTCTGAAACAAACAAAACTGTGTGACCTACTCACTCTGACAAATGAATTATCAACAAAAGCAAAGTAAGGTACACTGGGTGGAAAAAATATGAATTACTCAACACCTCACAGAGCTCTAAATTAGCGTACCAACTTTAGGAAGGGACCTAGTTATCCTTGTAAATTACTTCAGTAAAGACTTCTGCTTAATGTGCAGCTGTACCAGATAAGCAAACATATTAAGATGCATAAAGAATGGGAACTAATAGAGAAAGGATTAAACTGCCAATGCTATAGTCTGATCTAAAATACTGTGTGCGGTACCAGTGACTCCATCTTATAAACAATAATGCTGATTTAGAGAGGGTTCAGTGAAGGACAATGGGAATGATCAAGAGCATTAAAAAGTTCTCTTATGAAAAAAGATCGAAGACACTGGGGCTGTTGACCATGAAAAAAAGGATGTCAAATTTACAAACTCTAATGAAGGCTGAAGTGAAGGTATGTCTTATAACACACACGCACACATAAAGGGAGAGGCAAAGCAATTAGAAAGAGTAAAATGGAAAAAGAAATACTTTTTCATATAATTTGCAGTTAGGTTCTGAAACCAAGGAAATCACTGGGGCCAAGAATTGTAGAGGATTCACGAAGAGACTGCTAGACAGACATAGTGGTACCCAGAATTTTCAGGGGTAACCACTGAAAGAAACAGCTCTTATTTGAGCCAAACTGAGTTAGGGAGGGCTACTGTGTCACAAATTATCCCACGTCCCTACCCTTAGGTTTCTCTGAGCACCTCCCTCTGAATCATCCTAAGTGCTGTAGAAGACAAAGTGTTAAATAAGACTGATGTGAGACGATTCCTACAGTTCCTATGAATCAGTTACAAATGCCTTCATTTTATATTGGATCCCACTTACAATTTCTAATTGTGCTTTATTCGTTAGCAGATTTTTAACCTATTTCATTAATTTTTTACACTGCTCTGCACTGAGTCTGTACAGTGCTATTTTTTAAAATTGTAACGTAAAAGTGGTAAAATTCATCACAGAAATCTCAGTATATTATGTCAACACTTTATCACCCAGACTTAGACCATCTTTTGAAAAAATGATAACAAATTTTCTTGATAAGACCTATTTTCCATAAAACCATATTAACTGGCATTATTTATGATAAAATCTTAATTTTTTTACTGATTGTGTCCCATACAAGCCCTTCCATGGTTTTAAGAGAAGCTGATATCAGGCTAAGTAGCCTGTAGCTCCTCATACCATCTCATTTCACTCTTTTTAAAATAGTAACACTCTTTACTAGTCCTCTGGAATGTTTTTTCCACAAATCAAGATTTGTTCAAGAGCAACATTAATATTCAGAGAGCTCCTAAGCCAATTCTTTAATACTACTGGGTGCAAGTTATCAGGCACAGTAGATCCTAACATGCTTAATGGTTTTTGTTTCACATCCTCCCCAGTTACTAATGGAATAGAAAGTATTTAATTAGTCACTGTAAGAGATGAATACATCATGCTAATGATGAATACTTCTGTTTTTCCTGCATAGTGATTGACAATTTTGCAATGCTGGTCAAGTTCTGGATCTATGCCATTTGAAGGGTTTCATTTGTTTCTGATTTAGTTAAAACATTCCTTCTCAACCCCATCAGTCAGAAATTCTTCTTACATGCCTTTTAGCTTTCCTTGTTAATTGCCTGATTTTCTGACTGCTGGCTTGGGCTCAGTGTGAGGATCTTCCCTGTGTTCCCCTTCTTCTGCATGTGTTACTGCTTTTGTGGCCGCTGTTTTCACCTTTCCTGTAATGAAATGCTTTCCTTCATTATATTCACAAAGAGTTCTGTAGTATTCTGGCTACGTCAAGGGGAACAAGTAGAGTGATGCAACTAGAGCAGGCCTATGAAGAGAAGCAGCGGGCACTGAGTATCCAGTGTTCACACTGCGTTCCTCGGGGTCTTTCTTTAGGACTAGCTCCAGCCAGGGCTCCTGGACTGAATGGGACACAGCTAGGTTTAGTAAATGGGGACCATCAAAAGATTCACTCCAGGACCACATTACTGACCTGAGCTGAAATACTAATGCAGATGCACCATGTAATAAATTAAATCCTAACTGGATTTTTACAGGATCTGCCTGACCCTCATTTATCAAATAACCATTTAAAAAAAATCAGAGGATTTATCTTTTTTTCTAATTGCACGTGTGGAGAAGATATCTTACTGTTTCTTCTCAAGAACCATGTTTATTCTTGCAGAACGAACCTATGAACCACCACTTTTTCTACCGAATCCAACAGAAAACAAAAACATCTGCTGAAATAAAGGGACAAGAATGTGGCCAAAGACAATCTGGAGGAAAAATCTAATAGTCTTTCAAAATTGCAGGTTTGGGGTTTTTTTATTTTTAGTTAAGAAGGCTGATAATTATCAAATGGATCTAAGTACAGGAAAAGTTTGAAGAGGTTATAATAAGCAGCTTTTGAGTTAGAGGGAACAAAACATTAAATAAGTAAATTTTCAATCAGAGTAATTTTTAAATGACCTCTAAATCAAAAATAGTTTGATTAATTATACACTGTTTGAAGAAAATTAATTATCCTTCTTTTCCTTCAAAGTATGGAAATTTTTAGGCCAAACCAATTTCCAAGCCAAAGTTAAAGAAGGGCAAAAATAGGACTTTAAAAGGTAGTTGCAATCTTAACAATAGGGAGAATACTGCTTTTCCGTAATAAAGAGAAGGTAGACGTGACAAAACTGCCTGAGAGCACTACAAATTTGATAATAAGAGAGGGTGAACCAAATTTTTTAAAAAATACAACACTTACAGAGTTTAGCTGAAACTTTCTTCATGTGTGGTGTTGAAATGGGACTAGCACAGGGAACTGCACCTGCGATGTGCTGCATCTCCAGAAGGAAACTGCAATGTGCAAATGTTAGCTAGGAAAATGGACACCCCAAAACAGGGCACTGCATTTCTTCCTCTCTGAGACATTACTCTGTAAGGAGAACAGAAAGCCAAATGTTTTAAGTTCTTATAA
>WAAD01032279.1:0-15180 GCA_013389945.1 Fregata magnificens | reverse complement strand
ATCTGCCTTGTTGGCCTTCCCCTTCATCCTTACCCATAAGCACTTGACCTTATCATCACAATCGTTGAGCTCTATACAATCAAAACACTCCCTAACATACAGAGCTGCCTCACCGCCTCTGCTTCCTTGCCTATCCCTTCTGAAGAGCTTATAGCCATCCATTGGAGCACTCCAGTCATGCGAGTCATCCCACCATGTTTCTGTGATGGCGACTAAGTCATAGCTATCCTGCTTTGGTTTGATAGCTTCAGTGAAATTCAGATGTACCATGTTGGTTTGAAATTGTTTAAGAAGTAATAAAACTAATCTTTCATTTTCTGGCACTTAAAAGAGAACAAAATAAAAAACTTGATTCACAAAACACTGGGTGAAGGAATGTTTGTTTTCTTCTTATCTACCAACCTAGCATTCCCATGATGTGTGGGAGACCTAGGCTTGTTTTTCTTTTTTTTCTGTCAACTTTCTCACCATTTAAAGAGTTCCCTTGTCACTGGGTTATAGGATAAAACAGGATGAGCTACAGCGTGTCACCTGTTGCCACTTCTTCACCTGTATATTAAGTTGTCATTGGACAACCTAGGCCTTCGTCACTTGGGTAAGTGTCCCAGTTACCTTCATAAGCACACGCATGTACTCTCTTGCTCTCTCAGTTTTTCTGTGCCTCCGTGCTTCCTTTCTCTCTATCAATCACACACAAAAAGCAGAACCACCACTGCCATCTCTTCTTCCCCTGTGTTCTGTGAATAAAGCCATTTGTCTCCTTGCAAATGATGAAATAATTTAAGTTTTGAAAACATTGAATTCAGTCTGGAGGAAATATTTTAATTTTTCATTTTGATGTGTACATTCAAAAATGTTTCCTCTGGATTGATTTGACTAGAAGTTTTATTGATTGCTTGGTTTGGCCACCAAATAGGAGAAAGTCAACTGCCCAAGCTGGTAGCTTTGCTAAAGAGTTTTTTAACAAGGTTCATCTCTGCTTGCAGACTTCTGTCATGTCTAAATTACAGATACTGTTGTAGATCTCAGAACATGTGAAACATCAGTAATAAACTGATGTAATAAACTAAACATCTACCCCATCTGATAAAGGAAATCCATGTCAATTATAATAGTAGTATGGCCCTTTGTGAGCAAGTTGTTGGAAGGGGTTCAGGGGGAAACTAGAGTACAAGATCAGTGATGATCAGTAATGACCACCACCAATTAATTGGAGAAAAGGAACCTGACTTGTGGATTTGAAGTGAAGGACAAACTCTATTTAAATGGAAGGGACACAGTATACTGACTTGTGTATAGGAACAGCACTTCTGCAGCCGTAAACCTACTCAAAAATGGAACAGTAATTCTTTCTTGTAGCTGCTTACAGAGGTACAGAAACCAGATTTAGTAAAGGAAGTTATATAGTTCTCATGAGACATGTGTGTTCAAGTAACAGGTTTTGAGTTATCTCCATAGCACGTGAAGTGCATGAACATTCATGTTTCATATGAATCATGCTTACATAGAAATAAATCATCTTCATCTGATATTCTGTGAACGCAAACTTTTTACTCAAAATGGTAAACTACCAACAGACCAAATAGAGCAAGTTTTTACAATGTTTTCAGGCCCTTATTTAGTTGCTCTGTAGAAAAAACAATTAAAATAGGACAAATTGGCCAAGCAGAAATAATTCTAAGCTGCGGGTGTCTCAAAAAAAAAAAAGGTTCACATTCATTTTTCTTCTTTAATATCAGGATTCATTTCTGGGATATAAAGACTTGTATAAATTCTAGAGAGAAGGGAGTAGATGCCAGGAAGTGGTAAAAGCAGAAATCGGGACTAGAAGTGAAGACAAGTAAAGGTACAATGTAGTTGAAGGTTGTGGTCATAAAGTGGGAGTACAGAATGTCCTTTCTCCAAAAGCAGTTGAGACCCCGGGAATTGATACAAGCTCTGTGGTTTGCAGCATTTTGAGCCTTCAGAGCACAGTTCTGTGCTGGGAACCTATGAGAATAGTAGAGGCTTAGAGAGTTCTTGAATAAGGGCTGTGATCCATCTGCGAATGGAGAAGGACCTCTGGAAAGGGAAAGGAGAGAACACATCCTTTGGAGGAGAGAAGCCAGCATGCTCAACCAATGTGAGAAAGAACAGAGCCATGAGCTAGCAGGAGTACATTTAGCCATCATCAGAAAGGATTCCTATGATCTGGAGAGATCTGGCATAGCTCATTAGTATCTCCCTTTGGACAGTGCAATGCTGACTGTGGCTGTGAAGTTAATGAGAAGTAAGGGCTTTGCACAGCGTGTCTCCTTTTCTCTTATGTAACACAAAGTATACCAGAAAGTGCTATGAGAATGAAACATGGAAGGATGTAGACACCTTAGCCCACTTAGTAAATCTTCATCCAGCTTTTGTGGTGCTGCATCTGAAAGGACCACAAGTGTGCCATTGAAGTTACAAGCAACTATTTAGCTAGCTAAAGCTACAGTGCTTCCTCAACTAACAAACTGTGCAGTATGCATGGAAAAAAATGAAGGCAACACTGAAGAAGAGAAAAATAACATATATTAGTGTAGAGGAAAGAATAGGATGGAGTCACAGGTTATAATCTGTATCATAGGTGATTTGCAGGTGTGTGTAACATCCTTTGAATCATTTAAAGTCACGTGAAATTCTAAGGAAGCCAACTTCTTCCTTTCATAGTTTGAATTCTGTTTCTCTAAGGCTGGAAAGTACAAGTATATAAAAATGGGAAACCATCCTCTTTCACATGCTCCCAAAAAGAAAAGGCAAGAGACATAGAGGTTTTGCAGGAGGCATGGCAGAGCAAAAAAGTAGACTTGGAAGTCAGATACAGCAGCAAAAATGCTAATTGGCCTTATTAATTATGCATGCTCCCTCTATGCAGAAGGCAGTTTTTCAGAATTTCACAGCTAAAATGTTGGGAATGGAAAATTTAAGAAAAAGAGCAAATACAAATTTTTGCTGAAAGTTTAGAAAACCTACCAAATAGGAAAGAGAACAGACTCCTTCTTTCTTCCCCACCAAAAAAAGCCCCACCAAGTTATTCTTATAAATGGGGATTTTGTTACTTTTGTGTCAGCCATTATAGACATGTCTACTGTATTTAGTAATTAAGCTAAGAAAGGGGAGAAAATAAAACAAATCTGAAGCATGATGTGCAGGATTCTTGTTTCCATTAGTTCTAATCTACTGCTTTATGCAGTCTTACATCTCCAGGATGACAAAAAGCACAGCCTTAGGCCTGCCTCCTGGTTTGTGCCATAATTATTGTGCAAGTTGAACGTTGTACGTATGAGATGATGTGGAGACAATTTGAAAAGAAATAATTTAAGAAAAGTACTTGATGGGCAACAGACAGTATATGCAAAAAGAATGTCATTCTTCACTGAAAAAAGGCTCCTTGCATGAAACAAGCATCTTGCTATTTTTCGTAGAGTAGCACAAGTTCATAAAATGTACTCAAATTTACATAATTCCTCTCCATTGTGAATGCAGACATTAATCCTATCCTGCTGACTTACTTTTCTGGAAGGTGGCTCAGCTGAAGCAAATATTAGATCAACAAGCAAATAATTTCAAGGAGTCACTGAAGAAACATAATCTACAGTCCAACAAAGAAAAAGAGAAGCTTTTGCAGGATCTTCAAAACACCATTAAAGAAAACCAGAATGTTAAACTGCAGCTGGAGTCATCACACCAAAAAGTCTTAAAAATGTTGGAGAAAAGCAAAAATCAGGAACTCAAGGTCAGTTTATGACATACTAGTATAAAACAAAAATCGTATTTGTGGCATAAACCATATTAGCTAGAGCCGATTATCAAAACTCAGTTATCTGCAGTTATCTTAATGATGGGTTGCCACTGTTGCATGTAATGAATTATTTTGTAATTTTGAAACCTCATCATCTTCAGGTTGGGGTTTTTTTTATTTTAACGTTTGAACTTAGACCACAGTGTGAATGAAATAGTTTCATGAAATAATATAGCCTACCCTCTACAGTTAGGCTGCAATGAATACAAGCTCCTCTAGCTGTGCTCTTGCTTCAGAAATACGAGGGAATTCCTAAGTGTATTATTAATAGGACTCAGTTTTATTCTTTTTCATCCGTTATTAATTTATACATAAATACTTTAAAAGAAGTATAATAGACATGTATAATGATGTGTGTTGCCTTACATACCTTCAAGAAATCAATTCTGTAAGTGGATAACCAAAGCTTTTAAAGGTTCAGGTAGATTTATTTCAGTGACAAAATGTTAATGCAGTATATTGAGGTTCTAAACAATGTTGTTGTTTGAGAAAAAAAATCAGCTTAAAAAATCTACATGTGATAGTGACATGGAGTTCAGATGTCCCTGATGATACTGCACACCTTAGGGAAAACCTGCTTATAAAACATATGTAGTAAAAGCACCCTAAGTAGAATTTAATATCTTGTTTATATATTCAGAATAAAATCCCAGCTTTAACAAAACCAAGCTGAAGGCAGTAAACTGGTAAAAATGAAACTGAGGATAGGAGTTTGCTTTCAGAGCCACTACAGAGAAACTGCTCCATCGTTTACAGTGTATTAGCAGCACNTCTGACACACTGTAATAAGTAATGACATACAGGTCAAATCTGGGGGGCTTTGTATGTTGAATAATAAAACATCTTTCTAATGCCAAATAGTGCAAAGATGTCAGTGTTATTATTTCATGACGTACAACAAATCTAATAGATGATATCTTAATAATTTCTCTTGTCCCTATTAAGTTTTATTTTTTAACTTCAGCTCATTTTTATTTTTGTGTTGATGAAGTGTCATGTAAAGTGGTGATGAAAATACAAGTTCTACAATGAAAGACCAGATTCATCCTGGCATTACAAGTAAAACAACAAGGTGATAAATAGGCTCCAACTACTTTGTTTTTTTTGGGGGGGGGGGCTTTTGCTTACAGGAGGCGGAAGAACGTTTGAAAAAGGAATTTAATGAGACTTTCAAGATCCAACATCAGTCTCATAGGCTGGAAATACAAACCTTGGAAGAGAAAGCAAAGAAAGAATTACATGATGAACTCGAGCAGATACAGAAGCAGCAAACCCTGTTGCTAGGTATAATGTCTCATGTCATGCACAGCTCCCACTGCTTGATTATATGCTGAGAAGCACTGACTTTCCTCCCATTCATTTTCTTTCCCATCTTCTGGGAACTCAGGCCTTTGTGAATCTCCTTTTCCATACTCTGAAATTTCAGCCACGCTGACTTAATATTCTTTGTTAACCTAGCTCTCAACTGTCAGCAGCAGAATGTTGCTGGGTTAGTAGTCTGGTGTACAACATTCAAGTATGCATTATCAGGTATATTAAATTGGAATATTGTAGTTAGTGTATATGACTTTCTTCTTTTTTTCTGTGATGTGAAGAATTATTATATGTGGTTCAAGTCTGTTCTGTTGAGTTCAGCAGTGGAGATCAGTTGCTCCATACGTATTGTTTAGTCAGTTTAGAAAGTTCCCTAAACTGTTCAGAACTAAAGAGAACACTGCATTAGGAGGACCTGTAATATCTGCAGATTTGAAGTCAGGTTATTAAACCTCATCTATAAAAGGTTTTTTAATTAAAGAAAGAACAATTTGAAAGTACTTTAAGTACAAACTGGATTCTCCTCTTGGAGTTTTTTTCAGTAATTCAAATTTGCTAGAAAGATTTGTTGCTCTCTGAAGTTTATATGTTTAATAGATAAATTCTGTTGTTGTTCTTCAAGAAAAATTGTAGGGAGACAATAGAGAGAGAGAAAAACTTCTTTCTCCTTTTACTTGATCCATCCTGAAACTTGCACCCAATGTACACAAACATTGCAGTATATGACAGATCTGCTTACGTAAGTGTTGTACTTCTCTAACATAACCAGAGCTCTCCTCAGTCTGCCTTATGGCCCTCTATAAAACACCCGTGGACTTAACAGGGAAGCTCAGGGGTGCTCCAGTAAAGTTCAAGGTTAGAAGAAGCAATTATAGTGATTTAGTCTGCAAAACAACTGCCACAGAATTACCCCTCTGATTCCGATGTTGAATCATTGCTATTGTAGCTCCATATCTTCTTACTATTGCTCAACTGAATTACTTCTCTAGTAATAGGAGACCATTATACTTAATGGCAAAGGAGTTGAGGAACAAAGCAAAATGTAATGTATTAATGTTTTCATCTACATTCTCTATACATACTTTCCCCATCCAGCTGGCCTCTGACTGCCTTAATGATTGTCTGTCTGATTGTTACTAGGCTCTCTAAGGATGGAACTCTCTGAGCAACAGACATCATGCACTAATCTCAAGAAACAAATAGAAGAACTCCAAATGGAGCTGAGGAGTGTGAGGACGCTGAAGAAGCAACAGGCAAGAATCCAGTTCCTACTTCATTGCCATGTCGTGTTTTGCGAAAGCAATAGTATCAAATTTCTCTCTCCAGAGATAATAGAAGTGGACAGAATCTCTTACAGAAATGGAATGGGGTTCCTTCCCTTATGCTACACTTTAAAATGTTAGCATCGTTGTCCCAAAAATTAGGGTTCTTTGACCTGGTGTGCAATAAGCCAGTTTCACATACAGAGCTGAGATATTTGTTTATTCCATGTTTATGCAAAGATGGGTGCTAGGTGGTAACACCACAAAGCTAGCACACCCGGTTAAAATCACAGCAGATATTTATACAGTTAAATGTGTTAGTAATTTTAATATTCACACCCCCTAGTTAGTCATTGGTTAGTTTNCAGTTGTTTGGGAGGCTTATGTCCTTCCTCCCTCCCTTGTTTCAGAGAATTATGTCTTCCCTCCCTTCGTTAAGGCTCCTCTAGGGTTAATTATCTCAGTATACCTTATCTTGAAGAAAAGGATGTCAATCATCACCTTCAATAATTAGTCATCATCATTGTTCATCATCTTTTCCCTATGGGCAGGCTTTTTTTCCATTTAAAGATCAGAATCTACAACACAAGTAAATGAGTGAATGTTACAATAAAATAAATTTTATGGGGACTATAAATTATGTTCAGGAAGTTTTGATCACAGATTTTGTCTTGCACATAGAATTGCACATATAACTGAAAAATCAGTTCACAAAAATTCAGTGCACACAACTCCAATGAGCTCTTCACATTAAATAATTACAGGCTGTGAATAACTAAATTTGGCCTTTTTCTTAGGAAGGAAGTAGCCAGAGCCAGATCAGATCTCTTCATGATGAACTGGAAAAATGTCAGAGTGAAATTTCTGAACTCAAGAAAGAGAATTTACTTTTGAAGGACACAATGGAGCTACTCAGTGCTGAGTTGGAGTCGCAGAAGCAAGAAGCCGCACAGCTTCAGGATAGGGAGAAACAGCACAGAAGGTTTGCCTTAAATTCACACTTCACAGTGCTATCTAGAGAGTCAATAATAATGCCAGCATCAGAGATGTTCTAAATGTGATTAGTGTCAGAATTTCTCCTTTCTGAAGTACTAATTTTAGAGGTTAGGAGTTTTGCAAAAGCAGTAGTTCATTTCACATTTCTCTCCAGCCATAATAAAAGCATTTGAACTAACTGTTCATTATATGTCACAGACAAATATGTCCAGTCTAGCCCCACAGGAGTGACCTGAGAAAATCTGCGTAATGTCAGCCTTTGAAGGGCACTGGAAGACATAAAGAAATCCCAACTCACACAAGGTGTATTAAAAAAAATGTAGAAGTCTCTGAGAATAAGTATCAGTTTTTTATACGTACTGTCTGTAGCTGAAATCAATGGGTTGCTAACTCTAAAGGGGACACTTGAGAATGCCATACGTACTCTGTGAGACTCTGCTTTGGCTGCAATAGCCAGCTTTGCACTGGGGGAGTAAGGGCAGTGATAGCAGATACTGACAGTGCCTCTGGGCTGATGGAAGCCTGGAGCCGTAATATGCTGTCAGGGCACAGGAAGGGCAAGCTGACTTGTAGTCTTGGCTGTCTTTGTAGAAGGTGGGGCACATCCTCTTAGTGTAGCCCCAGGCTCAGAGCACGTGTTGCATTGCATACGGAAAAAGTGCAGGACTTACTTACCTTGTACATGGGAGACAAGACTGGGGTTCACTGTCCAGTGCATTTGTATGGCTGTTGAATCCTTTGAAATTTCTAGATGTTCATACTTAACACATTCTCTTTGTGGAGAGATTGAGGGATCTGGTGCATGGGTACCTTTCAGTTCATTTCTGCAATGGTGTAGAATGTATGCCCCTAACTACTCAAGCTGTATATATAAAAGTATTTCTGAAAAGTATATCCTTAAAGTAATCTTTAAAATTGTGTCCTATATAGTCTAGAGAAAAGGACTCAAGGGATACAGTGTCTCTCGGCAGACTGTCAGAGTAGCCAGAGTAATTCCGTTGCTGTCTACCAGTCAGTAGATATTTAAAGAATGAGAAAGAAACTTCCCCCCCCCACCTTTGCACTCTTTGGAGAGTTACTTGAAAGTGACTTTCATTTCAAGCTTTTGAAGCAAGATCAACAGAAAGAATTGCAAACCAGAGTTTCATCAGTGCCTTCCAGCTACCTTGAAGTAATTTAGAGCCTCTGTTCATGAAGAGAAGAATTATTCACATGTCAGTGATGAGGTCTAAAAGGCTTCAAATGCTAAAGCTGCTGGGCTGTCTTTACAGGGGATAGATGGTGTAGCTTTACAACAGTAAGCATTTGAGAAGGAAGCGTTAATGGAAATTATGTAGAGAGAAATCCTTCAAATAACAGGAGGTAGAACCAAAGAGCTCAAATGGTCCTAGGCACCTGATACAGGCTGCTCTGAAATTAATCCATGGAAGATCTGGAACATTAACTTGCAGCTCTGGTTTTGCTTTTGCAGGACCAGTAATTTGGGTAGGGGCATAGTTAAATTGGTGAGTGCATATAAATAACAGCTTTTTTACTGTTACTTTAACCACAGTAACCTTGTCTTATGCTATATAGTTGTTTCTGATTTGAAAGCTGATAGTGGCTTGTAATTTGCATGTGCCAAACTTTTATAACCAATTATTTAAAATTACTATTCCTACTGCTGCCAAGTAAGTGAAACCAGTAATCTGCTTGAAGCAATCATTCCCATTTCCATTCTCTTGAATTGTGTGAATTCCACCTCCAGTACAGAAACCTTTTGCAAGGACTAGGATAAGACCAGACAAAGTTTTTTTTTTATGGGAAGAGAGGACAAGTCCCAAAACAGCTATTCTGAAGGAGAGCTTTTATTCTACCCCTGAAGATCCATTTCAGGGATTCTGCTCCCATTTTTACTCTTATTCTTCTGCTTCTTATTTTGTGCCAACTGCCAAATCAATCACTTCCATTGGCTGTGCTCTAAATTCAAGGGCAGAAACCTTTCATGGGCCTTTTGGCCTTTCCTGAAGCATTTCAGAAACAGGTGAAAGGGGCTTAGAAATACATTAAAAAGAAAAAAAAAAAAAAGGTAAACTGAATATCTTTTGTGAAAATTACGATTGTTAATCTTCTGAGTTTGACATCTCTATTTTAATCAGTAAACAACAGAACATGGGCTCTGCATTGAGTTAATGAAAAAGTTTCTCCAACGTTTAACAAAACATTAGCAAACAAAAGGCAATAAGCTAACAATGATTTTTCAATAGATGTCTGTTGGTTTTGGGGTTGGTATCAGAAAGCAGTGTTATGGCTAGGCTTGAAAAAAATGTTAGGCATTTTTTAGTTTTCAATTGACAGTGTTAATGAAATAGCAGTATCTTTCAAAATATATTGTCTGTTAAAGACAAATGTTGTAGTTAAAGGCATTGTTATAATGTTTCTTATCTTCACTTTTCAAAAAAATTATTTTTATGATGGTGCTAGGCAGTATTAAATGTTTCTGGTGCCATAATGTGATGAAATATAGCATCAGAGCCTCATGTTAAAATCCCAAAGATTTCAAAATAATTTTGCTTAATACAAGTGAGTTCCTATGGTACTTTATTGTCATGTTTGACCATTAAGATTGATGTACAAGCTAAACAGAGGCAGAATATCAATAGCATAATTATATAGAATAGACCTCCATTTCCTGAAGGCTGAAGGTCTCCAAATAATTTTCCTCTTCCCCAGTTAGTGTGGTTCTGCTTCAGATTGCAACTGAAGTGTCAAAGTCAAATCAGTAAGCAGATGCCCAGAGCTGCGCCCAGTTAACTACCTTGGTAGTCAATAAAAGACCTCAAAACTACATGCTTTGATCAATTATAATAAACTAGTACTGAAACGTGAAAATTCAGACATATTTTAATACCAGTGAAAGGCTACTGGTAGAAGACCTCAATATCAAGCATAAAACAGAACTGGACATACTGAAACAAGATCACTGGAAGGAAAACAAAAACATATTATCTGATTTCAGCAGCACTCGGGCACATCTCCAAGCGAAGATTTTCTCCTTAGAAACTAAGTCATTTAAATAAACTCTGGCTCATACTGGCAATGAGTTATGTTTGAAATTATTATCCTTAGTATGTATAATTTTTGTATGACTCATAGGTAGAATATTATAAGCGCTGAAATAGAAGTGTATAGGTATTTCCTTTGCAAACACAAAAAGACCCAGATGTATTGTAATAAACTCCAAATATTGTTTAATGTAAAGCACTACACATACAGTTTTATAATGGTAAATTAAAACCTGCACTTAGCATCTTGCAATTTTATGAAGTGTAAAATCATCTTTGTTCCAAATGATACCAGAGGCCTTGATCCATGATCTTGTACTTAATTTTGTTCAGCAGAGCAGCATCTTTGAGGTTAAGCTCTTGCTCATTCTCATTCCCTTGCAAATTTCCCAGGATAGCCCCCACTAACTCATGTAAATAAATGCACTTTGCAGCCCCCTGTGGAGTTAAGTAGTTCTGTGGTGCTTCAGACTATACAGGGGAGGCCCCTCAGAAATGATCCCTGTGATTATATATATCCCTTGTCCTTTTCTCTTATCCCAACTGTGTAGCATAGGTCCAGAAGAGAGACCTACTTGCATATAAGCAGGTCTCAAACCATTCAGATGTTAAGATTTATCTTTTTATCTAAACTCTGAGATGATACACTAAATTAAGAGTATAAGATTGCGGGAAGTCCTCTCAAACATGTTTACCCTGACCAAAAAAAACCCACAAAATGATGGTTTGGATTCTGTAACACATTTCTCAGTATGGCTGATGAACTTCGTAGCACTCAGTTTCTCAACAGCAAAATTCATGAACTTGGCTGATGAAATAATGACTTTTTTTCTCATGGGTCAATCAAATGTATGTTTCCACACCATCTCTAAGAAGGTGTAAGTTGTCATTTGAATCTGTTCCCCTGATTAAAGCATTTAAAGAGCTGAACTCACACTACAGGTTTTGACTTAGAGGGTTCACTAAAGCAGCATGTATATCCAAGCCTCTCTTTTCATGAAAGTTACAAGAATTGAGTATTTCTGAGGCCTCTATCAAATATGGTTGGAATTAGCCTGTGGATTCTAAAATTATTGGGTCAGAAAAGAGGACAAATAGATGAATACAGACATGCATAGATACTGTGACACAGATTTTTTTCTTTAGGAGACTAGACTAGCAATGTGATGTGCAAGCTTGTTAGTATTTTACACCAGGGGCTGGATTTTACACTGGACAGGTGTTGTGGGTTAACCCTGGTGGCAATTTATTTTGGAACTCCACAACATTCTGTACTTACATGTAATCCATGTACAGATGCACATTTTTTAAAAATGCTCTTTTATCAGAAAGGCCTGGCTATGTCCCTGTATTTTAGACTTGGCATTTAGGGCAGAGCACAGCCCAGGTATCTCTTGAACCTGGTCTGAGGAAATTTTTTCCAGTCTGCATTTTCTTTGGTACAGACTTAAAGAATTAGAAGAAAAGTCAAGGAAGTGGGAGTCCAAATCAGAAGATACACACCTTATAGGCTGTCTGCAAGACAAATTAAGTGAGAGAGAAGAGGTTATCAAGCAGCTGGCGGTAAGATTTCCTTTTATATGTACATATGTATTTTGGAATCTGTTGGAAGGCTCTATTCAGTGTTTCACACGTTGCTTCAGACTGATACTTTCCTTCTGTTCTGGAATACTTTGACAAATATTATGTTTCCATACCAACTTCCAACAAATAGATGTTTCCATACACATAACTTTCTTTCCCCTCAGGAAGGAAGAAAATTTCAGCATTCACTTTTAGCCAACACTGAATCTTACAGGAATCGATCATTTTCTTTCAACCCTAATACAGGATGCTTGACTCCTTCCATGAAGGTAAGATGGGCAATGCAATTAAAATCACAAATCATGTTGTTTTATTGCTATTTGAATCATACAGATGATCAGGACAATAAAGGTCCTATTAATTTTTTATGGTAATGTTATTCAGTAGAATTCTTTCCAGTAAGTCAACCTACAGTCAGGTGCTGAGTATAACATAAATTCAGTAGAAGTATATATGCACATACACAGGTGTTTAAGCAAATATAAAACACTAGAACTCCAAAGATGTCAGTCTTCCACTGGGATAAGCACAGACGTTGCTTGCAGATTTGGGAGCTGCTTGCAGATTTGGGAGTTGCTTATTTGGGATATTGCATGCATCAAGGAAAATTATGAATTGTGTTTGGGCTGCTCAGGATTTGCCCTTTGTCATTCCAGCCCCTCTGTACGATACTGTCTATAAATAGGCATGGAAAGAGGGGAGGTTAAGTTGGTGGAAAGCAGCTGAGCTCTGCAAAGCTATCATCAGCTTTGATGTATCTAAAACCTCAAGGTCAAATACACAAGTTGTTTTAATTGGACTACCTAATCCATGGATCCTCACAGCATACCCTGAGAATTTATTTTAAATGCCTATAGAAAAAGATGGGAATCTTCATTTTTGGATGCTCCTCGCAAGATATCTAGGAATGAGGTATTGCTGAGGTTTTATAGTATAAAGTGTAAAAAAAAAGCGTGTTTAATGAAGTTTTCTGTTACAATAAAAAGCAGCAGAAGAAAACGGTCGAGGTGCCCAGTCGTGTTGTCAGTGTTCCGAATTTAGCTTCCTACGCAAAGAGCTTTTTGAGCTGTGACTTGAAATCAAAAAGAAGTGCTCCTCAAATAACAAAATCTACAAGCTTAGACCGGAGTCCTGGCTGCCTCAGGGTGGGCTCTCCATCAGCACAGTCCTCAGACAGCAGCGCTGTGACAAGGTATTTGTCCATTTTGCAGTGACTTGTAAGATGATAAATGAATTGGTATTCAGAATCTTGGAGGCATTCAAACACATTAGACCTTTGGAAATAAACAATGATGTAAGGTTCCTGTCATGCAGTGAGCTCCATGTGTTCAATTCTCTGCAGATAGACCCAGAACTTTACTGCAGAAGTAGGCTATAATCACTGCCCAGCAGAGCTTATGATTGCAACCCCTCCTGGTACAAAAGAAAAGAGAGGAGTTGCAAGTATTTAACTAAGAATGTAGTTAGTAGTGAACATGGCTGTTTAAAACTTCAGGCACGTATCAGTGGTTCTGTTAAGGATGTGTTTTCCTTCTTACTTTTGTTTCCTCACTTTGCACTTGGTAGATGTAGATGGCATATTTTTATTTTAGGAGACATTTGAATGAATCTAGGCTAATCATTTGGCAAAGGGTTTAGAGACTTAAAAATTGATTAGCAGATACTTAACTAAAAACTTCTTAGTTTGATGTTTTTTCTCTGAAAAGCTTGAGTTTTTCTTCAAATTTATGAGTTATTATTTAAACAATGTTTAGTGTTTTATAAACATGACTGCACTATCTCTTCAAGAAATAGTTACAAATTTATGTAGTTAGCATTATACAGTTATAATGATAAATATTTAAAAAAAACCCCAAACCCTACCACTATACTCTAGGACAAAAGTCAGCCTTCTCACCTACCTCCTAGTGGAGATTAGCTATCCTGTAAATTGTGTACTACAGAGTTCTTTCCTTCAAGGCAGATGGTGCTGACTGCTGCCAAAGACAATAACCCAGGACACGGGCTTGGATCCAGTTTGGCAATTCCTACATCTTAAAGATAAAAGCATTCTCTGTCATGCCAGATGACTGCCAAGGCAAATCAGATTTGTATTGTAAAGTGAAACGTACAGGGAGACTGAAGGTAGCTTGGCTGCTACTTACTCTTTTAAATCAATCAATGAGTGAAGTCATATTTGCTACTATAAGCTAACTGAAATTAATATAAATGTTAAAAAAGCATCCTGAATGCTGAAAAATCAGGGACTATGTAATAGTATTGATTGTAAAAGCCAGTTAATATTCAGATAAATCTTTCAGTTCCAAATAAAACGTTTACCCAACATTTTTAATGCATAAATTGTATGTCATATTTTTGAGTGAATTGCAGCTGCCATTTTCCGATTTTTCAAGACTTCATATTCTTGAAGCATCCTTTTTTTTAATTTTTTGAGATGTCAAGAATTATGTTCAAACATTTCTCCATACCTGTTTAGCTCTCCTTCACGCTTTCCCTTGTGTTACTACCAGTACTGTTAGCCCAGTTACCTGGCTAGCACAGATCCCACTAGAAATTGTAGCTGGCACCTTTTGGCCTCATCCAGTTCATGTGAGCACAGATCCATTCATAGGATCATGAGTTTTTCCAGGAAAAAAAGATAAGATTGTAAGTAAGTGATGCTAATGCTTATTTGTTTGCACAGGACACATGGCAATGAACCACCACAAACCAAAGACGACCAAAAACAAGACCCTCAGCATCAAGAATGGTTTACTAAATATTTTTCATTTTAAAGCAAACTATTTCCATACTTCTCAGAATTACTAGAAAAGCTCTTCCTGTTTTATTCTAGGGAATGATAATCCAATATATGATTTAGAAAAAAAAGATGATGTAATTTCCAAGTAAATAATTAGGAACAACTGCACTCTCTTACATCTAATTGCTATGGAATTATAGGCATGGATTTCACATAAATGCATTTTTTTAACACCCTGTATAAAAAATGAAGAAAAAGCAGAATTCTGGATACTGTTATGTGAAGAGACCTTTTAATCAAGAGACTGTACCACTCCACAATTACATTAAATATGCAGTTTGGTCTCTGATACACCCTGTCAGTCTGGCTCCAGCTGAAAAAAGATCTTACTTAGAATCATAGAATCATAGAATCATTAAG
>WAAD01032278.1:91350-104002 GCA_013389945.1 Fregata magnificens | reverse complement strand
TCTCCTCTAAATGTTGCTTTGGTCCTGTCTTTCTCTTTGCATTTTGTTGTGGCACTGTGGTAAGCTGCTGTTTGCTTCCTCTCTGAATCCTTATGTTCTGATATTCCCCAAAGGTATCAACAATCCCCTCCTCCAATTCATGGCAGAATTACTGAGTGGTTACCATGGCAACATGGGAGGAATTGGATCTGCAGACCAGCTGAGATCAGTCCCAGCTGCCTGCCTCCTACTTCTGAGCAGTCAGCGTATTTTTAATAAAGTGACCGTGTACGGGAGGCATGTCTTTGTCTTGTTAAGCCTTTGTTGTATATTAAATCCTGAGGGCTTTCACCATAATCTGCTGAACTCACAAGCTTTACAAATCCTACCCTTACTCAAAGAGCTGTGGGCATTAGACCCAGTAGATATTTTTTTTCCTGATCAATTTTGTTTATTTCTGGAATTTAGCATGCACTGCAGAGTTTAATTGGGGAACTGTTGCTAGAAATGAACGAAATTAAGGGTACAGTCTTTCAGAAGTGAACCTAGGGTTCTGCCTTTAAAACTCATTTTATCTGTATTGGGTTTTATTTGCTAAAAGGTGATGCATTTCCTCTTAGCTTCACTTGCATGTTGCAGAGGAATGTAATCCAAAGGAAAAGCAGTGGGAACATAAAACTGAAAGGTTGTGCTGTTAGCGGGTTTGCTTCTAGACTTTAACTTTTAGTCTGTATTTCTTTCCACTAACTTCCATAAATTCCATTTGTTTCCATGTATCAAAGATGGTGTCAACAGGCAGGGCGAGCTCCTCTGAAAACCCAGTGCTAATATCAGTACCTGAGTGGATGCTGAATCCTTCTCCACCCAGTTCTAGCTGCACATATTTAGGGCTGCCTTTAGATATATAAAAACAGGGTGCATAATTCAGATTCCACAACCTTGATGCCAGAAGATAGCACAGTCTGACCTCCAGGCCTCAGAAATTCACCTTGTTCCTCTGCACTGAGGCCATAAACCAAGACATCCTGCTGGTGCTGTTTCGGTCAGGCTTTTGTCGGCTATTCTGTAACAGGGTGGATGCAGATTTGGATCAGAGAATTCAGACAGCTGGAAATAGATTTGTGTTGGCTGTTACTTATTGCTGTGTACTTACTTTCCTTCTCCCCTATCTCCTCCTCAAAACAGTAACTTAAATATATTTAATTTATTTTTTAAGACTGTTTTTGAGAAAGCTATGAGATAGTAAGGACAGTGTTTTGGAAAGTATTTTTGGTACTTTTTTTATACAAAGTTGTTTCTTCTAAACAGTTGCTGCAGTCAAGTTATCTGCTTGGTGATGCTTCCTAGGGACATTGAGAAATGGCCAACCTCCAGTGAAAGAGCGTGAGTGGCAGATTCTTAGAAATGGCAATTCTGTTTGTATTGCAATTGCAAGGCTCCAGGCTTGTTCTTTGCAGTCCTGCCTGCTGTGTTTGTATAAAAGGATGAGTCTAGTTTTCTTTATCTCCTTTTCTCTACCTGCTTCAGCTTGCTGCAACCACAGTGACTCTCTTCTAAATACAAAGTGCCCCATCAGTCTGCTTTATTGGGCTATTGTTAGAATCATTACACCAAGGCAGAGTAGCATCCCAAGCTTTTGGGGAATTGTTTAATCGAGCTTGAAGGTGCTGACAGCTGTTTAGATCCAGTTGATCCCAATAATTCTTTATCTGGAGGAATAAAAGCTGGATTCTTGTCAAAGGTGTGGCAGAGGCAATGCTTTGTTCTGTGCTTGCTGTCATGAAAGCAATCAGTGTGACTCAGATTTATGGCCTGGGTCCCTTTTAAGAAGGATTCAGGGACATTTTCCTCTTGATTCAAAAAAGAAGTAGCTGATCACATAGGCATAGCTGCAGGATGTGAAAAATTCTTATCCAAGGGATTATTCTTTTGCAATTTCTTTTCCTAAAGCCATTCAGGAAACGTGACCAACAAATGGTTTCATATTTGGATGGCTCTGTATTTGGGCTCACTTCCATTTAACTAATGTATGGGAAGGAAAACTCAAGAGCTTAGTTAACTTCTAACAACTGTTAGAGCTCTAGGCTGCTTCCTAATACATCTGTTCAAAGGGAGGCGTATTGTTTCATGTGTGGATCCCCAGCTGTGCTCTCCTAACCCATCTCAAATCTCTCTCCGTTTTATTGAAAGCAGGCCTTTGTTTGCTCAGGTTCCTCTTGTGCTGCGGTGACAATGAATGGCATACATCTTGTGAAAGACTGCTTGCTTTGCTGTGACAGTTGTCCCAAGCATATCAATGACAGAAAGGGAAACTGTTGCTTTTGGTGTTTGCAGGTGTTTGCACTGGATCCAAGCAAGAAGAGGTAGACTAATAGATGTTAGCATACTATTGCTCCTGTGAAGAAGCTGTCACGTGCCTAGCATAAGATTAGCTGGAGTTGTGGGTAGCCCAGGAATTTGAATCATCTGAATTTGACCATAGACAAATATTCTGTTACACTCGGTCTCTTTACATATGTATACATTATCTGTGTACTTAGGAGAACATCTTCTCCTAGCAATTTTTTTTTTTTTTTAAAGAATAGATGGTAGGCTTTCAAAGGCAGAAATGGTAGTGAGATACTAATCTTGCAAGAATTTCTTTGAAAGCTATTTTGTATTTTGCTCACTGATATTTATTTAGTTGCCATTCTGGTATTAGTCACAGCTTGTTCATATTATGAATTCAGCATGCTAGGTAACTGCTGTTTGTAGAGAGCCTGGACCTTCAGAGAGTTGCTACAATAGATCTTTGTAATCTTAGGGGCTGATTGCTAGTTTGGGGAGAAGAATGCTGCTACTGCCAGAAGGTTACCTGTGATAGAAGTGGCATGAGGATAGGGATTCCTAGTATTGTCTCACTTTTTGCACTTTTGTCTCACAATTTTGCACCTGGCAAAATTATGGAGAAGATTATTCTGGGAGTTATTGAAAAACACCTGAAAGACAATGCAGTCATTGGTCCCAGCCAGCACAGGTTCACAAGGGGAAAGTCTTGCTTAACAAACTTAATTTCTTTCTATGACAAGGTTACTTACCTAGTTGACTTACCTAGTTGAGGGAAGCCAGTCAATGTAATCTTTTTGGGTTTCAGTAAAGCTTTCGATACTGTCTCTCACAGTATCCTCCTGGAAAAAATGTCCAGCATACAGCTGGATAAACACATAATGCGATGGGCGAGCAATTGGCTGATGGGTCAGGCTCAAAGGGTCATAGTAAATGGGGTTGCGTCGGGCTGGCGTCCAGTCACTAGCGGGGTTCCGCGGGGATCCATCTTAGGGCCAGTACTCTTTAATGTCTTCATAAAAGACTTGGATGCAGGACTTGAAGGAATACTAATTAAGTTTGCTGATGACACAAAATTGGGAGAAGCCGTTAACACTCTCGAGGGCAGAGAGGCCCTGCAGAGAGATCTAGACAAATTAGAGAGCTGGGCAATCACCAGGTTGGATATTAGGAAAAGGTTCTTCACCCAGAGGGTGGTGGAGCACTGGAACAGGCTCCCTAGGGAGATAGTCACGGTGCCGAGCCTGACAAAAGGAAGCGTTTGGACAATGCCCTCAGACAAATGGTGTGAATTTTGGGGTGGTCCTATGCGGGGTCAGGAGTTGGACTCGATGATCCTTGCGGGTCCCTTCCAGCTCAGGACATTCTATGAGTCTATTGGAGGAGCTCTGTTGCCTCAAAGGCAAATACTGTCCAAGTTCACCGACTGTATTCAGGGTGGAGAGTAGTGCATATCAGAAAGAGCATTGAGAACTGGGAAGTTTAGCTATTAATGGGACTTAAAAGGTAAACAAGTAGATGAAATGCTCTCAGCCTTGACAGACAGATAACTGTCTGTCAAGAATTTTAAATGACCCCTAGTGCTGGGGTGAGATGATCAAATGTTGAGTAGGATAGCTGCCTCCCCTTTCCCTCTCTGTTGCAAGTTTTACATCTTGTAGTAGATGCAATCCTACTGGTTTTTGCTTGCTTTCTTTTATTTCCATTTTGTGTAGTTCTTTCCTTTTCTTGCTTTGTTATATTCCTCCTTGCTGCTCTTCGGTATTACACGTCATTGTTTCCTATTTATCTAATCTCCTGAAAGCACCGTTACTGTAATATAGCCCCATCCCTATCTTTGTAATTCATTCAGTCCTATAACACCATGAAGAGGTAGATAAAGACTGCTAAGGAAACCCGAGTATGCCTTGGTAGGGAAGCACAGCATCATTACATATCTATCCCAGCTGGTTTTAGAATTGGGTTTTCCTTTCCCCTAACCAGTTATACAGGTACTGCTCTCTGGTCTGGACGGCACAGACTGTTGGGTTCTTCCTGTGAAATCAACAGGATGTTCTCCTCAGGAGCTTAATCACTGAAAGAATCAGTATTCTGTACCTAAGAGAGCGTTTAGAGACTGTGCTCAGATAATATGAAGGTTTGAATGTCCCTTTATGCTCCCTCCTCAGGTATTGGCATCCTCCCCCCAACCTGCTGTGGTTTCTCTTTAATCTGGTGTTACTATGGCCTGTCATTTGAGAATATCCTGGTAACAGAAGATCTCGTGGAAGCACCACACAAGTGCATAGGTCATAAATCTGCTGGCAGGAGCTAGAAAATGTGTCAGTAATATGCAGACCATTGAGCAAGGTTTGAGTTGTGTATACCCTTTTGAAACACTGGAGTCAGAAAGGGTAGTATGATACAGGGTGATACTGTAAAGGTGACTTTATGGTATGTAAACAGGATAGCCGCAGTCAGCACTAAGTGCCAAAAAAAAAAAAAAAAAAAAAGTTATATTTGTCTCCATCCTAGGAAGGTCAGAAGGACTTTAAATTTATGTCTTGAAAGGGGGCATTTCCAGAGAGATGTAAGAGAATTAGGTATGATCGAGTGAGTAGGAATGGGATATTTTTGGATAGCTGTGCTGTCACTGTGCACTTTGCAGTCATTCTAAGTTGCACGCTCAGCTCATGGTACAGAGAACGGTCAGTTGGTGCTCACTCAGAGATATCAAAAGTGATATGCAAAGTAAGTGTTTGTCACTACAGAAGGCGTCACGCTTCTCTGCTGAGACACACAACTGAGTTGATGAACACTGTGCATTGTTTGTCCTTGAGGGCATCTGATTGTGATGTGCTATATCCTTCCTCCCTCATCTCCAGCCCCGCAGACATTAAACCACTTTGCCATTGTGTTGAGTACTGTCTCAGTTTGCGCCCCTTCCTGTAGGCACAGCTGGGGTTTCATTGCGAAGTTCAAGTTTTATTTTGCCTTTTTTTTTTTTTTTTTCACTCATGTCTGTAGTATTTTTCTCAGTGGCCAAAAGACTGAAAATCCTGCCATATTTAGAGTGAGCTTTTGGATGAGTGGAGAGACATGTCTCTGGACTAACCTGAGACTTGAAATGCTAATAAGCAGAGACATCTCAGATCAGATTAGAAATGAAATGTAGGTCAGTAAGTGTTCCGGTTTGTAATATTATGCTGACAGAATGTTAAGAGTAAATGTGGGTAGGGAACCTGAGACGATTCCTCTCCCCATTTTTGATCACCCTAAAGCTGAGTTATGTGGTCAACAGGTGTTGATTTAAGGTTAATAGAGAAAAGGCAGAAAATTCATGTAGAATCTACCAGCGTTTATTGCCAAGGTTAGTTTTCTACAGATACCTACCAGAGAGTAATTTCCAGTGTGGATTTTCCAAATGCATTGACAAGTTCTTGTATAACAAAGATGGCAGCTGGATAAAGCGGAGAAGCCAGACCTTTGGTTTTCAGCCCTGAGTCTTGTTGAGAAGATAGACAAGCAAGCTCTGTCAGAGCAGGGTGAAAAATTCTGCTGATATTGGCTTAGCCGGGTCCCGGGTTGCAGTTGGTGCTGTCTTTGCTTGAGATGGGCTGTCCTGAAACTGCAGGGTTTGCATCTTTTCCAAAAGCAAGGACAAAGATATGAAATTGTTCTGGCAAGAGCCCCTCCAGAAATGCGGAGAGAGGGGCAGACTACTTTGCATATGCAAGTGCGTCCTGCTATAGATTCCTGCCCACTTCTTTCAGCTACAGAGAAGTGGTAGATTTGTCATGTAGCACGTGCTGAACATGATAACAGCTCATGCTATGAAGTCAAAAGGATTTAGGTCCGTATTTAGTTCTGAAGTTCAAATCAGAACCTTGAGGGTCAGTGGTAGAGTGGTGGAAGGCAAAAGGAGTAATGGTTTTATGGGAAAGGAAGGATGGGGGAGGGGGAGGGTGAACTCACATTTATCCTAGGGAGCCATGATGGATAGAACCCCATAGTAAACTTGCATTGATGCAAATCTGTAGTTAAGTGTATTTAGTGTTCTGAAACATTCTGTCTGCGTGGCCCCAGATAGATCTTCAAGAGCAGTGTGTGCATTAGCCTTCCTCCTTCTGATGTGGAGAGGTGACTGCAGCTCACTGCAGTTCATTCACACTCTGCTTCACTTGAGTCCTTTTGAATTTAAACAGATATAGAACCAATACCCAGCAATTAACACATTTTCCTCTGCTTAAAGTGGCATGTTATTTACTTAACAGGTAAAGCCTGCTGTGTTAGCCTCAGTCTTAGCCCAGCAGGGAGACATCCTCCCTGCCTATTACCAAAATCATGGCTTAATTTGAGCTCATTTCTTTTGTTGAAATGCAAACTAATTATATTTAACTACAGACAAACAGGAAGTTGCATTAGCAGAGTTTTTTTCAAATCAATGGGGAGTTATTCAGCATTATTTGGGGGCTGGGGAACTTTGTAACCAGATAAAAGGTATGGGGGAGGGCAGAGCTATAAAAAGTGTTATTGTGTGATTATGAAGAGGCCTTTTAATGCAGTTATTATGTGATGCTAAAAAGGCCTTTATTGCTTGAAGTTGGAAGCGGAATACAAATGGGCTCACAGTGTCTATTAAATGAAGAGTGGAAAAAAAATCTCCGTTTCCCTGAACTGCAAAGTAAAAATAACGATTAAGTAGTGATTAAAATCCGTGGCGGTGCTGGGTTTGTTAGTTTGATCATATACTAAGCAATAAAGTTTAGCAAGTAGGGAGCAATTGTTTGTGTAATTTAAGGCATAGTTTGTTGTTATGATGAGCCTGTTTATCTAGGTTATGATGTCAGCAAATTGTTCTGCTGGTGGAGGCTGGTTGAAACAATTAGGGTTGTAAAATAAGTACAGATGAGCTTGATGTGAATAATTCACATGATGATACCTGATTTCCAGAAGTTATCTTCCGTTTCCCTGACTGAAGGCTGCTGGACAAACACAGCCAGGCTCTTCTGTGCCTAATTTCATCACTGAGGCCTGCCTCCCAGCCCTTTGTTAATTCCGTTTGTAGGAGAAAGCCTTAGCATTGTTTGCAAACACATTGAGAACAAAAGCCAGGGCAGGTTCCAGACTGGAGCAGACCCACAACCTATCCAATCCATTATCTTGGCTCCTACAGAGAGCCACCACCAGAAGAAAACGCAAGAGACTGCAAAAAGCCAGGTATAATTTCATTTTTTAACATCTATGGCAGAATGGAAATGTTGAGATTTCTTAGAGTATGTTTTGTGCCTTTAATAAGTACGAGATGATTGCTCACTCCACCTAGTGATTAACAGTCAGAAGTCTTTCTGCAGGGAGTGATTGCTGACTGTGTGTAAGCAAAGGCAGGGCAGTCAGACATTACTTTAAGGTTCTTATGGCTGTTTGTTAGGATAGTGCAGTATCTTGGATTCCCTTGTGTTAAGCACAGTATAAATGCAAAACAAATGCTGTGGTTGCTGCCTAAAGTCAAATAAAGGATGAGAAGACGCAGATGAGTGCAGGCAGATTGACTCCCACTAGGAAGTTCTGAGGAGGAGCTGGCCTGGAGCACTTGTACTCAGTTCTCTAGTCCAGCAGGTTCCTGTTGGTGTGTTTCTGCATATATGAGCACTAGGAGTTTCCTGTCCCAATGGAAACTGGAGCAAAATAGCACTTCAGACTGCAGTTACATTTTGATCATTGTACTTTAGCCCTCAGCAAGGGGAGAATTCTTATGTGAAGGTGGGGCGGAAAAAAGCAATGGAGTTACCTGATCCATGCATGACGACTGTGGCAGCTTCTAATCGCTCAGACTGGAGTGCAGATGATCACTAGTCAGACCCAGGCAGGTAATTTCTGCCTCCCTTAAATGGATGAGGGGGTTGAGCTGCATAGGAAGGCCAGGGTCTCTTTTTCTGCTTGTGAACATGTGGTATCTTATAGGCAGCAGCAGAAGCAGCATCTAAATAATTTGGTTTTGGTATATTAAAGTGTAAGTATGTGGCAGGTGATGTGGCGTTCTACCCTGCAAGTGCCTGGCTGGCACGTGGTTATGCTGCTCCAAGGACAGGGTAGGGCTGCAGCATGAGTCAGGGTGGCTCTGCACTGTCAGTGGACTCCAGGGAAGAAATGAATGGCCTAGGGCTTTCTCTGGCACAGATGAGTTTTCTGTTGTGCTTGAAATTGGATGAGCTCAAGGTGTGTCCTTTTTTTTTTGGTCTGTGCCTGTTCCTTTTTCACCATCACAGGAAAGAACGAAGTTCTCCTGCTTTTGTGCTGCGCACCTATCTCCGGAAGATCTGTTGTACTTCTTCCTTTCTTTAGGTGTGTGGCTTGCTTGCAACTGAGGCTGAGTGTCCTGTCCTTCTCCTTAATCTGTTTAGTAAAACTTCTTTGACAGAAAAGATTACCCCACCCAGTGCAGACAGAGAGGCCACAGCCTGGTCATATATTTCCCCCATTCGAAAAACTCAATGTCTTTTAAAAATCTTACTGCATTGAAGAGGGAAAGAAAAAGAAAAAAAAAAGGAAAAAAGAAAAAAGAGAGGTTTGATTCATTTGGCTGGGACATCAAGAACCCAATCATTGCTGTCATGGAGTATTTCTCATGTAGTCACAATCTCACTGAAAATGCAAGTGTAACATCACCTTGCCTCTCTGACTTCAGCCAGGGCACTGGGCAGTGGTGCAGGAGAGAGTGCAAGATCATCTCCGGAGCCCAACCCAGCAGGCAGTTAACACTTCCCTTGTGAGGTGTTCCCATGTAATAGCAGTATCTTGTCAGCACAGATGAATTTACCATGCTTGTCACTGCCTCCTCCTTGCTGTTCCCATCACCAAAGCTGCAAGCTGTCACTTCATTATAGTCATATGGGGAGCTTCTCAAAATGTCCTTGCACTGACAGGACACCATATAAGTGCAAGTGGCAATTGCTTCTCTTCTATGCTGACATCATCTTACAAGAAAGGATGCTGATGTTTATGAAGCTGAAATACACAAATATTGGATGAAGATCTCTTCAGAAGGGTCTATGGCATATTTTTTAGGCCACTAGTCAATGTAGGAATACCAAAATTATTAGGTTTTACTGTAGTGGGGAGCTACCAATACAAAACATAGTAGCCACAATATCTCTCTTGAGTTACATTCTCTGAGAATTTAAAGCTCTAGTTCTGCAAGAAGTGAAATTGATTATTGCAGCACAGTGGATGCAAAAGCACCTGGATTATTCAGAAACCTGAAAATCTAAACTCATCAAAAGCTAGTCAGAAGGTAAAGGGACTTGGATTGCTAAGTGCCAAAATCGATTATATATCAAATTTCTTCAGAATGTGTTGCTGTTGATTGCTTATATAAATGATCTTGCAGCAGAACCTCTGTTGTGTGTGTCTGGCAAATATGACTGGGAGCTTTGTTGATAACACTAGTTTATTGGTGGCTTCCTTAAATACCATGCAAAAGAGTAGCAGACATTGAGCAGAGGACTGTATTAGAAACTAAAATGTGATTGTTAATGTTGACATAATTTCTGTCATAATTTCTGACATGATTGCAGGGAAATCAATCTATGTTGCCTTCAGTTGTGAGTATGAAGGAAGACCTTTGCATATATGGACTGTGGTGGAAAATCATGGTGATATGGAGGAGAAAACTGTGCTTAGGGATATTAACCAAAGGGAAAAGGACAAAATACCTGTTGTGTGTGCCTCAGAAGGCAGCCCTGCTTATCTAATCCTGCAGGCCTGCAAATAGTGACAGACTAAAATTTAAAAAACCCCATCTTTTGTTAACTGTGTACCAATGGTTTGGTTTCGTTTTGTTTGGTTTTTAATACAAAGCTACTAAGTACCACTTCAAGATATACTTGAAATTACCTGCATTAATGGTAGGAGAAGGAAAATGCAAAATGAGTTGTCTAAGTTGCCCTGAAACAATGCAGTGCTGGTATCTTTTGTATTTCCACTGCAGGTGACCTGCTGAGCCTAGTGATTTTTCACTGACACTGGGTTCACTGGTAGGATAAGACTTGGAGGAGGAATAATGTTATTCATTATTTGAAATATTAACTGACAACCTGTTTTCACCTGACATTTATCAGGATGCTGAGAAACTCCTGAGAAGTGGAAGAGAAAGCATTTAGGAACCTATCCAGCTGTTACATTGTGGGCAAAATCATGTCTGTAGTGTTAAACAGTTGTGTATCTGCAGACAAGAGAAAAGACCAGAAGATTGTGCTGGCTTTAGTTCACCTTACATGCTGCAGAATGACACTGAAACGTAAGGGCAGTCTAAATGTCTGATGCACAAAAATGCATGTGGGCAGTGAGGTACGTAATAGTAGCCACTGATCATGGTGTCTGGTTTTCTAAAGAAATGATAAAGGACAGGCAGTGGATGTGCTTACTTTGGTCTTGTTTTGCAGAAGTTCAGAGCAGCCAGTAGCAGCTGTGAAGAAGGTAGCCAACTAATTTTTCAGGTTCTGGACATTAAGAGGATTATTTGTGCCACTTGAGGTCATGAGCAATTAAGAAGAAGAGGAAGCTTCTCTTATCTCCCCAACCTTAAGAGCAGATCATTCTTCTGGCCAGATGGGTAATTTGGAGATTGCAGCGCATATTTATGTCTTACCTGCCACTTCTTAGATGCCTTTCTGATTTATAAGAGCTGTTTTCTAAGGATGCTGTTGTCAGTGAGTAGTTCTTGGTGACCTGGAAAGCACTGGCTGTATTTGAGTGTGTTTAGCAAAGTATAGGGGTTTGACCTTCCCTAGAGATGGCTAATATAGGAAAAGTAAATAGCTTGAGATTGGATGTGTACAGTACACATGGGCATGGCAGTCTGTTTCAAGGAATCATTATATATTATATTGACATTCTTGGAGCTTAGACGCAGCACTGCTGGAGGTGACTTGAATAGCGGGCCAACAGCCTTGAATGTGTCAGATATGCTTCTCCTTCCAGTTTCATAAACAAAATCAGAGTTTGAGCCAGGTCTGAATTCTGATAATCTTTACCTTATTGCCATGGTCTGAGCATATCAGTCTTCCATACTTGTCTTTCCTGTTGCCTTTGTGACATGGAGAAGATGCTTCTACTGTTTACCATAGTTGGGGACTAGTCTGACTGAAAGTCCACTGCTGCACAGGGAGTCTATGGAAGGGCAGGGTGTCCCAAGATAAATCTTGAAAGCCTAGGCTTGTGCCATAACTGCAGGATCATGCATTCTCCCAGAATAAAGCCTATGTGCCTCTCTGGCTCAGTGTTGTCTATTTTGAATAGTTCATTTGCTTTTAGTTTTATGATCTGTATAGTTATGTATCCTTATTCTTAGCCGTATGCTTCACATCATGAAGCCTGTTACCATGTATGAGAAGTCCCTCCTGTCTTGACTAAAGAAATCTTTTCAGCAACGTTTCTTCTAGGTGGGTAAACAGATACTCCTTCCTGTAAGAGCTACTTGTGTATGNAGTGTTGTCTATTTTGAATAGTTCATTTGCTTTTAGTTTTATGATCTGTATAGTTATGTATCCTTATTCTTAGCCGTATGCTTCACATCATGAAGCCTGTTACCATGTATGAGAAGTCCCTCCTGTCTTGACTAAAGAAATCTTTTCAGCAACGTTTCTTCTAGGTGGGTAAACAGATACTCCTTCCTGTAAGAGCTACTTGTGTATGAAAGGTCTTTTCCAACCTAAGTGATTCTATGATTCTATGAAAGGGAGCCCTGTTGTGCTTCAGCACTGCTGTGTCACTGCAAATTGGGGAACTCCTCAGTATGTGACTTGTGCCTTTGAATAACGATTGAGTTTATGGAGTTGCTAATGTTGTAGCAAGCTTGGACAGAGCAACTTGGAGAAGAATAATGATGACGCCTGTCGAGATATTTTATGTGACCTTAATGTCCTAAATTACAAAGAGGTTGAGACAAATGCACAGATAATTCTATAAAGCTCTGCAAGAGTGCTCTTCATAGGATGGATGTGTTGCTATAGGAAATATAGGGTAATGAAAGTATTAGATACCATTTTGGAAGCTGCTCCTGCTAAGGATCCCCCATTTCTGTCAGCTTAGCAGTAGGATCTAAGTGTAGCTTTGTGTTGGTGCAGAACACTCTCATAGTATCAGTATGTACATTTAAAGCTGTGCCTGTGTGTTTTCAGATACATCCAATATAGGTATGCAGAGAATATAAACTCTGTGGAATGTCTCTGTTGGGTCAGAAGAATTAAAGAGGAAGTATTCCTTGCTTGGATGGAAGCTCTGTAATTCACCTTCTGTACAGGACACTAAATGAGCAGAACAGACAAGAGCAGCAGGTACCCTCAAAAGTAGAGCATACTATAGTAAC